>JALHBZ010000073.1:151311-324167 GCA_024340015.1 Tolypocladium ovalisporum
TCTGGTCAGCGGTGAGAATCGAGAACGATGCCGGCTCGGATTAGCTGGGCTTCGCTTTCTTTGCATTACCTCCGATACGCCGGCGCGGTTACCTTGCTGAATCTTGGTTAGCCTTGTGACCTCTGACGAAGCTTTCGGGCGACGACCCTTGCGCGAATGCCTTGCCTTGGTTCTCAAATTGACAAACTCAAAACAATGGGTGTCTCATGCAAGTCAAGGATGATGTTGCGTCTTGAAGCCGTCGAGGAGTCGGTGCGCGATTGCTCGGCTCCGGTCCGTTTCCGTAAGACTGGACGGGAAGTTGCATATGGGGGACACTATTGCGCTTCTTTCTTTGAAGCGGTGCATTGCGCAGCCATGCGCCTTTGATAGGAATCATAGGGTTAGCATAATCTGGAGATTCTGTCAATCGTGAAATCGCGATGGACGCGCGTCTTGACAGGAGAGATCGCTAGCTGTAGTGCTGCCTCCACTTGGTCGCTTAGGTTACCTATGGTCCTCTTGCCCAATTGCGCAGAGGGCCCACAACTGACGGAGAAGTGGCTGAAGAGACGGGAATCAAGTACAAAAGACGATGCCGCGGCAATGTTCTGCTACTACACGGGCACCCAAGGCCATAATACCAGAGGCGTCCATAGCCTAGCAGGCTGTCTGAAGAGATGATATGGCGCAGTCGCCCCGATTCGCCGTTACGTCTGTACATTAATACACATCGGCGCTCTAATTAGGTGCCCCGCCAGCTCCCGCCCGCGCCGACCCCGTTGTCGCTGCAAGTTCCCCCGCTCAACCCCACTGCCCGCACGTCACCGTCCGACTTCCTTACTCGTTGGGGACCTTGGGCGGTGCCTGTACTTGTAGGGGCCTGAGGTGAGGACGCTTACTTCCTTGGTTAACGACGTCACTTCATCGCGGACGCGCCGCGCTGAAGTGACGGCAAGTGAAATCTTCGCAACTGCCTCGCGGCCGCATGCATCGATAGGCGACTGCCAGATCTGGATGTTTCCGATCGTTGGCCACGACTCCCACGAGACAAGACTTGCTGTTCCGCCTAGCGCCACCGTTGTTGGCTCGTCCTGGTCTCGTCTCCAACGGTTGGGATGTTGACGTCGCATCCCATGCTAGGTATTCTGCGCGCCGCTACCTCCTCTTACTCAAAGCGGACTGCCGTACAAGCTTTTTTCGCAACTGCCTAGACCTCCAGCGAGTAGTCAGCTTCTTTGCCAGGAACCCCGCGACACCACATTCAGGGTCCCAAAGCACCAGAGGCACCCAGACTCGAGTCCCGACGCGTCAGAGCGAACCGAGTTGACTACGAGCGCCTGCGACAATGGCGGGTCCCGCCAAGGTTCCGGAGACGCCCAGCGCATCCCCGGATCCTGTTGTCGCTGCGCAGACGCCTTGTTGGGAGTGCCAGCGGCGTCGTTGGGAGTGTGATGCTGCTCGTCCCGTCTGCAACCGCTGTCGCGAAGCCGGCATCGTCTGTCCCGGATACAACGCTTGCAAGCCCCTGACTTGGCTGGCCCCCGGTCGCGTCTCGGCTCGTTCCCGGCGCCAGAGGGGCTCCAAGTCCCAAACCTTCACCGTCAAACCAACGATCCGGACTAGTTCAGAGCAGCCGACGGATGGCAACGCTATTGTCTGCGGCCCTGTCCCCGTCATAGTCCCTGTCTTCGTCGCTGTCTCGACTCCCGATCAGCCGCCGACCCGTGCAAGATCCGAAGTTCGCGCCCGATCTGGATCCAGGCCCGCCAAAGCGCAGCATCATAAAGACAGGGGCGAAGCGGAAGACCGAGCAATTGTTCTTCAGTCGCGGCAACCAAAGCCACTTACTGTTGTTCGCCGCCAGCAGCATCAATATGTTGCTCAGTTTCCCCGTATGCTGCACGATCCCTTGGCTGAGATGGATGAAGCCGCCCTTTATTGTAAGCGCCTCCCCGTTCCATGTAGTATTCCCCACCACCCTTCAGTACTCTGCTTGCTTGGATAGGAACTTATTAGCATCACTCGCTGACCAAAACCAGACAACTCTCAGATATACCCTAATCTTGTCGAGAATCAGCTCGCTCCTAATCCCTTTGTGGCCCCCATCCTCGGCGTCGGTAAATTGCCCCCCTCAATGCGCCATTCTCTCATCTCACTAGCCCTCGGACACCGCATTCTTCAGCTCACCGTCAAGGGTTGTCACGACACAAGGCCAACCGACGTCCTCCCCATTCTTTTATCTTTCTGATTACCGAGGTAAGCTTGACCGACCTATGATACCTTTGTGTCACGGGCAGCTTGCTGACGCTTTTTGACAGCTGTTCCAATCGACGTCTCCGCGGTGGAGATCCCACAGTGACGGTTTCTCGGCCCTTTTAAAGCTCCGCGGAGGCATTCAAAGCCTCGCGAATGATCCCGACGAAGGTCCCGTGTTGAGACCTGGCCTACTCACCTTTGTCATGTGAGTGTCTGCAGCGTTTTCACCTTACCGGATGCTCGTCACTGACTTTACCTTTCACAAGCATGAGCGTCATGGCCAACACTACCACTCCTTCGTACGATGTGGCTACGGCCGCCGAGCATCTCAGCACCATCGATACCATCGAGGATCTCTATGCCTGCGCTTTATACCCACGCCTCCCGTGTCCTATACACCTTTTTCTCGAAATCGTCCACATAAATGAACTCCGATATCGAATCGCGGCTGGGCTAGTTGATCCTCTGGCTAAGGGTGTCGACTCCTGTGTGCAGGCTCGCTTCCGCAGTATCATTAACTTTTCACCCGGACATTGGGCAAAAGAGCAGGCGACGTCGGCTGCTGTGTCCTCAGCATGCTCTCAAAGGACTTGGCTCCTCGTTGCCGAGTCCTTTCAATCCGCTGTCCTCCTATTTGCCGACTCGTCATTGACTAGCCTGTTTCCCCCATGCGCATGCAGCTCGGGTGATGTTCTCAAGTGCGACCCTTGCGGCGCGAGGCTTGACGACGTAACTCGATCTTTCCATCGCACACGACTGTTCCGTCTCGCTGAAGAGAGTCTTGCATCTGATCTGACCATGTACTGCGTGATTTGGCCGCTGATCGTGGCAGGTTTCGAGGCCAACCAGGGAATATCCAAGGAGCAAAGGCTGGTCGAACAGGGCCTGATGGACCTTTGCTTGCAGGCCGGTGCGACCACGTTGGTGGCTAGAGCTGTATTGCTGAGATTTTGGGCATCTGAGAAGACGAGTTGGGACGAATGCTTCGATCAGCCGTACGCATTCTTGGTGTAGGTATAGATAGGGTGGAGTGGCATAACAGCAAGTATAGCTTACTATAACCCTGCTCTTCTACGAGTTCTACCCTCTTTCTTCACATGCAGGCTTCGTTTATACAGCCCCTTTCTATTAAGTCGAGTGCAGTCCCCTTGACTTCGTCGTGCCCACATTGCTCCTAGTGTCCACCGATTTGACCGGTCTCTCGAGCCATTAGCAGCCTGTCAGAACTCAGAAGGGGGATTTTTTAGAGGCTACCCGCCTATGCGCCCGTGGCGGGGTCCTCATACGGCACCAAGACGCCACCATCAGAGTTCATCTTCTTCGTCACGCCCCACGGCTATTTTAATAGCCCCTCATTGTTACGCGTTTCCGATATGGGCTTTTCCGCTTGCTGCATAGGCGCTCAAGGCGCCCGTGCAGGAACTCCTATTGATTACCCTCTGGACAGTTGATTACCAGATCGATATTGGGTACATAGCGCCCGGTGTAACGCACAAACTATCGGTCGCATTGAGCGGATTCACACGCGCACCTTCCGAACCCGCTGACAGGAGATCGTGCCGAGAAAATCCTGACAAGCTAGATCAAGTCGTGTCTTATTAGAGGAGAGCGAGAGGGTAGCCTCTACTCTCCTGCGGCCTGCGGTAACCATAGGTTCAGACTACCCAACGTAAACGATGGGGCATACCGGGCTTGACTATATCTTTTAGGCTCTGTTAATAGAGGATTCTACAAACGTAAACGATATACATCCATTTCCACAGCCGGACCCTCTAATGCACGTCCCTGACGCATATGGGCAAACGCCTACTTCCTTGCCCGATGATTGTTGCTTATTGCCTGCCGCCTGTCCCTTGCTGCGCGCTGTGCGCTGCTTGCGTCGCTCGCCGCCTTCGTTGGCCTGGGCCAAAACCAGGTCACGCATCGTGCACGCGCCCTTGCTGCCTTCCTTCCGTTTCCAAATGTCATGTCGACATATAATAAACTCAAAGCAACCGCCGTACTCTACGATGTTCTTTGTTCCCTAATCTACTCTGGCAAGGGCGAATACAGCCATCGCATTCTTCACCTCCTACCTGCTGTCACTTGTGCTTTTCTGCCTCGGCGAGTCGCAGGGCGCGGGGCGTCAGATACCGCCTTTGCTCTTACCTCTCCGACTGCGGGGTCTTCCGACACCCATTCGTGTCGTCAGCCGACAGCATAGACCTAACTTTGTGCCTACGATTCGTTTCGCGAGCCTAGCTGCTGGCTCTTAATCGGTTCTGTCTTGTGCCGACCTCAGTCCTGTTCTTCGACCTGATTCCCCTTCGACAGAGCAATCGTTCATTGCCGGCCTCTTTTGGTCATCCCGGTGGTTCAGCCGAGCGCCGCAACTCTCACAATGGCACCGGTAACGAATCAGATGCTCAACGCAAGGCGCGAGGCAGACTGCGTAGGCCTCACGACCGAACGCAAGTATTTCAAAGTTGGCAACACGTGGATCAAACGGAGCCTTCGCCCGTCAGAGTGGCAAATCAACCCTTTTGCCGGCACGCTCGTTGTACCCCGGCTAGGATCGGAGCGGATTCTGAACGAAGCTGCTGCAATGCGATTCATCGCGGACAAGACGGACATCCCAGTCCCGAAACTTTACGGCTGTTTTGAGGATGATGGAGCCGCATACCTCGTCATGGAATATATCGAAGGTGTGACTATGAACACCCTCGATGCTACCGATAGGAAGGTTGTGGAGGCAGAGGTGGAAGGTCATCTGGACACTCTGAGGACGTTGAAATCTGCTTCGTGGGGCGGTCCTTCTGGTATCGTAGGTTTGGCCAAGTTTTCACCAACGAATCTTTCTGCTGACTTATGCGTGCAGGTTGTCCCACCTTATCGCGTCATGGCTGGCTTGATCCGCGCCGAATATAAGATGAAAACGAGGGAGTCGGAGGACCTTGTGTTCTGCCACAATGACCTTTCTACACACAACGTCATTGTTGACCCAGCTACATTGAAAGTCAACGCCATAATCGACTGGGAATATGCTGGATTCTTCCCCCTCGAATTTGAAGGGTTGTATTTCCGACGTCCTGGTCCATCCGTCGCTCTGGAAGGCGAGGTGAACGATGAAGACGACCTTGTGGATATTATGCGAAAGAACATAGCAACTTCGGTAGCAGCATAGTCATCACCTTATATTAGTATCAATGTGAGGCAATTCGAACTCCAAAGATTTGTTATAGGCAAAGCTGGTGTCCAGGAGACAGAGCTACATTCAGTCTCTCAAATGTTTACTAGAGACTTAAGCAGCGTGATTATGCTCAAGATAATGGTTCGCTCTCTTAGCTTTGTCCTCCTCCCGCCTGTCTCCAGACGGCACTTGTCCAAGCCGCCACCATTGAACTTCTTGTGGCTACGTCGTCTAAAGTTGACGAATCATTCCAGCAGGCTTGTCACTTCTGCACTACCAAGTCAGTTTATGCTTCTTCCCCGCCGTCATTGTGTCGCTGCTTGGCCTGCCAGCTGGATGACAGCTCATGGATATGGTCGCCGATTACTTTTGGCGAAGAGGAACGGGGTAATCCGCGAGCCTAAGATGCGGCTCTCGGCGACGACGTTTTCTTGCGTCACCTCTCCATTGGCACTCATTCTCTTTGATATCGGTTCCAAAAGGAGCTTGAAAGAATGTGGTGTTTTATTCGCGATGACGCATTCTCGTGAGCCCAACTTCTTAATCTAAGCGTCTAATGCAGCCTTCAGAACCATAACCACCTCCCCGTCGTTCCAGGCCCAATATCGCACATTTATTTCTTATGGGTGCTTTCGAAGGGGCAGCCAGGCTGAGTCGAAGAGTAGTCAATGTTGCAGACATCGCAGTGGACAGTGGAGGAAGGCATATTGTTGATGCTAATACGATTAGCTATTATGAACATTCAATGGCAAGGACCATGATTGAACTCACTTGTTGTTTCTGAACGGGGTCAAAAGGATCAGGGATATAAAAACTGTGAAGATGTCGGTGATTGAGAAGCTGTGTGAATGGTGAGGATAGAAATGCTCTGTAACGGGGGCGGACTGGTGTACTTATACATCGATGCAGACCAATAATAATTCATTTGCATGCTTGCCAAACGCAAGATCAGAAGCCAACCGCCCTTTGCGTTTGCGATGAAAACGTTCAAATAGGATTTTGATCAGGCCTCGACATGAGACGGGCAAACACAAAACCATGTTGCGGTATAACTCATTAAATGAGGAACAAAGAATTAGCCGCCAACGCAGTTGAACGCTCCATCTGACTGGTTTTTCTGGTGAACGAAGGTAATTTAGCCGTACTACGTCCAGGCTCTGCCACCCACCTAGCATATGAAGTAGATCTGTATTCACCAAAGCTGTCAATGCTAAGGCTTTTAATATTGCTACGCTGCTTTGGTGAGGTCTCTTACACGGCGCGAACTTGGGACCTTCGGAGCGAAAGCTCGTAGCAAGAGCTTGTCCTTGATCGTCCCCTCGAAAGTGGAAACGTGTCAAGCCAACGGCTGCTTGCGTCGAAGTATGCACGGGGTCGTTTAATATTGCGCCCTCGCAGCGCGGTAGGCTTTGCTCGTTGCTCGTTGCTTATGGCTTGTTGGTGGTTGGTTGTTTGTTGTTTATGGGTTGTTGGTTGTTGCCGTTGGTTTTTTGGTTGTTGCTTGCCGCCTGCTTCCTATTGCAACTCGGCTAGCCCGGTTTGGTCCTTGGAATCCAAAAAATCGAACCTCCCTCGTCCGCAAAGCTCGCCAGCCGAGCCCAAGGTGCAGTTTGTGTCGGCGACGAGGGCATTCAATAAGCAAGGCTTCGCGGTTTGCCCCCATAGCAAGCTGGACCTTGCTATGAGTGAGTGGAAAGGATAGTTTGCTCGCCGTGTGCTTCGAGTGGTGCCTGTCAGTGGACCAGGCCAGAATTATCGCAGTCGTGGGAAGCCGTTCGCGCTGCAATGGACTTGAGTGGGCGGCCAACGACACCAGGTCTAGGTTGAAGACGGGGCAGTACTCGGCATCGAAGGTAGTAGTCCTCAGGCCCTTGCCGTTGATTATCATCATGACTTATTTACAGAAGTCGAGAGCCTCTTTAGTACCAAAGTCATTCTTCCTCGTCATCGAGGAAACCTCTTGACTAGAAGTTCTGCGTTTCATCGCCCGCCCCCCTCCTCACTTAGCAGCGCTTACAAAACATCATTTGCTCGCTGGAGATGTGGTCAGTAGCTAGGTCTCGTACGCGAGAGGCTTCATTGCACTCCCCATCCGGGCCGCTATTCACATCCTTCAGATAGCGCTCCTCCAGAAGGACTCTATCGGGCTTAACCTTGTTTTACTGCTCGCCGTTTTCCTGGAAGGGCTCGACTTCCCCAGAGACTGGCTCTGGGATATCTAGGCTTTGAGTCTTGGCCATGAAGATGATGAGATGATACCGTAATATGAATAGATATTTTTACTATTTCCTTAGCTAGTTTGACTTATACGGTTTGTAAAATGTCGACTTGCGAAGACCTCCTTGCAGCAAATAGTATTCACCCCGCCAGCACGTCCGGAAGGGAGTAGGTTTCTTCGCAACAATTGACTTACCTACCAGGCTTGGACTCGTGTCTAACAGAAGACATGTTGATTTGGTGATATTTATAGCTTCCCATTCCTCACAATAAAATCGAATGAATGCCTTCCCCAACTGGATTAATAAGTCGGGGCTCGAGATCCATCGTTCTGCAATCTTAGCCACGAAGTGGATGTCGTGATATGTGACGCCTGTTGGAGGTCTTGATGAAGCCGATGCTAGAGCTGGACAGAGCAGCCCATTGGCCGTCACGGCTGTCGAAAGCAGCCTTGCAGTTGATGATGCATGTAATTGAGCCTTGCGATGTTGTTTTGCAGTCGGCACCCGTTGCGGTTCATCGTAGTCATTGTCGCGATTGCCTTGCCGTCCCAAGTCAGCCGAAAGTAATCTCGCATCGCCAATCGGGCTGCTTCTGCCAGCCAGCCCCATACAATTTCGTACGTCATCGATTACGACGGCAAACAGAAACTGTTCAAGTTCTCAAGGTTCAAGGCAAATGGGGCGGGAGCTTGAGCTGTCGAGAAATCATCGTCCTTGCATTTAATCATCGTAGGATTCTAGTAAAGTACAGTACGCCATCTAGAGGACTCGAGTTATATGGTAGTCTTCTCTCAAAGCCTTCAGATACGTACAGACTTATGGCAGCTTGCATCTTGGCCATTGTGTCGAGGAGCACCTCGTGGTACCCGGCCTTTTCTGCTCTCGATACGGCTTCCCGGAGCAGAGCCCGCGAGACCTGGCGACCTCGCGCCTCGGGGTAGACGAACAGGCGTTTCAGCTCACAGAATTGGGCTTGCCTTCGGCGGTTCAATAAGAATTTGGGTTCCATGTCGAGTGGCCTCATTGCGACACAGCCAAGTGTGCTGCTGGTTGATATGTCAACGGCAAGCAGCAGAGCGCCCAACGGAGCCGCGTATTTTCCAGGCAGTCCATCAAGTTCGGCTGCGTAATTTTGAAAGGTGATGTCCTCGTTCAGCCATGCCGTGTATGCGTTGAAGCACGCTCTGACCCCGGCGAGGTCGGCAGACCCATTTGCTTGTCGAATGATGAATTGAGCTGGTGGGCTGTTGGTGGTCATCTTCTATACCGTAACCCTCTCGGAGTTGCCTGGGTCAATGATCATTGAGGGAGATGTCGTCAAGAAGCAAGTACAGAATGTACAGCTCGCGATTACTGCCCGTGTCTGCGTGTAGGGCGTGATCGTTGCTCCTTCAGCCACGGAAAAGTACATGTACCGATGTTCGCAGCGCTCACGCCCAACCCGGCAACTGTTAGTCATTCGAGAAACCTCAGACTGATTCGCTCTCCAGCGTGGCGCAGTGCATATTGTGGAGGCGCTGAAGCGCTGAAGCTCTTACGCGCAGGCACCCGACTTTATCAGCTAATCATCTCTCCCTTTGACCAACAACACGGTTTTTCCGCGCCCTTCACCCAACTTGCTTCCTGGCGGTCGCCGATGAGGTTGATTTTCCCCCCTTCCTTGCAGCAAAGTTTGCTCCATCAATTGACCAGTACATTGCGCACAGAAACGCATGTCGATGGGTAGCACAATATACAGCATTGAGCGCGCAGGGCATCGAATCGACCCTCACTGCAGTCGATAGTCCTGACTCCTGAAGCTCCGCCGGCTACTCCGGGTGTTCCAGCCGGGCTGTGCCGATCGGAGGCTCATTGTCTTGGCATCCAAGATGCACCTTGGACCACCTGAACGTGATTCGGGCAAAGCGCAACCCAACATCTCGCCGCAAGAGACGGATCAGCCCGTCAACGACAAGTACGTCGTGCTGTATGACTTCAGTGGCATTGGTGCGAAAGGGTTCCCCCGCTTTGCCGAGGCAGCATCGTGGCTTCCGTCTAACTCGCGTGTAGAATTTGAAGTGGCCTCAAAGGAATTCATCTCGTTGCTCGACAACCTCGAAGATGCAGGTCTCGACACAGAAGTCCGCCCTGGATTTGACCAGACGATTTTGGTCTTTGTCAAGGCGTCAAAGCAGCTACTGGGAAACACAGTCTACAAGGCTAGGTGCTTCACACATGAGTTAAATCGAGTTTTTTTGAAGAGATTATGTCGTCTGACCGGGTAAGCAGAGTAAGAGATTGGCTCTACGGCGTCACGCAAGCGCATCCAGGAGGCGACAAAGACACGGTGGTACCTGGTTGGTACGAAGCCGAGAACGTCCTCGCTGTTCACCGTCTCGTTCTGTGGCCGAAGGAGCTGGGCGGCGCTGGAATCACTCCGGAGGTTGGACGATGGGAGAATGTCAAGGCCATTTTCCCACTTCACAACGAGAGCGTCAACCAGTCCCTCTTGCGACATCTCAGCCGCAAATTCATCCTCAATGTCGAAGACTTTGATCAGATCCGGGATTTATTGGGCTCCAAGGTCAGTGGCTTCTGCTTGGCGTGCAAGCATTTGTGGCAGGCTCAAGCTGACACACTGGGTCAGATCGCATTCTATTTTGCCTTCATTCAAACGTATTTGATGTTTCTGACGTTTCCTTCCGTCACCGGCGTCATCACGTGGCTCTTCCTACCGAAGTACTCTCTGGCCTACGCCATCCTTACCAGCGTCTGGTGCACGGTCTTTCTGGAGTACTGGAAGTTGCGGGAGGTGGACCTTAGTATGCGCTGGAGCGTCCGGGGCGTCAATAAGACCAAGGTAAACCGGCCCGAGTTTAGGTATGAGCGAGTCATTGTGGATGAAACTGGGCGAACGATGCACTACTTCCCGAGATGGAAACACTTTGCTCGTCAGCTTCTCCAGATACCTTTCATCATAGTCGCCGCGGCAGCTCTCGGGGCCATCATTTGCTGCGTCTTCGCTGTCGAGGTGCTCATTTCGGAAGCGTACGAGGGCCCGTACCAGTTCTACCTGGTAGGTCACGACACATTCATGTCAGGCACGAGGCAACTTTACTCATTCGATGATGCTTCAGGAATACTTGCCCACCATCTTACTAGCGGTCGCCATACCATACATCAGCTCATCGCTCGAGGGCGTCGCGACGCTTCTCACAGAGTACGAGAATCATCGCACGGCCGATCAGCATGAAATGTCATTGACTCAAAAGATCTTCATCTTGAGCATCATCACAAATTACTTGCCAATTTTGCTCACTGCCTTTGTCTACGTACCATTTGGCAATGTAGCAGTGCCGTCGCTCAAGGGGATACTACAGCGCTTAGTTCCTGGCCTCGAGCCAAAGCTATCCGCGCAAGCGTTCCAGTCAGACACGGCCAGGCTACGGAATGAAGTCATTGCGTTGACGGTGACTGGCCAAATTTCGAGCTTCTTCGAGGAGAATATTCTGCCGCTGCTGAAGCACAAGTTCCGGGGCTGGTACAGGGAGTATCGGAGGGCCTACTCAAAAGACGCCATGCTCCTCTCCATCGTGTCCGACGAACCGGACGAAGCAAAGTTCCTGAAGACGTGCAGGAACCAGGCTACTTTGCTACAGTACAACGTTCAAGATGATATTGCGGAACTGGTTCTTCAGTTCGGATACCTTGCACTTTTCAGTCCGGTCTGGCCGCTCATATCGCTGGGGTTCCTCATCAATAACTGGATCGAGCTGCGGTCGGATTTCGCAAAGATTTGCATCGAGTACAGGCGTCCAGTGCCCAGCCGTGCAGACGGCATCGGACCCTGGGTCTTGTCGCTGGACATTCTTACGTGGCTTGGAAGCATCACCACTGCCGCAATTGTCCACCTCTTCCACTCTGACTCGGTCGACAGTGGCAGGTGGGCCACACTGCCCATCACAATCTTTGTCAGTGAGCACATTCTTCTGGGGCTTCGCGCTTTCACCAGGTCCATCTTTCAGCGATTTGGCTCGGCACAGATTCGCAAGGAACGTAACGAGCGGTATGCGCGACGTTTCTCGTACCTCGAGCAGATTGAGGCCAACAAGCGAGCCGGAGTCGACCTGAGTCCAGCTGAAAGGGAACGGAGGAAATCCGTCTTGGTGGCAAGCTGTGACAGCTTTTGGACGAATCAAGTTGACGATGGCATGAGCGCTGCCGCTGGTATGAGGCTCATACGCCTCGCTAGAGATTGGGAGCAGAAGAACGGATACGGATTGGAAAAGAAGAAAGCTTAGTTGAACAGGATTCTTGGTACAGTTGTTTGAGCAAACTGCAGGGAAGGCGCAATAGATCTTTCGTCGGCATAGCCACGGCAGCTTTGATGCGAAATCAACGCACAGCGGTCTGTATATGCGATTTCTGGGTCCCGATCAAACATATACACAAGGGCGATACAAAGCGAGGTGCGCGTCCCTCATCGCAGCCATCAGCGTCAATCTTCTTCAAGCCCTCGTCCAAGGGAGACCAAATCACGACCTGACACGACACGTGGTCACCAGGTTCCATCGGCCAGGAATGCACTGAGCTTGCCGTCAAGCCACTCCATGTCCTTCACACTTATGCCGGGACCCCCCGCCCTACAAACTTAAGCATTTGGTCGAGTCGCTCCTCAGAGAGCAGCTGGGATATCATTACTCACCAATGGCCCCAGATTGAAGGAAAAGGAATGCATTTGCCAACGCCATCAGACATGCAACTGACCTCGTATTCGGAGTCTTCGGGTGGAAAGTACAAATCCGTCTTGCCAGGCAGAACAAGTGTCTTGGCTTTGATGCTCTTCATGGCCAATTCGAAATTTCCCCGATAAGACTTTTGGTCAGAACAGTCGCCTGCCTGCCATGTGTGTAACATCGTGAGCATATTCTCGGGATCTGTCACGCGACGAATGCGTTCATCAGCCTCATCAGTGGTAATCAGCCCCAACAGACAAACCTTTAGAGAGCGCCCAGCTTTCCCAGAAATCCGTCATGAAGTTCTCGAGACTTGCGTATCCCAGCTCCGTCTGATAAAGCTTTTCGCGGTAGAAGGCCTGGCTGAATCCCCAACCCGCATACACGCGAGCTAGAGCCTTGAGTCCACTCACTCTCTCCTCCTCGGTCCAGGTTCGATACTGGTGCGGGGACGTGCTCTCGCCAGCACAGCTGCCTGCCGACGATGTGCCCTTTGCAGCCAGCAAGGCACTCTTGACACCCTCCAGAAACACCTGGTTGTGCAACGAAGTTTTTGCGCTGCCGCAGAATGGCACGCCAAGGTCACTAAAGTCCGGGAATTGGGTCAACCACTGATACGTCTCGGTGGCGCCCATGCTCCAACCCAGAATGCAGCGAGAATGGGTGATGCCCAGGCCCTTTGTCACTAATTGGTGCTGGGCAGTGATGTTATCACGGATGGTGACCTTTGGGAATACGCGGATCGGGTCTCTCGGCGTATTGGATGGGCTGCTGGATTGCCCATTACCAAAGAGTGCCGGGACAATGATGAAGAAGTGCCGCGGGCTGAGCGCCTTTTCGTCACCGATGAGCCACTCATTATCAGAGATGAGTCCGCTGAACCATGTTGGATAAATTATCGCAGGATTCGATGCGTCGCCATACGTCTTGTAAGCGACAAACGCCTCTTCTATCTTGTCGCCAGACTGGAGAACAAAGTCCCCAAGCTTATATGTTTCGTAGTCTGCCATCGCGTAATGTGGGCAGGTAAACGATATGAGTACAAGGGCAGGTTTGAAGTATCGTCTACTTGATTCGCCGTTCTACGGAAAGACAGGACGATGGGTTGATGTCGTACGAAAACTCGCAAGTGAGGGGAACGCGGAGCTGAGGTGAAACGATCCCGAGAACGAGCCGAGCGACACGTGACGGGTCGCAACGCCGCATGAGGAGGAGAGCTTGGCTTCAAGCTACTTCCGGCGCGAGAATTAATGCGACAACTGCGTCACGGACGATAGAAGTGAGCCGGTCCGCTTGCATGTGTCTTTTACCACTCTTTGCAAATTGAGCCAGATCGTGTAGGCACCGTATCAGCAACTAGGGCTGTCGATGTTTGCGTTATTAACGAGTGACTGTAGCAATGAAGCCAATGTTTGAAGCCAAGCCAAGGGAAACCAGCTGCGCTCATTGAATAAGTAGATTACAGAAAATGTGACTCGATTCCCGTCTGCATTCAATCGGCTCTATGAACCAGTGGCTTCGAAGTGGCGCTATTCCCTTTGACGATCCAGAGCTTCAGAGCTCTGGATCCAGCCGAGTTGGAATTGACGTAACTGCAGATCCCGTCCAGCCGAATTCACTGCGATGCTAGTCCAGTCGAACAACATCACCATCCTTGAGCCTAGCCACCGTTCCAACATGACATACGGAAGATAGACCCAGCCATGGGGACTCCGAGTGAGCGTAACTCCCTCTCTTAATTCGCTGGTGAGTCTCCAAAGGTTTAGCTGCTCTTGCCGGAATCCTCCTTCAAAGCTACAATGCGGTTGAGCACAATCTTACCATCCGTACTGTCCGAGTCACAGGCCTGCGAGGAAACAACGGACACACCATTAGCATGAATGAAGGGAGCAAGACAAGAACAAACACAGCAAGCAACCACTCACAAAGTAAGCGACTCGCATGCCCTGAAATCGGACACTCTCAGGTCCACACTCCCTAGTCTTCTCACCCTCTACCTCAGGCCACGGCGCACGACGGCGCACTTCGTAGAAGCCAGCTTCGATCATGGCGTTCGGCCATATAGTCTCACTGTTAGGGTTGATGTCGTTCATAAAGCCTCCGGGCACCGATTTCGGCCGGTCTGACTTGAATAGGGCGGTATGAATACGCACTTCAGCCTTGGGCGAGCCCTCAGGCACCCACTGGATATATGTCTTGGGCTTCTTGCCATCCTTGTCAAAGACGGCTCTGATCTCTGTGACGGCTCCAGTGGCCTCATCCTTGGTGAAAGAGGTAGCCTTGATAGCATATGGCATCTGCAGGAGACCAACGATCTTGCCTGGTGCGAGACGGAAGTAGTCCTTGCTGTCGACCTCGCGGAAGTCAGAGCGGTCGATGTAGACACTCTTTGTCAGCCGAATTTTATGGAAACCCATCTCTGGGGCCTTGGACAGAAAGGGTATGTCGAGATCCTGCTCCTCGGCGTCTTCAATCACCACACGCACAGGGTCGAGGACAAGCATAAGACGAGGAACAGCCTTCTCGAGATACTGCCGAATAGACTGCTCAAAACGTTTCATGTCAACGGAGGTCAGGGCGGTGGTCACGCCAAGCTCATAGATAAAGCCGAGGAGAGCTGCCGGGGGTACACCTCGTCGCCGTATCCCCTTGAGGGTATACAGACGCGGATCATCCCAGCCGCGAACGACCTTTTCTTCTACCAACCTTCTCAGATCTCTCTTGCTCATAACCGTGCCGTCGAGTTTCAAGCGGCCATATTCGCGTTGCATCGGCTGGAATTCAACCAGCAGCCTGCTCTCGTATAAGCCAACACCACATCACGCAAGGACGGTTCAAATCTAGAAGCTCGTGTTCCCACATCGCGACTCGAGGGAGGAGGGGATCCAATGAATACATACTGGTTTAGCCATTCGTAGCTCTCTCGCGACATAACGAACTCAGTGGTACATAAGCTGTGCGTGATACCCTCAAAGCTATCACACAAGCAGTGCGCAAAGTCATAAGTCGGATACACTCGCCATTTCGTACCCGTCCGAAGATGAGGATGCTGATCCTTGGGAATTCGGTAGGCCGCAACATCCCACATCTGGGGGTTCGGATTCTCAATATCCTGCTTCATGCGGAGCCAGGCGGTCTGTGGAGCGTATTCGCCGTCACGCATGCCCCGGAATTTCTTGAGGTTGGTGTCGACATCCTGCTTTGCATGCTCGCAACGATATCTCGGGGTCAAGCCATCCTCGCCGCCACGCTGCAGCTTGGTCTCGGGTTCATTGCAGTGACACACGTAGGCCTTCTCCTTCTGGATCAGCTCCTCAGCGAGGTCGTACATGCGCTGGAAGTTGTCCGACGCATATGTGATCTCGGATGGGGTGAATCCCAGCCACCGAATCGTCTCCTCAATGGCTGAGTAGTACTCCTCTTTTTCGGCGTCTGGGTTGGTATCATCAAATCTAAGTTCGTCATGTAAGCGAGAATCGGAGGTCTACTAATGACCACGGGAATTATGCACCTGAGAATCTGCCGGTGTTAGTAGCTGTATGTCGTAGACCCTGGAGATCAACTCACTGCTTTGCCGCCATGATGTCTTGCAAATCCAAAGTTGATAGCAATGGCCTTACAGTGCCCAAGCTAGCTCTCTATGTTAGCTTCCTTTTGGGGACGCAAGACATCAGCCGAAGAGGAAAGGTATACATGGAGGTAGCCATTCGGCTCAGGTGGGAATCGCGTCACGACATTTTCCGACGGGCGAAGCTTGTAGACCTCGGCAAGCAAACCCTGCTTGAACATGCCATCTGGGTCGAAAGTAGCCTCGTTGGTCTTGGCGGGTTTGCCGCCCGGCGCGTTGGTCAGCTCCTGATCTCCGGATGTTGGCAAGCGCGCCGATGCTTGTCTGCTGTTGCGCAACACGGCGGCGGCGGTCTTCTTGGCCCGCTTCTGCGTACGCTTCTTGAGCTCATTCTTGGAGACCATTTCCCCAGTGTCCGCGTCAAGCTGGAGCTTGGCAGTAGCAATGGGATCGGCCATGGTGATACATGCGTTAGGTCGCTATCGAACTGGATCTGACAATTGGAATAGGGCTGAGATGGTAGGCAATGAGTGCTCGTCCCGTTATATCAGTCAGGTCTGGATTTAGGGGGCCACAAATCATCCCGCTCCGATGAGTCAGACTGTCAGGCAATCACATCACGTTTCTGACAAGGAGCGCACGTGATAGAACAAGGCGCGGGCGTTGAAAAGAAAAGGTCAGTAGAACAGACATTCAGAAGCCAAGAATATATGATCCCGCATGTTTATTGGGAAACAACCAGAACTCTTATCGCTCCTTGTACATAGACATCTTAATGTACTTGGGCAATTTGTCGCATACCACGGTAGCTGTTGGTGCTGAGCCGGTAGCCGGGGTTAAAGAAAGGGGGTAACCTCCATGATGGCGCGACAGCTAGGAAAGGAAGAGGGGGAAAAGTCCAGAGTACCTTAGATGTGAGGACGGGCGTCGGGATATTCATGCTGTTTTGGCGTTGAGCCTGGCGATCAGGCTCACGAGTCACGGGGCAGGGCCCGAGGCCAAGGGCAGCGAGGGCGCGTTACCGGATTGGGATGCCGCCATTCCCGGTGGTGAGAAAAGCGTGTTACAGACTGCACAATATATTAAGCGCTCACACTTCATCCGGAGTGCCGAAGTCGGTCACTGCTGAGACGGATGAAGCTTCTACCACCACGTCGCAGGGCAGATCTGCCGACACGACAGAGCGGGGAACTTGAGGAGTCGATACTCGATGAGTCGATAGATATCGTTGCGATTCTTCCGGCCCTCTCCCACCAAACGAATCAATGGTGGGGGTCACCTGGGCCACGTTACATTGAAGTGTTCCGACTTGGCATTTTTAAAGCTGCGCACTGCTCTCTCCGCATCGGTATTACGGGTGACATGCACGAGTGGTGCTCCCTCAAGTCGTCCCTCATTGCCGGCCTTGGAGAAGAATGGTTCGCGGACCCCCACTCACTTGGCCGTTTGCTTAAAACCGTTGAACAATCGGATGCGCAGTCGTTGTGCCTTGTGACCACATCAGGTTGAATCTGAGGAGGGCGCGGCATTTATCAGCGAGACTGGCAGTCACCGTATAGTCTCTGGTACACATCACCCATCACCCTTTGCGGCATATTGTGTCTGTGCAGCAAGAAACGACACCACGATCCAGACGCATGAGACGTCTCTACTGAGGGGATTTGATTGAAATCATGGTCCAAGAGCGCCGAAAGACGGTCGGCCAGGTGAGTCGAACCACCGGTCCAGCTAAGACACAGCCATGTGCTAAATCTGCGACCCAAGCTGTTCGCCGTGGGCTTCCATGGCACGGAAGTTGATGACAACATCAGATCCCTGATCCGTGACTACGGCGTCGGAGCCATCGTGCTCTTCAAGCGCAACGTCCGAGATGCCGTGCAGCTGCGACAGCTATGCCTGGGACTGCAGGCCGTCGCCAAAGAGGCTGAGCACGATCAGCCTTTGTTCGTCGGCATCGACCAGGAGAACGGCCTTGTGACTCGCATATCGCCCCCTATCGCAGCCCAGATGCCAGGCCCAATGGCTCTTGGTGCTGCAGGCTCGCTGGACTATGCCTACGCTGTTGCAAGAGCCATTGGGGAGATGCTTCGGCATTTCGGCATCAACATGAACTACGCGCCGGTTGGAGACATAAACTCGGAGCCTCTCAACCCAGTCATTGGCGTGCGCAGCCCTGGGGACGATCCCGAGAAGGTGTCGCAGTTTGCCGCCGCCTGCGCTCGCGGGCTGCGCGAGTGCCAAGTAGCGCCGTGCATCAAGCACTTTCCCGGGCACGGTGATACGGCTGTCGACTCGCACTATGGCTTGCCGGTCATTCACAAGTCGCGGGCGGAGTTGGAGAAGACGGAGCTTGTTCCCTTCAAACGTGCAGCCGCCGAGGGCATGGAAATGGTCATGACCGCACACATCTCGCTGCCTGGACTTGCAGGATCCAAACTCCCGGCAACATTGTCCCCCGAGGCCATTGGAATCTTGCGCAATGAGCTCCAATACGACGGGGTGATCATCACCGACTGCATGGAGATGGACGGCGTGCGGGCCACCTACGGAACGGTGGAAGGTTCTCTCATGGCGTTTCAAGCCGGCGTGGACAATGTCATGATCTGCCACACTTATGAGGTGCAGACGGCGGCCGTCGATCGCATCTGCCAGGCGATAGAATCTGGAGAAATTGCACAGCAACGGATTGACGCATCCCTTGCTCGTCTCAAGAAGCTCAAGTCAGGCTTCACCAGCTGGGATGCTGCTCTTCAGCCTCAGGGGCTTGATTCCCTATTGGCGATTAACGAAACGGGGGAGACTTTGGCAGCAAAAGTGTACCGGGATGCCGCCACGCTGATTCGATCACAAGCAGAAGTGCTTCCCCTTTCGCGAATTGCCAAGACGGTCTTCATCTCACCTGGTCCCAACATCCCTATTGGAGGCGCAGTCGACAGCGGAGATGCCACATTGCCCACTCGCGTGCCCTGGATAAAGAGCTCTTTTGGGGACGCTCTCCGCCGATACAATTCTAGCGTGGTAGACATACGATTCACGGACTCGACGCTCTCCGAAGATCAGTGGCGGCAGGTGCAAGACGCCGAAATTGTGATTCTAGCTACGCGTAATGCCCGTGAGTCCCAATACCAACGAAAATTAGGGCTCGAAGTTGCGCGACGTCGGGCGGCGTCCCCCTTTGTTGCCATCGCTACATGCAACCCTTACGACTTCCTGGAGGATCAAGACATGGGAACATATCTCGCGGTATACGAACCGACTCTAGAGGCCTTTCAGTCCGGGGTCGATATCATCTATGGTGAAGCGTCTGCGCGCGGCAAGCTGCCGATAGCAGCTGTAGTATAGTGGCCCTGAATGAAGGGATTAGTTACTGAGTGAGGGTTGCTCAATTGAGATGTCTCAAGCCATGTTCCGAGACCTTAGTCCTCATTCTGATGACGCCGACTCAGTGCTAGAGACTAGAGATTTGCCTTCGAGCTGACGGTTGTCGTCTCAGGAAGCTTCAGGAGTATGACAACCTGAGGTGAAGCTGCTTTGCTTGCGGGAGTACAATTCTACAGACGCTATGGTACGTAGGTGATGAAGAACACTAAGGACGAAGTGAAACGTTGTGCGGCTCTCTCTCTCGAAGCTGGGCTGGGCGATCCAGAGGTTGATCATACTATGTTGGAGGGGTCAACACCTCACTATAGTCTGTGTCCGAGCTTCAAGTCCCAAGTCTGTTCTTGGTGCCTACGCAGGAACTGCGAAATGGTTTGATAGTGATTTTCGATGACTCGATGACGGCATTCTTTTCTGGGGTGACGATTGCTTTCATGACTTCGTATTTCACACGTCGCTTTTGTGGGCGCCTTACTTTGACCGTCGCCTTATTAGACTACTTCGTAACGGTTATGCTCCTGGCTTCGCCCCTAACCCCGCGACTACCAGATTTCACTTCGCTCAAAGTTTTCGAGGCTTGCACAAAGGTTTTACTCCGAAAGTGTGTGTGGAAATGAGAAATTTGTCAACGATGAGCTGCAGCGCTCAACTACTCACAACATGTAATTATTCACGGGCGAGGCTGTCCGGGGCGCCAGGGTCCACTTTGCCCAAGACGACCAATGCTCCGCCCATGATGTGGTAGCAACCCTGGCACTTCAACCTCAGCCCCAGGCATAGCTAGACGTGGCGCCTGCAGCCTTATTTTCAGCTGCCAGGGGCAGCGCGACAGGAGTACGAGTAGGAGTAGCCCAGCCGTGTCCACCCATCGTCGCCTTTCCCATTGCATGTGCTTTGTTGTCGGCCATCCGCCTACGGGTTACCTCGCAGACCATCGGACCCTTCCTCGCCACGCGGCTGAACAACCTTGGCCAGGGGGCTCCCACAATCGGCACAGAGCCTATCAGAGGGTACGCAGGACTGATGTACGCATGCTTGACAAGGGCATCGCATCGACGATATGGCCCGCCTTCTCGATTTGCTCGGGGCGCCGGCGGCGTCCGCGTGCCTCAGCAGAGGAGGTAGACTTCCGCCGCTCATAATTCCTCCTCCTACGAAATACTCTCCAATTAGTCGCGGCGAGAGCGTCAAGACATAGTACAATGCGACGCGCTGGGTGGCTGTCGCTCTCCGGGGCGTCCTTCCTTGCTACGCTCACGATCGCAGTAGACGTCGTGTACGTGACAGACCTCCAGATTTACACGCTTCTGGTAAGCTGAGACGCTGAGTTTGGGACGCTTCTGAAAACGAATTCGCCAGAACTGACCATCTTGCGTGTACCTAGGCACCTTGCGCAAGAAGCGCCGTCTCCTACAATGTTGCAACCGAAACTCTCATGTCCAAGTGCAGCGAAGGGCCAAAGGAGTTGCAGTCCTGCATTTGCTCCAACACAAACGAGTTCCAGCAGCTTAGCAAGTCGCTGTCCAGCGCCGTGAGTTCCAGCTGCTCCGCGACCGACGATGTGTGGAGCGCGTCCAAGGTCATGGAAAAGTACTGCAATCAGGCTTCGTCGATTACCTTTTCTACGCCAACAGCCAACATTGTCAATGCCTACATCACAGACCTGCCCGAAATGACCTTCCTGCCAGGTTGTGCGCAGTCTGCACTTTCGTACGCAGTCATGGCATTAGTACGTCCCTTAATACGAAAGGCGAGCAAGAGCCGACATTAATAATGCACGGCTGACGTATCTTAGATGTCATCATACTGTCCGGAGGATGCAAGCCTATACGCACCTTGCGTCTGCAAGCCTGCAAAGGCAGCATCGATCAGCACGACGCTTAGCAAGTCCGTAAGGGAGACTTGCTCCAACGGCGACGAGGACGTGACCGCGGCGAATGTCTTCTTCAACGAATATTGTGCCATGAACAATGGCACGACATCTTTTGCTCCTCCAGCCCACCCACCCGGCGACAGTACGTCCTGTGCTCGCGAGATGCATGATGACAGTCCCTTTGCTGACCGGTATGTGTCTAGTGACCTACCACGTTACTGCCCTCCCTCAATATTCTTCTCTTCGGGGATGTGCTCAGAGCGGTGTTTCATACGCTATTCTTTCGGTAAGCAGGCTCACAAGTTCCCAAGTTCGGCCGCGTCCGCAAAGACCCTGCCGAGTCCACAGATCCACTGACAGCAAAGTAGCAAGCCACCTCGCTGTGCGGTCCCGGTCCGCAGGCTCTGGCCTCTTGTGCCTGCTTGAAGTCGGGCATGAAAGCCAGGGTGTCAAGCGTTCTCACTTCTAATGTCAAGATCTACTGCTCGAGCACGGCAACGGCAGATGTCACCTCGGCCTTAGCAGTCCTCGACTACTACTGCAGTGCGGCAGACAACAAAGTAGTTGCGACGGTCGCAGAGTCCATCTCCGACTCGTACCCCACGGCGCAGTCTCGCACCGGCCTAGGGAGCCTGAACCCGACCCAGACTGGTACCACCGATAGCGGCAGCGGCAAGGACACCAACGGAAGTGGTTTGGGTGGGACTTCAGGAGGAGGCAACAAGACGGCCATCATCGTAGCCGGTGTGCTTGGCGGCATCATCGCCATCGCTCTCGTCGTGGGCATTGGTTTCTTCTGGAGGCTGAAACGCCGCCAAAGGGCAAGGGGAGAGCCGATTCCCACGGTGGTAGGCCCGGACGAGAGCAACAACAATGGCACCTCCGAGCTCGATGGGAAGTCCGAGTGGGCCGGCAAGATGGCATCTCCGGGCATCACCCCCTCCGTCCCCGAACTATCCACGCCGAGCCACTTTCCCCGTCCGGAGTTGCAGGGCGGGACCGGAGTCGCCGCCCTCGAATTGCCGCCGAATCATTCGCCGCGACCAGAGTTGCAAGGCGAGGCTGCGTCCGGATACCCAGCGCCCCCTTATCAGCAGCATTCGCAGTACCAGCAGCAGCCGCAGTATCAACAGCAGCCGCATTATCAGCAGCAGCAGCCATACTACCAGCAGCAGCCGCAGGAGCTGGTGAGCCCCAGACAAGGCTACTACCCACAGGCACATGCGAGCGGCCGGCCGGACTATGACTCCAACATGGTATCGCCGCCTTCGGCTCACAGTGGCTATTCACCTGCTTGGCAATCGGGCCCGGTAGAAGCTTACGAGCTTGATTCAAATTTGGGAAGGCGGAATAGATGATGCGAAATGATGCGAAACGATGCTTGGAACGAGAGAAGTTGACGACTTGGGCTGAAAGTGGTTTCTCGGATGCAGATGGAGTTATAGCTGGGCATGTTTGGCGTTTGGCGGTACGGAAGCTGATCTGGAGCATGTTTTCGGTGTGACGACACATCTATAAGGTGAGGCGAATTTGTAAGGTACAAATAGGTTGGTCTGACATGGCTCGAAGCACGGATGCTGATACTTGTAGACACGGCTTTCTTGACAGCAATTAATGACCGTAATGCCTTCGAGCAACATTTGCATGCACACCGTCTGTCTGTAATTCCAGTGGTGATCACAAGGGATGCAATTATCAATTGGGCAGCATCGGCTTGTATGCGGTTGCGAACTCCTAGAAACATGTAGGGAGGCGTGTGGGTAACATATCACTCTAACGGCGATCAAGACAGTGGACGGTCGTGCTATTTATGCCATGAGTAAGTTGAGTCTCTTAGAGTAATTGGCGGAGCAGATTGTCCGCAAGAAATCGCAGCCAGAAACGCCTCTTCTCCTGACCATCAAGCGTCGCCACGTGGTGCGGCCATCGCAGTCAGGGCAGTGTCCGCAATGTGCGGGCTGTGTCAGCATGTCGCAGGCTGAAAGCTTACTCTTCTTCCCCAACCGTCGCGTGATGACAAGTGTAGGCGATGGCCATCATCGATGTGCTGCTTGATGAAGGACAGACGAGTGTCCCAGGCTGCGGTGCGAACTCCATTCGAAGAACGAGCACTCCGCCCGTATGCACAACCCAGAGCGCATCGAGGAGAAGGCCCAAGCTGGGACGTCAAAGAAGGCTTTGGACCCGCCGCCCCAATTACCCCAGACTGCGGCACGTAGCGCCTCGTACGGGGCATGGTGTTGGGGACCCCAACCCGGCTGCGGGCCATGAGTCGTGTTGCAGAGAAGTTTCCCGCCATCGTCGATCATCCAGCCAATTGCTGCCACGGCCGACCCATCCTCTTCAACGCCGATGGCAGGAGGGAGACCGTTCGGCAGGTGTCGGCTCGAGGCGCTGCAGACATGCGACGCAGATGATTTGTTGCAGTCCAAAGCTTGGGCGACATCGTAACCTGATCAAAGCTGCGGTTTCGCTCATGCCTCTGACACCATTACTGTGGCGCGGATAGCGTGGCCGAGCGCTTTGGCCCTCGTTGCAAGGCTGACTGCGCTGGAATCGACTCATCCCAAGCCTTGGAGGGGCGCGACCAATGGGCCTTCGGGCCAGGTACGCAAGCATCGCGAGTGTACAGTTTGAGCGTGGTCATGAAGGGTATGCCGATGTGAGAGGTGGGTGCACGTCAGGGCGAGGCGCTTGCTCTCCCTAACATATATGTTAGGAGCATGAAACATCAGACCAAGACCCCGCGCTTCGTCTTGCGGAAGCAGTCCTACGGAGGAAATCATATGTGCTCCCTACGAACTGCTCACGCAGCAGCGTCAGCGGCACGGCTGCCAGAGAGGGCAGGGAAACATCAAGATTGCACATGCACGAGTGTGCCAGGATCTGTACTACGGGGAGGGTACGGAGTCATGGTCGTGCCACACCTGCAGGTGGAGAAACCGCCATCCTGCCAGGGGCTGCCGTCTCGGCCTGTCGGGGTTTCGAGCCGTTGGAAGCTTTGAGTGCTGGTGTGTACTACTCCGTACTCGGTATATAATCGCCGCCGGAGACCACCACCCAGGCTTGAGGCGACCGCGCCGCACACAAGACATGCCCGGAGGCGTCGCCCATCCGGCTTTTCACGAAGCAGCCGATCAAAGTCCGACATCTTCAATTGTCAACCCTCTTTTGCTGCCGCCCGCAATGTAACAATGCCAACCAGCACGCGTTTTCGCATCGAAGCAAGGAACAGCTCGGCGCAACACCAAACCGCAGGCGGACGGCATTTGCCACTTCTGACTGCGTGGGTCCGTACGACGACACGATCCTAAACGCTCGATATACTGATGGAATAGCAGCTAAACCACGCGACAGTGAAGCTGCGGGAGGCAGCGTTCCGCCTTGACAAGCGACGGGTGCTTTGCTGACCCGGCGTCATGGGTTACTCCGGCAACTCCAGGACGGGCGACTTGGACGATTCCGACTCGCGAACGACCCTCGCCGTCCTCGTTTTCCTGGCCCTTTCCTTGTACAATGTCGTCGAGCTCAACGTCATCATCTTTGCCGTCTTCAGGCGTCACAAAGGTCTTTACTTCTGGAGCTTTTTGGCCGCTACCAATGGAATCGCCCCCCACTCGGTCGGATTTCTACTGAAGAACGTAGTCTTCTCCGACAACTTCATCCTATACATCACCCTGATAGCTGTGGGCTGGGTCCCTATGGTCACTGGCCAGTCACTCGTCCTATATTCACGCCTCCACCTGATACTACGGAACCGGCTCTATCTACGGCTCGTCCTGGCCATGATTATTATCGACGCCATTGTTCTGCACATCCCCATAATCATCCTCATGTATGGCTCCAACAGCTCCAACTCGAATAGTTGGGTCCTCCCCTACGAAGTATACGAGAAGGTCCAGGTCACGGTTTTCTTCCTTCAGGAGGTCATCATCTCCGGCATATACATCAAAACCTGCTTCTCGTTCTTCAGCATCCATGACAGCATCCATGACAGCATCCATGGCAAGGCGATACGGGGGATGCGCAGCCACTTGCTGTTGGTCAACGTTTTCATCATCCTCCTCGACATTCCGATCCTTTGTCTCGAGTACACCGATTTCTACGACCTGCAAACCGCCTACAAAGCTCTCGTCTACAGTGTCAAGCTCAAGATGGAGTTTAGGATACTGAATCGACTTGTGGAAATGACTCGGACGCGGGAAGACGCTGATTATGGTAGCTCATTCCAGGACGACACGACTTTGAGGCCACAAAACAGTGCCCCAAGCAGGTTATGATCATGACCCTTTAATACAAAGAGTGGTCTGCCAAGCTACCGAACCGGCAGGCTGTGTCACATTTCATAGCCTGAATACACTTTCATGCTTCTATGCCTACCTAATGGGCCATGCTCCTCGCGAGTAGACTGGGCTGTTCCTTTGCCATCATCAGGGAGCAGGGACGACTTGGTGCATGAATGTACCAAGAAACATAGTCCTTTAAACCAAGTGCCGTAAGAGCATCACGAAATTTCGGCCTATTCGAATGTTGCCACCAAAAGCGCAAGAGTTCCCAGCCTGGCAGGTCCCTCACAGCCAGCAATGCGGCGATGCTGAGTGACATGCCGCCTAGAGCTGAAGGGCTAACCCTTCAGGGGACGAAGATCATCGTCATAATCATGCATTCTCGGTACGCTGTGTTGGCTTTTACTTCTCTGGCAGAATTCAGTTCATCGCTAGCTCTTGCACCAGAGCAATTCGGTGCTGACTTAGAGATGCTCGCTGTGTCGAAATGGTCCGATAGTGCTGTGCATACGCCTCCCGAAGCCGGCCATCAAGATGATATTGTAGAGTAGACCCAGAGATTCTTGGCCAGACCATTCTCGAGATCGTTGAGGAAGGTGAAGACCATGAGGATGCCGACGACGATTAGCGCCGTAGGACAAGGGCTGAATGTAAGCACAACCATTTCGGCGCGGCGGGTGAAGTGCGGCCTGCTGACGAAGTATTGGTTTAGCCCGCCAGCATAGAAATTGTTCAATGTGGTAATTGACGAGGATGCTGCTGCGATGGGCATTCTTTCAGCAGCCTCTTGCCGCTGCGATGAGTCTTCGCGTAGGTGAACATCGTGGTCTCGCTGCAAAAATAGACGAAAACAGACCCCTATAAGTAACAATGAATCGCGACCTCTAGCTGCCATGCCGATCCATAGCAGCCAAATCCCGCCAGCAACTCACCATGAATGCTCACATGGAGAGCAGAGGCGAGGAACCACGGCAAAATTGGTCATCGTGGGACCACCACGCTTGACGACCCCCAATTGCTGACCTTGCAAAGAGTTCCACGATGACGCCGAGCCCCTTTGGATCTCAGCACATGGTCAATAAGCTCTCAGGGTAGTGTTGCTAACTTTCACGCACTGCAACACCGTCATGTGTTTCCTAATTATGCTGGCTCTGAGGGACAATCTTTCCCTCATACATCTAGCGAACACCGTACGCCGGCCTCAACACGTTTCGTCGCTATCTCGCACAATGTGAGTCCAGCAATCCTCTTGAGATGCGGGAGGCAAGTCCATAATCTTGTTCTCTGCTCCAAACCTATCCAAGGGGTCTTTTCCCCAGAACATCTTGGCGATCTCGGGCCGCCAGCGCCACGTCTTGGCGAATCTCGGCTCCAGCGTGCCCTCTAGGCAGTCAGAGACGAAAGCTCCAATCGATGGAATGTGCGCAAAGCCATGGCGGGAATATCCTGCCGCAACAACCAAAGATAGGTAAGAAGGATGATAGGAAATGAGAAACTGCCTGTCCAGTGTGTCCGCACACTGGACATTTTCTGGCCTGAACCAGGGGGCGATCTTCTAGATGCGGCATGGTCTCTTTGAGAAAGTGCTTCATGCGTCTTGCTGACTCAATTGGGACTTGATCCCCCGCAAAAGGAACCGACGTGGGCAAGGTTGAGCCAGCGTTGGAAACCCAATTGCAGTACCCAGGATGCTCATCGCACACTTTGAGTTCATGCCTGTCCTCATCCGGCTCCATGAAAAGCCCCTCTCGACATTAAAGAGAGCCGGGAGATTCTTGTACAGTTTGACCTCCTCTGGGGTCATCTTGATGTGCCCCAGCGTCCACGCAGTTGGGCGGAGCTGGTTCTCAAAGTCGACGAGCCGCAGCGCAAAGGCACCCATGGCTAGAATGGTACGGGCGGCGGTATGTTCCTTGCCATCTGCCGTTTTCGCTCCATAGATGTCCCCATTGATCTGTAGCAAACTGACCACCTCTCCATGCGGCGAGCCAGTAACGAATTTGGCCCCCAGCCGCTTGGCCTCAGTGTACGCTGATCGTGGAATCCTTGCTCAAAGGGGAAGCCATTTTGGGTGGCTACCTCGTTCACAGCTCTCACCATCGCCAGAACTTGGATGATTTGGGGTCAAGCATTCGTGACACCTTTCCTTTTGGCAATATTGGCGTCTCAAAAAGGTTGTCTGAAGCTCACAGCAACAAATCGCACCGAGGACGGAGGCAACAGGAGACCTGACAGAGGACATATATATATGGATTTCGAAGTTGACAGTTTTGAATGACTAGCTGGATCGAATCATGCATACCCGGCGCTGTCGGTGGAAACCCTCCGACATGATCTTTGGCCCAGGGGAGGTCCAAGCCGAGACACACGCGGAGCAGAATGCGGGGTTTATCAATTCTCCACCCTTTCCCCAGATTGCGGGTAGGCCCTGGGTCTAGCGATGTCGGCTTGGACCTTTCCCAGCTCCAAGGCATTGCCGGCTGGCAACGTCAGTGGGGTTCATGATTGGCCGCCACCAAGGTCCAAATAGGAACCAAAGGCGTCTTGGATTCTGATACTCGTTCTCCATATCGTGGACACGACGTCTATATAAACAGTCGCCCGATATCACTCAAATGGCATCGTATTGCCAGACTTGCTGTCACTTCTGTCGCCATGCTCTAGGCACGATGGGGCTCAACATCAAATACGACGCAGTTCCAGGAACGGAGAAGCTCATTGACGGTACGAACAGAGACTTCCTACTCAAGGTCTCGGTTGGCTCATCTGACCTTTGACAGCCAACTACAAAGCAGAGGCTTTTGCTCATGCTGGTGAATCCGATATTGTCCTCATTCCGCAGCCGACGGAGTGTGGAGGTGATCCTCTGGTAAAGTCCTCGAGACGGCTCTAGAGAGACAGGACTTACAATGATTAGACTTGGCCGAGATGGAAGAAGTACGATCAGCTGATCAGCTCTTCCTGGTGGCTCTATACGCCTGCATCTTCTCATTCGGAGAGAATACCTTGGGGGGTCAGTAGAAAAGACGAAAAAGTCCCTGTCTGGAAGAAGACTGACAGGCTGCACAGCGGCATGGACAACTGTCAGCGTCGAAACCGGCGTTAGCCTCACGAATATGAATGGAGGAAGTGTGAACTACCTCTTGCTTGTCCGTATCTCCCGTATCTTATTTCACTGCCACTGCGCCATGAAAACGTGCTGACTGAGCGAGCTTTAGGGCTTCGTCAATATTTGGTGGATGCCCGCCGCCAACATCCCCGGGCGCAAGGTGGTGTACCTCGCCAGCACACTCCTCTGTCTCGCAACAGCGTTCTGGTTGGCTGCCGTGCAAGGCACAGTTCAATGGATGCTCAACATTATTGTCAATGGCGTGGGAACCTCAGCCTACCAAGCCATTGTGCAGCTAGCAGTACGTCGCATCGAACAGTCCATCACCTGCCGCAAGCTCTGACAGTATATTTGGGAAGCGATGGCGAACGGCAAAGGCACCCCGCTACTATCGCTTCCTAGAAGAGGTTGTTGGATCTACGGACTGAGTGATTTGCTCCGCCCGATGTATTTAATGAACTTGGTTGTATTGCATCGGTACCAGTCTATGCTATGAACTCAGGAAGTCTAGTCGCAGCCTGGCTTACCACTATCGTTATGGTGATATGTATTTTCAGTGCCATGAGATAATAAGTAGTGGTAATTGCACCACTCAGGGGCCACATTGGGTTGCCAATGGTGGGTAATGCTTTTCAATGCAATGCATAGCTTTCAATCATACTCTTGATGACTCTATTGACGCACAAAGCCAAATTACTTGTTGCAGCCTATACTGCGAACTCACATCAAATGATACTCATGAAGCAGCTTTCCTACCTCCGACTTCTCCAACTTGCTTGCCAGGAATCCACGGATGCGCTCAGGTAACCAACTTGCAAGCTCTTTGCCATCCCTCAGCTGACAGGTTGCGGCAACGAGAGTCCTCACATCATATGTTGAGGCAAACACCTCGGGAATCCCGCGATCAACGCCCGCAAGCTGGTACACAGACTCCATGCCAGTGCGAACAGAGTACTCAGTTGTGAAGATGGTGTCCCGTGTTGTCTCTGCGAACTGTCCGATGAATGCAAAGTTTTTGGCGCCGGCGGGAACAACGGCTGGTCGATCGCCGGCTTGTCGAGGCATGAAGAATGAAGTGACGTACGGCATGAGAACGGGCACGCACTTGGCTCCTTCGGCCGCCAGGATGGGGATATCGGCTTCGGGAACGCCCATGTGATACAGCCACTCCTGAGTGATCTCTTCGCCCGTGCATTCTTGCATGGGTTCTTGACGTGGTCGCCAGGTTTCTCGATGAGAAGGCCATAAACCCAGACATCAATCTGATCCTTGGGCTGGTTTTAAAATGCGGCTGGCGGTTCACTGTCCAGCTCATCAGCCAGCTCGAATCCTTGGCCGTTACGATGCCTCCGGTCACGACGTTGCCGCTGAAAGGATCTCGCTTGCAGATCTTCTCAATGTATTTGGGGATGCGCTTGCCCAGTTTCGTGACGGTTGCTGACTGCCATTTTGTTGCCGGAATATTCCCACCAAAGACATCGGGCCGTCCAAACTCGGCACTCTTTTCCGCAATGCGACGCCAAAAGTCCCAAGCCGGCGCCGGGCCATCTCGAAGGGTGCTCGCAGAGTGGTGGTCGCCACAATCGGAGTTTTCGGTAAGAGAGCCGATTGTCATGAAAACGAGATCATCTGAACCAAGACTCTTGCCGCCTTCTTTTCCGCCTATGACCCAATGGATATAAGTAGCCTGCTTAGTACCGTCGGTAATTTCGAAATCCACGTCTTTGACCTCTGTGTTGAACTGAAACACCACGCCGTGGTCTTCGAGCCATTTGTGCAGAGGGAGTACGAGAGACTCGTACTGGTTGAATTTGGTGAACTTCAGGGTGGAGAAATCGGGCAGTCCGTGGATGTGGTTGACAAACCGATGGAGATACAATTTCATCTCCAGCGCCGAGTGCCAGGTTTGAAATGCAAACATGGTCTGCCAGTAGAGCCAAAAGTTGCTCTTGAAGAATTCTTGGCCGAACACTTGGTCAATTCTCTTGTTCTCGACCTCTTCCCGCGTCGCGAGGAAAAGCTTGATGAGTTCCTTCTGCGCCTTCTCACTCAGCGTGAAGAGTTTGCCGGTACCTGCATCATGGCCCCGCTCGATCGTAGCTCTTTGCAGTGAGAAGTTCGGATCTTGTTTGTTGAGCCAGTAAAAGTCGTCCAATACACTGGCGCCTTCTTCCTCGAGAGAAGGAATGGAGCGGAAGAGGTCCCAGAGACACTCAAAGTGAGACTCCATTTCTCGCCCTCCCCTGATGACGAAACCCTTCTCTGGTACTTTGGAACCATCAAGAGCGCCTCCGGGAATATGCAGTTCTTCGAGGATGGTGATGTTCTTTCCTGGCATCTGGGCATCGCGAATAAGGAAGGCGGCTGAAGAGAGACCAGCTAAACCGGAACCAACAATCCAGGCTGTTTTGTTCTCAATGCCTTGGGGTTTGAGCGACCTGGCAAAGCCCTCGTAGTTGCCGCTGCTGTAGTACATTGTAACGAAATGTTTGCGACTTGTTGATGGTTGCGAAATATGCTCATGATGATCTTTCACAGGGCGAGAGGTTATGTATTTTATAGCTCTACGTTGAATCATGAGCTCAATTGCTTTATCAACGCAGTCAATGACATCGAACCATGTCCGGAGGCTCCGGGGGCGGAACCGGTGGCTGCCGCCAATGACCGCCGAAAATCCGCCCGTAGTGCGATCACATGTGCTGGGAAGTCTAGCTGGACTGTGGGCCTGTCCCGACGCTCGGCGCAGCCCGCCACGAATTCTGACGTGCCTTCCTTGAATCCAGCCCAAGAGCAGGAATATAAGGAACAATCCAGAAGAGCCAGGGCGAATCTTTTGCCTCAACACCGTGTAAGCGCCTTCGGATGCCGACAGGTAGCCGCAGCTGAACGAGTCCGAAACGACATGGATCATTCATGGGCTGATGTTTTGAGGCTGAGCATCGACAAAGTCGTGCCTCTGCACTTCCTCTGTCATGTGAATTGTCTGTTTCTAGTATGAAAAGCCCGCTATACGGAAGTTCATCCGCACAATTTGCCACTGCCTCTGCTGCGCTTGCGAATCGAGCTCCTGCAACTCACTGTGAGCTCATCCTGGTTGGTGGCGATAAGACGACCCGCGCGATTGGGCATAAGAGCTCTTTGGTAACGAATAGAAACTAAGAATCAGTAATCGAGCTATTCATGAGATAGCTGAGACCCGTGCTCGAAGCTGCCAGGTTCCGATCGATTCTGTGAGGTCTGCTTCCAGGGCGTTCATCATGGCTAAAGCTGCATGTGCTGTAAAGCAGCCGAGCACCCCACTGAACAAGCTCACCAGCTACTGCTCCGGAAGCTGCCTAATAAGGGCGGCCCACTGGGGAACGGAACCCAACTAATCTTGAGAATATAGCGCCCATTACGGAGCCGTCGCCCGGCAAGTCAGACCACCAGGCGCAGTCACGGCCTTTACGTCGTGGCCGGTCGAGCATCCGTCTTCCGTCCTCTGGCGCACGTCGGGGCTTACTTACCGACAGTTCTTGGCCTGTTCCACCCTCACAATCCGATCCACATTCGGTGTTATGCATGGCGCAGGACTTTGGTTGCCATCGCTCCCGTTTTGCATAGGCTGGATGATGGAGTCCCAACTTGAAACCTTCCGTGACTGTATGAAAAGCAGCACTCCTACCTCAATCCGTTATAGCCAATTTACGATGCCATGTGCAGTTGGTGGTCACCTTTGTTCTTCGGTCCGGCTTCGACTCCCCAAGTCAATGTGGCTCAAGCAAAGTGCCCTGACTTTCATTCCCAATCCTAGTGATCAGTCCAACCATCGCCACATGTACATTTTGGTGCCCAGTCCAGGAATCTCAAACATCCTTTTTCCCTACAAACCCCCCTCTCTTCAGTCCAAAGAAACATATGACAACTACAAGAACAGTACTGGCAAATATGGTCCAAAAGGCAGCTCGGAAGCCTTCCATCAGTGCATATTTGTGGTCTTGGACACCCGAGTGCTCCGTGACAGACGCGGCAATGGCCGCACTGACGGCGAGACCGACTGAGTTGCCAAATTGTGAGACCTCGCTGAAGACGCCTCCCGCCAACGATTGCATGTCCACGGGGAATGCGTCGGATATGACAAGATTGGACACTGTGAAGAGAACTAGATGAATGTCAGCCATTCCGCAATGAAGAACGTGAGCGGCAGAACATGCGTAATCGTGCGCGAGACGTACCATCAGGATTTACTGGTGAGAGGAACAGAGCCCAGAATGGCGCGTACCAGTAGTTCTCGCCTATCTTCACGGTTGCCATAAGAGGGGGTGCTATCATAGTGATGACAGCAGAGACTACAGCAAGGGTCCGAATCTTAACGCGCGAAATGAGATATGCGGTCGCTGCGTTGACACAAACGCCCATGATCACATGAGAGAGGAAGCGTAGGGAACTCTGCAAGGCTGGCAGGCCTTCCACTTGCTGGAAGCTACTCAGACTCTGTTAGCTATGCTTCGTGTGGTCCCATGGGAGGAGCTATGGAGACTCAGAAGACTCACTAAAGCGTGGTGAAGTATTCGATGCCATTCAATGACGCCCAGCAGAAGAAGACCGACACACAAATTGAAGTGAATGACGCATTCTTCCAGAGAGCGTTTGGGACAAGAGCCGGCTTTTTGTGTCTGGTCTGGTAATCCATCCAGAAAGGAAAGGCGGCCAGGAGTGAAAGTGACACGACGAGCAAAGCAATGTTTTGAGGGCTGCGAATGCTCTGGTACGAAGTCGTAATTGTAGCCAAGACAAAGAGCAACAGACCAAGAGCCACACTCATGATCAAGGCCCCCAGCCAATCTATGTCCTCGGCAAGGCGACGTGTCCATTTCTTCTCCGACTGTGGCTTCACCGATGGCAATGACCAGATTGAAGCTGTCGACAAACAAAAGTTGACCATGGCCATCATGTAGTATGCCCACCTCCAGCCGATTGTGTCGGTGAAGATGCCGCCTAGTACCAAGCCTGATGCATAGCCGAGAGGTTGGCCCATTCCATTCATAGCGAATGCGACATTGCGCCAGGTTCCCTTGGGGAAAGTGTTGGTGATGAGACTGACGGCTGTGGGTAGGCACATGGATATCGCAACGCCCAAGAGTGTTCGAAACAAGATGATCTGAATGCCACTTCTAGCCAATCCCAGCGCAATGGTGAAGACGACGAAGAGATAGCTTCCAACTACCCACACCAATTTAGCCCCGATCGCGTCTGCGGCGGCTCCAAAGATGAGGAGCAGACATCCCGCAGCCAAAGCGTAAACGGCAGCAGGCCATAGGATGAGTCCGTCGGAGAGACCAACGTCCTGGGCTATACGGGGCAAGGCGGCAATGAGAATGCCAGAACCCATCGTATTCAGAAAGCTGATGCCGGCAAGCGTCACAATTACCGCGACGCCTTTGGCCTTTGATACTGTGAGCCCATGTCCGGGGACTGAGGGCGCATCCTGAGCTGCATCCAAGGTAGCGACAGGTGGGGGGTCTGGTGGCGTCTGTGGCAGCTGAGACGAACGTGCAGCAATGCCATGCGGATGCTGAAGCCTCTGAGCTGGGGCTGGTCTGGCAGGTCGCGCCAGCCTAGCTTGTAGTGGCACAAGTTCCGATCCCGCGGGTCCAGGTCCCTTGGCTGCATTGCTGCCAGGGTCATAGGAGAGGTAGCCCATCATGCCGTTCTTGGTACTCCGTACAAGCTGCAGTAGCGGATGCTTGGGAGGCACGTGCGAGCGAAGGATGAAGGATGGGTGGTGGCGCCGGAGTTGTCAGCAGCCAGACGAATGGCTTGATGACATAACTTGAACAGTCAGGTTTTCTATAGGAGCAACCACTAGGTAATTTAAAGAGAATAGAGAGCCTGGACAGAGTGAGCCAGGTAATCCTCCTGTCAGCATGAAACACCCTACGGATTGACCCGCGGCTTTTCCAAGCTACAAGTACACTGCTACACTGTGGGCAAAATGGCAACCGTAAGCAAGGTATATCGACAGGGAGTCGGCGAGGACATGAAACCAAAACGGCCCCTCACCCGCACTCCCCACGCCTCCTTTCCGTTCTGCTGGGCCTTGTTGTCAAGTAAGGCCAGCCGCTTAAGCAGCGAATTGGAGCCAAAACATCGGACAAACATGTCTATATAACGCTCTTCTTTCCTTGATTCCTCCCCTCGGGTTCAACTTGCTCCTTCGCCACGAGCAGGCTGCAGCGTCTGAGTCTGTCAGGTACCCTCTGAATGAATTAAAGCGTCCTGCCTCGGGAAGCATGGGGTGGGCGGGAAGTTCGATGGCGCGGGGTGGCTTGGGAGCGGGCCTTTGCCACCTTATGTTGACCACTTGGCTCTGCTGCCGCCACGGCTGACTGCCTGCGGCACGGCCGCCGCGGAACGAGGTGCCAGTTCTTGTACCCTTATTGTGTTGGAATCGCGCTATCGTTCGTATCCTTGACCTACGCACGTGCCACCGCAGCGAGGGGGTTCGTCAGTGTCTATCAGTTGAGGCTTCTAAAGTAATGCATGGAATCGAAATCGAAATTGAAGTACGCGGACAATCTGGGTGAAGGTGGGACTCTGCACGGCCAAGCTTTCCTAAATGGAGAATATTGAGGAGTGGCCATGGCATCACATGTACGGCCCTTTTGCGGCGCCACTAGAACCCTTGCTCTCCGCACCCGTCCCTGGTCAATGTCGCCCGATCTGCGAGCGAACCAGCAAACGAACAATCCATAATGCGGAGTGCACCACACCTGGACGGCGGGCTCTGGGGCCTTTTGCGAGGGTGTCTTGGCCGCCCCAAGTGCTTATCTGTGACAGACGTGGGCTAGGCGCTTGGCCCTGGGGTAGTCCAAGTAAGTCATCTCGAATAACATGCTATTCTCGAGGGACAGTGCTTCCGGATTCCTCGCGCAGACTCACTTTGCCCAAACGACGTGGACTTGGCTGCGACGTCTCTGAGCCACGTAGAGTGGCTACTGAGTTACTTTCTTGAGGACCGACAGGAATAGTGGCTGTACCGAAGTACACGTATCGAAGCACGGCCGATGTTGGTTGGTCCCTTGCTCGCCCCCTACCAGTATGCACCTCCCGTTCTCGTAATCTCACTTGGAGGCCTGGCACCCAATACCACCCTCTTATTAGTGGCCGCTATTGTGCATCGTCCAGATGCAAGTCCCGCGTTTAAAATGCCTCTTCCCGCCACCACTCCTTTCCGGTCACGCCTCTTTGCCATTCCTCCCTTCCTCGGCTTGTTACCCTGGTGGACAACACCGCAAGAGCCAGTACCTTTGAATCGAAGTGCAATTTTGGTCGCTCTGACCGGAATCAGGCATAGTCATGTCCTCCAAGCCGGAGCACGTAGGGTCACACCCCTCAGCCGTCGAGGGTCATAGCACATCCCACGAAGCTCACAAGGAGGGAACCATGCTTCACGACGAGAAGTTGACGACGCGTCGCTCGGGCGCTGAGGAGTATGGTACATCCCACGTCATTCACAAGGAAGAACCCATGCTTCGCAACGAGAATTGGGCGACTCGCAACGGTGTCAATGCGGAGTCGTTCAAGAAAGCTCACTATGGCCTGGGAATCGTCGAACTCGAGCGACCTTTGTTGCCCCGACACTTGCACATGATCGCCATCGGCGGCTCCATCGGCGCTGGCTTCTTCGTCGGTTCCGGTGGCGCTTTGAGCAAAGGTGTAAGTTTGACGTCCCAGCTCGACAGGATGAGCTATGTGGTTGCATCCTCTCTTGTCTGTGCCTTGGCGTGGGTCCGACTCAGTATTGCACTTGCTAAGATTCCTCCTCGTCTACAGGGCCCCGGCAGTCTGTTTATTGATTTCCTCATCATCGGTATTATGATGTTCAACGTCGGTGAGTGCATTGATTCTGTCGACCTGATTGAGAAGGCACTTCCGGGACGGGCTCAGACTGCGTCATCCTTCGCCGCGTCCCTTGCTCTGCCGTCATGTTCTCACCTCCTGTTCCATCAAGTTGCTAACACTTTGGCAAGTGTATGCTCTCGGAGAGCTCGCTGTTATGTATCCCGTGTCCGGTGGCTTCTATACATATTCAGCCCGCTTCATCGACCCAGCGTGGGGATTCGCCATGGGGTGGAACTACGTCTTTCAGTGGGCCGCCGTACTACCCCTGGAACTAACTGTCTGCGGTATCACGATACAGTATTGGAATCCAGATATTTCGGTTGGCGCCTGGATTGCCGTCTTCCTCGCCGTCATCATAATCGTCAATATCTTCGGTGCGCTCGGCTATGCCGAAGAAGAGTTCTGGGCTTCGATCTTCAAGCTAGCTGCTACCTGCATCTTCTTGGTTATTGCCCTGGTCCTCGTCCTGGGCGGAGGCCCCAAGGGCGGCCGATATGACGCGTACTGGGGTGCTCAACTCTGGTACGATCCTGGCGCTTTCAAGAACGGTTTCAAAGGCTTCTGCTCGGTCTTCGTTACCGCCGCGTTCTCTTTCTCGGGAACCGAGTTGGTTGGTCTCGCCGCTGCTGAGTCCAAGAACCCGGTCAGAGCGCTTCCCGGCGCTATCAAACAGGTCTTCTGGCGAATTACCCTCTTCTACATTCTCGGACTCTTCTTCGTCGGTCTGCTAATTGACTGCAACGACCCCGCGCTCCTCTCCGACAGCGCTTATGCCGACCCTAAAGCCTCTCCATTTGTATTGGTGGGCAAATACGCCGGACTCAAAGGGTTCGATCACTTTATGAACCTCGTCATTCTTGTCTCCGTCCTGTCAATCGGGGTTTCTGGCGTTTATGGAGGCTCGCGAACCCTCACAGCGCTAGCCCAGCAAGGCTACGCCCCCAAAATCTTCACTTACATTGACAAATCAGGCCGTCCCTTGCCGTCGGTCATCGTACTTATTATGTTCGGCTTTATAGCCTTTGTGAGCCTGAGTGCCTCGGGCCCGACCGTTTTCGACTGGCTTCAGGCGCTATCGGGCCTGGCGGCTCTATTCACTTGGGGTTCGATCTGCGTGGCTCATATTCGTTTCCGCAAAGCGTGGAAGTTTCACGGCCATACGCTGGACGAGATTCCTTTCCATGCTGCAGGTGGCATCTATGGGTCGTACCTTGGCTTGTTCCTATGCGTTATCGTCTTGATTGCTCAGGTAAGCCCCTCTGCGTCTACGTGCTTCCACCATTTCAGTGTTCTTACTAACATGTGATTGCCAGTTTTACACCGCCATTGCGGCTCCTCCTGGCAAATCGGGTTTGGGTACCGCCGAGAGCTTCTTCAAGCAGTACCTTGCGGCGCCGGTAGTCATCTTTTTCTGGGTTATCGGATACCTTTGGAAGCGCGAGGGTTGGCTCAGAACGGCGCAGATTGACGTGGACACTGGCCGACGTGAACTGGACTGGGACGAGATCAAGGCCTACCGAGCCACGGTGGCTTCGTGGCCGGCGTGGAGACGTGTGCTGCATACTTTCACATGAGGGGCTTACGCGGCGGCAGCGTTGGGTGTGGCTGGACTCGGCTGCGAGTCACTTGCCTTGGCCTTGAAGCTTTTGCAAATTAGAACGTTGTATCTCAGGTCTGTCCATTGCAGTCTTGTTGTGGTCTGTAGCTCTTGGTAGACGATTGTTCCATGATTCAATTCTTGTCCATCAAAGCAGCAAGTCCCGCGAATTGCATAGTGGCTTCTCAATACCTTGAATGCTACAATGACGGCGAGGGTTGCAGTAGCCCAAAGATGCACTGCAAAGTGTTTGCCGGCCAGTCCCATGACTTGCGACGAAGACCATAGGTTCCGCAAGCCCTCAAAGACAATGCAGTATTTGAAGAAGCTGCTTTCATCGCTGCCGAGCAAAGAAGCACTGTGTCCAGCCCTCAGGGCTTCTCAAAGCATATTCACTTTTGAACTCGGAAAGTGAGTGACTATGCAGCTCCGTTGTACGGGAAGATGGACAGACTTTCACCCAACGCCATTTAGTAGCATGCCGATGATGCAATCTACATGTACTTGACATTTGCAGAGCCAGTTGTTGCTCTTGTCAGCATACTGTGTAGCCTTTACCTTTACCATTTGCATAGAGTAACACTTGCCTCTTGATGCTTAGTAGAAATGCACTTGCGAAACATCAGATGTTGTTGGTGTCCGTGGACTGGTTGGTCGGAAGCAAGTCGACTGTTGCAGTTAGTACCAGACCTCTCCCAAAACTGGAATCGGCCGTGCTGGGATAGCGGCCAGACCTCTTGCGCGATGTCACATCAAGCCGCAGAGTCCTGCATGTGGCGTCCCGTCAAGAAATTGCGCAAAGATTCTAGAACCCGCACCCTGGTCCTTGAGGTGGTGTTGGGATCGAGCAGTCGGCAGAGTGGTAATTTAGAGAATCGTGGGGGTGGGCCGTCAGTCTGTTGCACAAACCCCGTCCCGGTCCTAACTAGTACTCGTATCAGCGCGAAATCCCTGTCGACTTGGCCCCGCTTCAACTGCGCACCTTCTATATAGGGATTTGCCCCGGACCCTCCTTGTATGTAAGGCTTTGATGCCGTTATCTCCAGAAAGGAAAGTCGACTTGTACGGATACTCCGTACTCGTGCATAATCTTGTCATGTAAAGCATTGATATCCTGATATACTGTCAGCTGGAGAGCTCGCCTTATCGCGCCACCAATACTTGCATGTATAGATACAACCCATAGATCGGAGCCCTGGGATCTGAGCACCCAGTCTGTTAATCAGATGGCTTATCACATGACCGGGGAACAGGACCTTCTACAAATGATCAGAAGTAATCCTCGAACATTTGTCTTCTACGTAAGACTGATGAAATCAACCTTTCCTCATATTCAGTCAAGGCCGTTGGATCAGAGCAAACAAGCCTCATAATGAGAACTACGGAGGCAGTATCCAGTAGCATTTGGCGCTTGTGTCAGAATCAATGTAGAGCCAGCCCAGGCGGATACGTGAGGCTTTAATAATAGTTCAGTTAGATGAAGGTCGAGAAGAGACACGGGGATCAGCTCCAAGTTGGAAGAGAATGCAAGAATTTGATTGTCAAGGCACTAAAAAGGAGAAACGTCGAAGGAAGTGCCCCTTTCACTAGAGTCCCCTTTATCTGTCTGATTGTCCACCACTTGTGTTATGCAATTCTGTGATTTCTCCCCTTTTTCTTTTTCATACTTCACAAGCAATAATTGCTCGCCGCCTTTCCCCCAATGACAATCGTCTTGTCAGCCCCGAGCCTCAACATCCTGCATCTGCAACCCATCTACCACCAGGCCACCGATGCGTCGCGGAAAGTATTGGTCATGCAATGCAAGTCTCCACTGCTGGCGTGAAACATCCAGTCGTCCAGGAAATCAACATTCGCGAAACCAGCCTTTTCGTAGGCTTTTCTGGCCTCTACTTCGAAAATATCGCTGCCGTTGATGATAGGACCCCGAGGTTTGGGCGCAAGAAAGTGTGAGTCGGAAAGAGTGAGGCTGTTTACCAAGCTAGGCAGGTAAGACTCGAGGGAGACTTGTTGATTATCCGGAGAAGACTGCCGGCTCTTCAAGGCAGTCTCGTTGCCTGCCGAATCTCCGCCAGGACCATGCAAGTCAATCAAGTCGGAGAAATCAGAGTTTATAGCTTCGTCTCGTTTCTTAATGCGCCGTTGCTTCTTGGGTTTCGGCCGAAGATGTTCGTGTACCAGATCAGCAAGCCCGACCAATGCAGGCACACGGAAGACCTCGGCATCGGTAACGCCAGTCTCTCTCTTTAGGATTTCGATATTTGCATCCATGCGCTTCCCAGCAGTTTCAGCAGCTTCAATATTCGATTCGGTTGCCAGAAACTCGTCGATAGAAGGCCGGAGCAAACTGGGTGAGGTCCTCTCGGCGCTAATGACGGACTCCTGTCCAGACCCGTCTCTTGAAGCGTTTTTAAGGAGCTCGACGCCGAGTTGCGGATCAACAGCCATGACGCTCCAACCTCGTCGACTTGTGGAGGGAACGAAATGTATCATCTCATCTATGTGCTTGACATAGAGCCAGGTCGAGTCCAGCATCAGAGGTTCTTGTATCTCTTGGGCACGGAAGAAGGCCCTCGCGCGAGGGAAATCGACCTCATTGCCACCCATGATGACTCTCCCGGCCGGGTATTTCTTGCCGTTGAACTCGTAAGGCGGAATTGCCTCAATGTCCCCACCGGCTTGAAAGGTGTCGTCCTTCAAACGTTCAGGACCCGGCATAGCTTCGAGGCCACCAACTCCATCGGATCGAAGCTTCGTGTATATCAAGCGCACCGAGTCGCGCGCGTTACGCCGACCTTCAATCACGACGCGAAGTGAGATTGGTCCATTGGGGCCAGGCATGCTTGTATAACCGGGTTCAAAGTAGTCCTGAGCCCAGGGGTCCGCTGTTGGAAGCCTGTTGAGCGTACCTGGGACCTGCGCCTTCTGCATGCTCTTTTCAATGCCGCTCATGATCACTTCAATGGCCTGTTTGGCTTTCGCCGGGAAGCCAGGAAACTCCGACGAAAACACCTTCTGAATGGCTTGGCGATGATGATGAATCATGACCGGAGCGACACGCAGCATGGCCCGATCCGTAGAAGTAGAAGCTCCATCCCTGACGGTGAACTCAATGCTGGCCCTGCCATCCCAGCCGCCGGCTCGTCGAGTATCACGAGCGTCAACGCCCAGAGTCAGACCCTTTGCAACTTCATCAGCAGAGAATATGGTGTCATTGTTGACAATCTCCCAGCCTTCGCCTCGAGCACGGAATGTGCGGACCAGACGCTTCGTGGTAGGATCCGAAACCGAAATGGTAGCTGTTGCCGAGTCGCTCAGGCCGGCGATAGGGACGGTACGCATTGGTGCCATGTATTGAGGAGACCGCTGAGTGTCATCTGAAGCATCGTGGCATTGGGCCAGAGTTTCAATGGGAGTCCTGGGGTTCTTCGAGGCTGCTGATTGGGCGCAGCGACCTCCCGTGTCGCCAATGTTCGCAAGGAAAATGGCGCCGGATGCCTCCGACCAAGTGTTCTTTCCTTCAACATCACTCGAACCCTCGACATCGACGACGCCATCACGGTTCGTGTCGACCCGGATATCGGCTTTGAAAGGAGCCTGACCAGTTGGTTCCGAAGGCTTGGGAGTTTGCGGCTGCTTGGCTACTTCCGGCGGCTTAGGCACCTCCGACTGCTTGGTTGCTGCAGGCCGGCGTGAGCCGACGCATTCAATGACAAAGTCCCAGTCCACAGGCTTGTCGTTTGCCATGGACTGGGAAATGCAGTCCCTCGCTTCGCGCCGGCAAGCAGCTTCGTCTCCTTCAAAGCCAACGCAGACCTGTTCTTTGGTCGGAGCTTGCTTCGCTTGAGACTTGGAAGCTGCCGGTCGACGAAGACTCATGCACTTGGTGACGTCGTCCCAGTTGACAGTTTTGCTGACTGAGAGCGATTGAGAAGCACACTCCCGCGCGTCGCTCCGACAGGCTGCTTCGTCTCCGCCGTAGTTGACACAAAGCTGCTCCTTTTTAGGTGCGTTCTGCCGGCCGCTGAGCGGTCCTGCAAGCGCTAAACCAGTCGCACTGGCGAGCAGCAATATGCCTTTCATAGCAGCAGTTGGATGTTATTGAACTCGATTGTTGCGAGAAAGTGGTCACAGAATAGCGACTCGAACAGAACGAATGAATGTATGTAAGGAGTGACTGAGTCTGCATGCACCATGCATGAATGAATGTGAGATGGAAGAGGGACGGTAGATAACAAACGAGGAGCGCAGCTATACTCCATGACCTCTTTTTGACGGATTGACGGGATTCAACATCGTTTTAATAGCTTACAACGCCAAGCACTTCACTAATTGAAGCATGACCCTGATCCTGAGAATTTCTAATGCAAAAGATCAAGGCCAAGGTCGACAGTCTGCGCAGCCACAACATGATTCGTGAGTGGTGATTAGCCCCACGTTGATGCCTCACCTCTATTTCATGATGTGTCATGAGCCATCAACAGACCGTGGCAGTCTTGCACAGCGAGTCTGTTCCACCTGGCCTCAAAGGCCGTCATGCAAAGTACACTGACTCGGCTGAGATTTAAAGCACAGTCATTTGAGTTTGAAGGTCATGGCGCAGTTTGGTGCCCCCTGATACAAAAGAACCGATCCGTTTACGCCAAGGCAAATGCATGCCAAACCAGATGAACATCACAAGGTCTCTAAGCCTTTTGTTGACAAGGGCAGTGAACGCAGGCGGTGTGATGAAACAAGCTTGAAAATTTGTACCGCTGCATAATTCCGGAGCTCAGTCCAAGTCATGGAACATGCGTCATTGTTGCAACTCCACTGCAACTGGGTACGCAACGGGCTCTCCGATATGACGCCCTCGGGCATCCCACGGCATCAACCACAGCCCTGTTCGACGCCGGCTTCGAAGGTGGGATCTTGCCATTACGACGACAAGCGAGGAAGCGCGGCCGTCGAATATGCCCTCCAAAAAAGAGCTGTAAGTCGCAGACGGATCTTGAGGTGGCTCCGGCATAGCCACGCGGCTTATTACCTGAGCCCGCATGTCTGCCAACGATGTACTCGTACATTCAGGACGCCAGCTCTCAATCCTTCTTGGCCCGTACAGCATCCCGCACCCGCTTGCCCCAAACGCCAACTCGAAAGAACCTCGCAACAATGCGCTCGCTGAGCCACGCCGGCATCCACGTCGAGAGCCACCCCGTGAGCGACATGCCGCCCGCCCAGAACCAGTTCGGCGACCCGCCTACCAGCCCGCCGAGCCAGCCCTCGCCCCTCAGCGCCGCAGCCACGAGCTTCTTTGCGTACGCCTCGGTCGGCATCGTCGCGCTCGTCTGGCTGAACGTCAAGCGCCATCGGAAGATGTCGTCGACGGGCCGGTACAGCGAGTCCGCCGGTAGCGTGCGGTCAAAGTGGCTCGCAATGTTGGAGCGCACGGTGCCCGTCATGGCGACCATGACGCGTACGCCGAGGGGCTGCAGCTCCAGGCGCAGGGCGCGCGAGTAGACGTTGATGGCGCCCTTGGTGGACGAGTAGATGGCGCCAAACAGGTAGGGCACCACGCTCGATATGGACGAGATGTTGACGATGAGGCCCCGCGCGGGGATGAGGAGGCTGATGAAGGCCTGGCACATGAGCATGGGGCCGAAAACATTGGCCTCGTACGTGGCGCGCACGTCGTCGAGCTCCATGTCCAGGGCGGGTATCGTGTGCGTGCGGCCGCTGACAGGTAAATTGTGAGCATCGAGAATGCGTCGCCTAGAAAAGAGGCAGGCTCGGGGACCTACGCGTTGTTGATGAGAACGTCCAGCTTGCCATTGGTGATCTGGGCCACTTTGGCCTTGCACGTGGCGATGCTCGTTGTGTCGGTCACATCGAGCTGCACGACGCTCATGCCCATGTCGCCCATGCTCTTGAGCCCCTCCGTGTTGCGCGCCGTGGCAATGACATGGCAGCCTGTGTTGGTCGTTTTAGCTTCATGTGAATGATGGTGATGCATTCTGATGGCATGGTACCTCTTCTGTGGAACTCCATGGCCAAGGCATGGCCGATACCTCCCGGCGAGCAGCTAGACGACAATGTCCGGTCAGCATCTGTTGTGATATCTGCACGCGGCGCTCGGACAGAGAGCATACCCAGTGATGAGGACGCTTGTCTTGCCGGCAGACATGTTGGGCCGATGAGTGTCAAAGCGGATTTTATGAGGCGCCGGCCGATCACCTTCGTGAGGATGAAATTGCACCTCCGAAGCGCCGCGATATTACAGTGTTGACGGTGAGATTAAGCTGCGCCGAGACCGCCGCCGCAATTGACTCTACGTGGCCCGTCCGCGGCCGTCTCGAGCCTCGGCTCAATCAAGGTTCTGGTTGCGCCGGAGGCTCCACCACGGCTGCCACACATCTCATGTCCCGTCGCTAATACCAGCCATTGGGGGATGGTAAGCCGTCATCCCGCTGCCTCCAAGTTGAGGGGACAACATGAACGGCGTGTGGCATGGAATGGAGGCCGGGCCCGGTTAGGCTCATCGAAACATAGCCTATATGACCATTTTGTCAAGAGAGGAAGCTTAGTGCCACGAGTTCACAACACAAGCAAGATAATCACTCGAGTCGCTCATTGCTACACGTATTCAGGGCCTCCAGTAAGCCAGCCCGATAATGTATCTGTAAATACAACCAAACAAATAGACGCCATCGCTGATGCGAATCTGCAGTTAGCAGCCACCACTGATTCTCCCTCATTTGCTCGAAGTCGCCATTTGTGACCACATGCACTATCTCCGGCTGTGATAGTGCGCCGGCGGCTCAGAGCCCGGCATCTCCGCCGCCCGCAGCGGCGCGCTCGACGCATCCATCTCGTAAGGATACGCCGCGGCGTGGGCGTGCATCGGGCCTCGTGGCGGCAGCTCCGCCACCACGTTGTCGGCCGGCGGCGGCGGCGGCGCGTACGGCCCCGCATACCCGCCCGGGCTCTCGTACGCCGGAGGCCACTCGCCAGGCTTGGACTCTGCACCGCTATAGCGGCTGTAATCCGGCGACGGCTCCGTGGGCGGAAACGTCGTTGGCGCCTGGTGGTGGTACTCGTGCTGCGAGAGCATCGGATGGGCCTCTTCCTGCGCGCGTCCCCTGCGCCGGCGAACGACAAGGAAGACCAACGCGGCCAGAGCGGCGACGCCCGCGACGGAGGCGCCGACGGCGATGCCTATCGTCGCCCCCGTCGACAGCCCGCCGCTGGCCTGCTTGTTCTTGTCGTTGTCCGCGTTGCCCGTCTCCGTGGGCATGGACGTCACCGTCACCGTCGCGCCCCCGGCGGTGGTTGTTACTTTGACTGTCGCGCTCACGGTGGCTGACCTCGTCGCTGTAGTCTTGATCGGCACCTTTGTCGTCGACGCGGTGTCGCCATTCGCTGCCGCGATGAAGTCGCTCCGGCTGACGCTCAAGGGCGTACTGGAGTCTTTGCATGCCTGCAGCATGGTGGTGTACACCTTCTGCACGTCGATCTTGTCATCCTTCCCCAGACATATGGCCGTGTTGGTGACGAAGCCGCCCTGGTTGCCGCATAAGCACTCGTTGACCTCGGCCGCGGAGCTTCCCGGGCATCTGGCCGACTTGGCCGCCTGGTCGAGGCAGGACTGCGCATTTTGGGGGTAGAATGAGAAGTCGCTCTGGAGGGCGAGGGATGAAGAGGCGAGGAGGAGGAGGAGGACGGCGGTGGCGGACCGTAGCCGTAGCCGTGCCATTGTGTGGGTGCTGTCGACTTGGCAGCTTGGCTCACAGCTTCTTTGGTGAGGGGTTGGTTGTGATGTGTTCGCGGGTTCGCGGGTTCGCATGTTATGAAGTCGAATGCCGAGGTTTTCGATGTCGCATGGCGTTGCGATATCGTCGAAAGAGCCCTCCGATGAATGAACTCTTCAGCCTCCACAGCACAGCGATGTACGGAGTAAAGAAAACAAAAACATCCATCCCTAACCCCCGGCAGCACCTGCAATTTGAGATGAGCACCCACCATCAAGCTAACTAGAGTCGACCAGGGAGCCCGACCAGGGGAGCCGTTAAAGGCTGACGGCGCCCCGATTAAATACGGCTCAGCACCAGCACGAGGCCAATCACCTCTTATTCGCAGGCCGGCCTCCGTGGGGTTTGGGAGCTCAAGATGGATTCTACGAACATTGTCTCAGCCTCAGCCCCAATGCGCCGCAGCGGCGTGTTGGCTGCAAGCCTGCAATTTTCGGGACCCGTGTGCCATTTTTAGCACTCCCCCCATCAGATGGTGCCCCACAGCCGGGGCGGACAGAACCGCAGACGAAGCTCTTTACAGCAATCAGCAGCACGTGGGATCGGGTGTCTAGACATCTTGGAATCGAGTCCCATTGGCAGGCGCACTACCGGGTCTGTGGCTGCAGCGTCTTTATTATGTGCCTACTCGCAGGTGTTGCTGCTGCAGCGCATCAAGATTCCGTGTTTGCGTGCGACACGCCTGATTTGCTTCGTGCTGCATGCGCACAATTTGATGAATCGGAGTAGATGCAAATGATATGTCGTGCGACGTTGGCAAACATTGCCTACATATCATGGCGCGGGAATCGCTATTGCGGCATGATTGTCTCCCGCTATAGCTGGATGCCATAGCACTAGTCATTTCCTTTGATGTGAAAAGGCTTCAACACTGTCTTTGATACTCCAGATTAAGCATGAGCGTAAGCCGTCGAATTGCCGCAGAGACCATTTCTATCTATACCCCCTGCACTCTCACCAATATCCCCAATATGGACAATAGAAGAGAGATGTTTACCTGGGGACAGTGAAGCACGATTGTACGCCCAATAAGGTGTCGGAGTAGCACAGACTCGTCGATTCGTATCATCGGCCGAGCCCGTCACTCCAAGAGGCTTGGCGGGTCCGCGAGTTCCCCGACCCCGCTGCGCCGGCTGGTCCAGTTCCCGTCCCTTGCGCGCCCACCAACTCCAAAGCTTAAGCCGAATGACATCAGCCTGTGAGCTGGACGCCAGCAGCCCTTTCGGATGGATGGACCCTTGGACAGCTTCCGGCAACGTGGGGGTAATCGAGCGTCTGAGGAGGACCCCTCACTCCGGCTATGGTGGAGGCAATGACGAAGTCAGAGGATGCCCTGGTGCCGCATGGCGGCCGGCAACTGTGACAGACTAGGGAATAAGGTATCAGCACAGGGAACGAGGAGGCGATCTTTGCGCGATCCGATGCTGCCGAGCTGGAAGCTCATGGCAACTCATCGCAATCACAGTCATTGGCGCGTATCGTGCGCAGCCAACCACGGCATGCATGCCGAGCTGACTGCTGCTCTTGGCAAGACGGCTCAGCAGGTTTTGCGCTCATCCCGGCCGTCATACATTCGAATGTGGCGATGCGCATTATCCGAGAGGTGCTGAGGTCAAATCCATCCCCGAGCCATCGACTTATATCCTGACGGACAGCGGCTCCGGCTGTCGCGGAAGCTGTTGGCTCGTCCCGCCGCCCCGGGATTAGCCACGGACCATGAATCTACGACTTGGAATCTTTTTTGGTCATGAGGGACTGACGTTGCGCATCATGGCGGTAGGGTTTGTCGGGGGTGGGGGGGGGAGGTATCCGAGCTGACGGATCCTGGACACCCTCTCTTGGCTTGCGACGGGGGAACCGAACCAGGCTTTCCTGGGCGAACCGGTTGGATATTACTGATCGCCACCCCAATCCTTGAATCAGTCTGTGCATTCGATTCTGTGCCTGAAATACTACAACTCTTTCCCTGATGAAGCGGCCCCCGAGACAGATGCGCCTCGAGCAAACCATCCTCAACACTCTTCCCTACACTATCCGCCCAAGATGAGCACCGTCGCCGACCAGCAGCCGTCTTCGAACAGCAGCAAGATCCGCAAACTCGTCAGCCGCCTGCGCAGCAACAGCACAAAGACCACACCCGATGCCTCGGCCGAGTCCTCGCCGTCCATAAGCCGCACCTCGTCGTTTCGTCTCAGCACGCCGCGCGCCTCGCCATCGCCCACGTCGGCAGCGCGCCGGAGACCGAGAACTTCAAGCGGTCCGGAATGCGTAGCGGCAACATCGCTTCAGCTCTGGAACGCCGCGTACGACGCTCTTCGCGACGATCCTGGCAGCGCGGGCCTCGTCATGGCGTACGAGACCATCATCTCGCAGATGCTGCCCGACAGCCTCAAGGTCGGCGGCGTGAATTCGTCGTTTCGCGGCAAGACGCACGAGCAGCGCCGGGAGCTGCTGTCCGCGATAGCCACGGCGGGTCTGCGCAAGAGACGCAGCTCCAAGGCCAGTCGGGCTGACGAACCGGCAAAGCGAGTGCTCAACGCTGCCAAGCTGGCGGTTGAGGGCGTCTGGCCTGCGTATCCCGGGGCCGCCGTGGCCTGGGCAGGCTTTTGCACGCTGACACCGGTAATTATCCCAGTCACATAGCGCATGTCCCTGTTTCCTTGCTGACGAGAGGCGACTGAAGCTACTCCTCGAGCCCATCATGCAGCGCGACGACCTTCATGCCGGCCTCGTCCACGTCGTTGGCCGCATCCCTTTTTACATGCACCTCGCCCAGCTCCCCGCCGGCGAGCTGCAGCAGCACGAGTTATTCGCTCGGCTGTACCGCCGGGTGCTCGAGTTTGAGATGAACTGCGTCTGCGCGACGGCGAGCTCGTGGAACGCCGCGGCCAAGAACGTTGTCGGCTGGGCTGGGCTCGGCAAGCTTACACGAACGATATTCGAAATCGACGACAAAGTTGCGGCGATGCTGACGCTGCACGATGCGATGGAACTTGGGAACCGACTGCTGGAGTTGGATGCGGACCTGGACATGACCTCGCCGTTGCCGGTACTGGTGAATGAAGATGATGAGCACCCGGAAGCGCCTGGCAGAAGTCGCCATTCCCGGGGTTGAAATGGGACTGAACGGAAACGCTAGTTGAGAGTTCTCATCCTCGCCCTGCGTTACACGAACACTACGTGAACGAACTGATCAGGCATCAATTTCATCTCGCAACCTCAGCGCACCAGTCCGTGTCCAAACACATAATGTATATCAGGGTGTCAAAAGTATTTGAAGCGTTGAAATTCTTATATCAATCATGAACTCGACAAGTTCACGGCAGACAAATCGTCGTCTTGAGATCAGTGCAGCAGGTCGCTGAAAGGGAGCAAGACTTGATGTGTTGTGTCGAAGCACATGGCTAATATTGAGATGGGATTCTTGTCCACGTCGCATTCATCTGAGAGACTTGGCTGCGAATTACTCAAATGGAATTCCTCGGAAGCGAAATTGTTCTCAAGTGACCCGCATGCTGTGTTCAGTAGATGTTACTAGGTAATGATCCTGTCAGTACATGTATCCATAGCACTTATTGCGGCAACGTCGGAGTCAAACAGCGGCGGGCTGTCGACACGGGCGACGATGATGAGCAATGGCGGTACATGTAACGAAAATGTTATGCAAAGAACAAAGAGTTCCATGACGCGCCTGAGTTGTAGATATTCGAGGACTGCCTATACCAAACCGTGACATCCTCGCATCAAGCATTGATCTAACGTCGTCGAGGTCCATGTTGACCACAAGTATTCCGTACCTTAGGCGGCATGAGTCGCTAGCGCCGATGCCCCAATCGCCAGCCGCCTGCTCTTTCTGCTGACTCGCCGGGTTGGTCAGCATCACCACCACTTACAAACAACGGAGTAGCAAAAGACGATGTAAAGAGAGGCAGAGCTGCGACATGCGCCGATCAGGAATACCGCGTAGCTTCCGACGACCCGTCACCTCTCCGGCCAGCGGCAAAGGCACTAAAAGTCTTCCTCCGAGCGAGCCGACAACCTACCACCCGCCGCCGAGGCTTCTCGCGACATTTCGTTGGTGGCATTCGCAGATGGCAACCGCCGAGATGTCCAAAGAGAACAAGCAGGATGCTCAAGAAAACATGTGCGAATCCGCTGAGCCGCTGCCGCCGCTGTCGGACCATGACTTTCGCGTCTACAACGAAATGGCTGACAAGATGGACGCCTTTGTGCGCACCCCCTTCACCCTTTCTCACCACACATGCCAAATACATGATGAGGCTCACGCCTCGTCCAGCACAACTACTTCCGCTCCTCGTGGACCCTGCTCTGGACCGCCTGTACCACCTCCCGCCGGCCCCAGAACATGACGCTGCGCCAATTTCTCGCCAAAGGCCTCTCCTTCGCCGAGCACCTCACCATGCACCACTCCATCGAGGAGCGCTTCGTCTTCCCGCGCCTCGCCGCCCGCATGCCCGAGTTTGACCCGCGCAGGGGCGACATGGTCGCGCAGCACGCGCGCATCCACGCCGGGCTCGAGGCCTTCGAGGGCTACCTCAAGCGCTGCCAGAAGAGGGAGCAGGACTTTGAGATGAGCGAGCTCAAGGACAAGATGGAGGGTTGGGGCGACGTGCTGTGGACCCATCTGGACGAGGAGGTCAAGGCGCTGGGAGCGGAGAATATGAGAAAGTATTGGAGCAAGGAGGAAATGATGAGGATGCGCATGTGAACGATTGAGCTGCCAGGCGGAATAAGGGTACCACAACACCGGCATGGAATGCCATGGCGATGAGCGAATTGTGAGCGTAGATGGAGAAATATACAACATGTACATGTATCCGCCTGTTTCATCAGCCATCAGTTGGCCACGCAAGCAAGCCGTCTCCCTTTTCCAAACCTTTGACCTGCCAGGAGGAACATCCACGGAAAGGCATACAAGAACCCAAAAGAACTGCGCATCGAACCACAAAACAGGTCCGATTCGGGGGAAAACATGACAAGAAAGGGTCAATAGGAGCGGCAGCAGTGGCAAGACACGCCAAAGGAGTCAAAGTCAGAATGTCGCTCGGCGACAGTCTCGGTCCCCTTGGCACCCCAGCAATCCTGTTCATGCTCCTCTTCAACATCGCTTTAAATATTCGCTCGCTCCCATCAAGCCGTGTCTTGCCAGAGGTCCATCATCGCACCAACCGACGGGTACGCCGCCAGCAGCGAGACCGCAAGATCGGGCAGCGGCCCGTCGCGCATGCTCCAGTGCACCGTCAGCGGCGCCCACGACAGGTTGCGCGTAAAGCTCTTGGTCCAGTCGGACGCCCATTGAGCGTCCTTGGCGGATGCGCCGCTGCTGATCTTGCGCGAACGCTCCACGAGCAGGCGGCCCAGCTCCATGCCCACGTACAGGCCCCACGAGCGCACGCTGATGAGCCCCAGCTTGCCCTGCGTCGCGGGAGAGAGGGGCAGTACGCTCTTGCTTGAGAGGTAGGCCACGTTCTCGCACGCCTGGTACGAGATGAGCGAGATGACCTGCGCGTAGGCGACGATTGTATCAAAGAGATCTTCGGCCGCATCCTGCGTCTTATCCAGTGACTTCTCCGAGTCCTTGTGCTGCCTGGCGTTTCGCGAGTTGACAATCAGCTTCTTGGCCGCAAAGTACAGGCCCAACAGCCCCCATAGCCTGCCCATTGTGCGCGTCTCGCTGAGCAGCGCAGCCAGGGCCTTGAAGCGGCCACCGAGCTGGAGCGCAAAGGCGGCGAGGGGAGGCTGAGGCTTTGCCGAAGCCAGCACGACCGTGGTCGCGGGCGGCAGCTTAAAGGCCGTCGCGACGAGCCGGCGGGCCGAGTGCTGGAGGACGGGCCGACTCAGCGTCTCGAGGACGGAGCCGCTGAGGCGCGAGGCGTAGCAGAGGAAGAGCAGAACGACGTCGGTGCCAGCGCGCGTCTGCATGCATCGGTAGAGGTGCGAGATGAAGGCATCAGTGCGGTATGGGGTCGCTGCGACGGCGGTGCCGACGGAGGTCTTCTTGCTGGGCGGAGGGAGTGACGACGGAGCGGACGAGTCGATGGGCTCGCCGGAAGGTAGTGTCGTGACGTGCTCGACGTTGACGTCGGGTTCGGCAGCCATGGCGGGAGCTGTAAGATGGCAGCGAGATTGATGTCAAGGTTGGCTCTTGCGATAATCGCTCGGCGGCGGGAGTATCGGCGTATGGGTCGCGGGGTGGAATGCAGGACGGCAATTGACTGAGGAGGCGCTCTCATGGGCGTGCAAACGACAGCTTCCTCGGAGCCGTTTGAACCGTCAAGTCGCGCAAGATGGCAGAAAGTAGGCTTCGGGATGTGCAGGACGCAAATGCAACCAGGTCGCAGTGCAGTGCTCGGCAGGCCGAATCGGCGGAAGCTGCCGCTGCCTCGGCATGGGGACCCCACCTCGGAACTAAGGAACTGGGGGGAAAAGCTGGAGGGCAATTTCTCCCCGCTAAAGCGACGCGTGAAAGAGTTGCGACGGCGGAGAGTCTTGTCATGTCTTGGCCTTTTCAGCAGCGGCGAGGTTGGATGGAGAGCGGCCGGCTCCTACCCGGCAAGTCCTTCCTGTTTTGGCCCATCCTCATTCATGTTGTACTCTGGCAGCTGCCGCCGGTGGTGCTCGCCGTCGTCCGCCGGCCCCCAAGATCCGAGGTGTGGGGCTTCTGCCGCGTCGAGCAGTTGCTGAAGTCCTGGCAGTAGATGACGTGAACGAACGAAACGACAACAATCGTACCTTTGATCAAGTTGCAGCTTCAATTGACGCTTCTTGGGTGACGGCGACTCAGAGGCATAACCCACATCACCCAGATACAGAGCTATCGAGGACCATGCCTCTTCGCAGCTGGTGGAGCTGCCTGGTGGTGACGAGTTCGTGCACGTCGAGACAACATACATTCCTCATTTCCCTTCTTCTCCAGCTTCGACTTGTGCCTATTGGCATGCGCCAATTCGCCACCGCTCTCTAAACCTCATTGACGCAGCGCAGCGGCGTGGTTTCCAAAGAGCAACAGGGGCAATGCCATTCGTCGCAGCTCACCGTCAGTCCAGCGGCTCAAGCAGCCTGGCGAGGTTCACGCCAAACACCACACCCACCAGCACACGGCACGGCGATATCATGGACTCTGCTCGTCCCCCTGCTCCAGGCAGTAACGTGACACCGCGACAACTTGGCGCGCTTGTCATCACGTCCTCGGTCGCATCCTGGCTGTTCTGCCTGCGCGTCTGGTGGAGCGCGCAGCTGAACATGGCAGCTCCATGGTTGACCAGCGTTGGCTTGGCCTAGGCTGCTTCGGTCACGACAACCCGATGCGAGTATCGCGCGTCACGCCACAGCCAGCCAGCCAGACTGGAGCTGAGCAGGCAGCACACGTATATAACGAGGCATATACGGAGTACATGTGTACATAATTGATCGAGGCGCCTTGACTCTTGTTGAGGGATTGGAGGGAGAAACGCTCACATCGGGTTTGACCATTCGCTCGCAACCCCACGCACGACCAGCACTTTCTACCACGAGCATTTGTTGTATGCGCCTCTGTGTCGGTCGTCAATTGCTCAATGCCCTCAACCATGGACGCCGACCCCGCAAAGGTAAGTCGTCCGCAATCGTATCTCTTGTTGCTAGTCTTGTGTCGTTTGGTGCAAGAACTGACATTGCCTCTTCGTCACAGCAGGTTGATGGCAATGATGCTGCTGCTGCTGCTGCTGCTGAAGATGGCTTTCCCCTGAAGCTGCCCGGCTTCGGCCGGCCCCTGGGTTACCTGCCCGACAACAAGGAGCGCTTCCCCGTGCTCATAGGCGACCAGCACCAGGACTGGTCCGCCACCACGCTGCTCATCCGCGAGGTCTGCATGCTCAAGGTCATCGAGGACCTCACCAACAAGCCCGAGTGGTGGCTCAAGGTCCGCGACACCGACATCGCTGCTAGGTGGAAGGCCGAGGCGCTGGCCCTCGACTGGCCCGCTTACCGCGACAATGCCGACTTTACGCCTGCCATGGCGGATGCTGTGAGTTTGCACCCATGCTTCTGTGTTCTTCGTCGTCGATGGGACCCTCCCGCTCATGCCTGCGCAGTGCGTCGAGGAGATTCGCAAAAAGGCAGACCTGTATGAGCAGACGGGGCTCATCCCCGTCTTCGACTACTCGGCCTGCGTCGTCAAGTCGGACTCGCTCGTTCCAGACGCCCTTCGCGACGAGCTCGTCAAGGCCGTCAAGCACCTCGAGGACGTCCCCGAGGAGCAAAAGGACTGGCATCCTGGGAGCGACGGCAAGGTTCTTGACCTGGTTCACCCATCGCTATGGCCGCTGCTCTACGGCCGCTCGCGCATCCTCTCGGACAAGCGCATCAACGTCGCAAACTGCCTCGAGCACTGCGGCGTGGGCTCGCCCGTCCCCGAACCGGACGAGGCCAAGCCGGACCAAGACTCACTGTTCCCCCGGCATCGTGCAAATGAGATCCCCTCCCTGTCCCTTCGCTTCCAGTGGCTGCCCTGTGATGTGCGCATCGACGACGCCGGGCGCGCCAGCATCGACAGCTACATCAACAACCTGCACCCCGTCGAGCACGCCGCGCTGTACCCCATTGTCGAGCGCTTCATCGAAAAGGCGCTTCCCGCCTGGGACCTCGTCTATCGCTGGCCCGGGGACCATCAGATCCAGCGCCTGTGGACAGATCATGCCCGTCCCAAGTGCAACGCGGAGGACGTTTGCGAGCGCTACACGTGCCAGCCGACGAGTCGACCAGTCAACGAGGGCGAGGCGCCCCGCGAAGCCGACGAGGAATACTAAGAAGGCTACGAGGGCTCGGAGCGCGCCAGACTCGACATGCAGTGGTTCAAGGAGACGCACCCGCCCGACGTGCCCGACGCCTGCACCGAGGCCGAGGCCGAGGCCGAGAAGAACGCCCCCGACAAGGAAAAGAGAAGCATGTTCGCCAGCGACAGGTCAGGGAAACGCTTTTTCGACCTCTCGTCCAGCGACGTCAAGACGTCGGGCTTCTTCGGCGGCGCCTCCCGCCTCCAGGTCATTGTCAAGCTTGCCAACATCCACCTCACGCCCGACAAGCCCACCTACGACGGCGGCTCGTGGCACATCGAGGGCCAGCTCAACGAGCACATTTGCGCCACCGCCCTCTTCTACTACGACAACGACAACATCACCGAGTCGCGCCTCGCCCTGCGCACATCGGCCAACGTCGAGGACCTGTCGATGGGTCTGAGCTACGAGCAGAGCGACACCTTCTCCATAGCGCGCACCTTTGCTCTCCAGGACGAGCACGCGAGCAGCACCATGCAAGAGGTCGGCGCCGTGCTCACGCGACCCGGCCGCGCCCTCTTCTTCCCGAACCTCTTCCAGCACCGCGTGCAGCCCTTTTCCCTCGCCGACAGGACGCGGCCGGGCCATCGCAAGATCCTCGCGCTCTTCCTCGTCGACCCCGCCGTGCCCGTCCTCTCCACGGCCAACGTCCCGCCGCAGCAGCGTCACTGGTGGACCGGCCAGGAGCACATTCGCGAGAGCGGGCGGCTGCCCCCTGAGCTGGCCGAGATGGTGCTCAAGAACACCGACTTCATCGACATTGAAGAAGCGAAAGACTTGAGGAAGGAGCTCATGGCCGAGCGCACCGTGCTGCAGGAGGACGCGACGAGTAGACTGATGGAGGTTGCGTTTAGCTTCTGCGAGCACTAGACTAGACTATTCTCAAGTCTATGGACACCTATTTCAGAATAAATATAAAGTTGTGATTACAGGTGTAAGCTAAGATGTGCCGCTATGCATCCCCGTCAATGTACCTTGCGTCTTAAGCTCGCCTTGCATGCCAATAAGATCCACGACATGATATCACAACGATCATGGTGCAGTCCTTCGAGGCTGCACCGAGAAGTATTGCGCTCAATGGATGCGGGATCAACTGGAAATGTGCTGCTTCGGAACACATTCGTCAAGTCCTCAAATCATGACATCGTACAGCACAAGGCACACAAGACACAGCCCGTGGGAATTGGCAGTCATTCTATGTATTTCTTTCTCTTCTCCTCTCCCATGCCGCTGTTCAACCTAGACACAAGACAGGTGGCGGCAGAGATGCCTCGCCCTTTGGCATTATAAAACGCAGCCCTTCCCATCCATGCAAGACAGTTAGAAAATTCCTCAAACAATGAAGACGCCTTCCGCAAGCCTCGTGGACAGACACGCATCCATCGACGCCCTTAACCCCTGACAGCCGCACCCAGAGCACCGCCCGTGAACTGCGTGCCTCCGGCTTGCCTCTGCGGGTTGCCTCCTGTGCGCGGACCGCCCCGACCACCGCCGCGGCCTCCTCTTTGTCCTCCCCGGCCACGGCCACCCTGGCGCTCAAAGGCGTTGGAGGTACCCTGCGTCTTCTGCTCCAGCGTCCGCTCGTTGGTCTCGATGAGAGCGCTGGCCTTTTCGGACAGCGTGAGCGCCAGCGACTGCAGCCGGCTGAGCTCGACGCCCTTGCGGAAGATGACGGTCGACGTGACCTGATCCAGCGACGCCGCCAGCTCCTCGTGGCTGATCATCTTGCTGACGACGGCACCCACCTTGGTCGCGTCCAGCTCAAACATGCCGCCAATCGTCTCGAGAGAGAGGGTGTCGTAGAAGGGGGCGTAGGTGAAGAGGTAGGTCCGCAGGCCCTCCTCCTGGATCTGCTTCGCCAGCATGGCCTTGATCTCCTCGCAGTTGGGCATCAGCTCCCAGATCTTGATGCTGTGGATAAAGTTGGTCGACTTCTTCCACTCGCCCGCCGCCAGCGCCTTGGACGCCTGCATGACGTGGTCGCGCGTGTTCTCGGGGGGGCCAGTGAAGATTTGCCTCTCGTGATACTCGAGCATGCGACGGTACGTCTTGCTGATGATGCGCTTCCTGACGTCGGGAGAAGATCCAGTCTGGGCCAGCAGGGGAATCTCCAAGAGCATGCTGCACGTCAGATACACGCACTCCAGAAGCTCCAGGTTGATGTGCATGTGGAAAGGCAGCTGGCGCTGCTTCTCCAGGCGTTCTTGCTCAGGCGACACCTGGTTATATCTCTGCATCATCACGCCCTGAGCAAGAAGCTCCTTCTGCCGACCGCTGCCGCAGATCTCCTGAAGGGTGTTCTGGGCGTCGTAGACCAGGCCCATGCGGAAGGCGCACAGGCCGACCTGGACCAACGTCCTGTTGTACAGGATCTGGCTCAGGACGTCAAAGTTGGGAATGGTCTCCTGCAAGTGCGACATGAGCATCATGTCACGGGCCTTGTAGTACTCGCCGTGGAGAGCGAGGAAGTAGACCTGGCACAGCATGGCTCGGGCGCGAATGATGCCGTCGCTGTTGGTGAAGAGGTAGTTGCACAGAACATTGACCAGGTTACTGGCGTCCTGGGACTGAGCGCGAGGAGTGATGATGGACTCGACATTGTCGCCGACTGCCTTCCAGCAGTTCTCTTCAAACGTCTTGACGACCTGTGCGGGCTATGAGAGGAAAGATTAGCAACTCGTCGGGATGCATAATCGAACGACGTCGATTTCTTACCTTGAAGTAGACATGCTCCAGTCTTCGCATGACAATGCGGTTGATGCTGTCCTGGGGAATGTCGAGGGACTGTTCCTTGCGCAAATACTCGTAGTACAGCAAGCCACGGAAGATGATGTTGTAGAGCGCACCCTCGTCCTGCAGGCGCTCAATGTACTCGGAGGTGTGCGGGTCGATGCTCTGCAGAGAGCGGATAAGCTCGTCGTCGAGCCTCTCGACGTACGAGACGACGCTGCCAGCAACCTTGATGTACTTTTCGCCGGGCTGCAGGGAAGGCGGCTTCTCGTCATCGTCCCACTCCTCGACGTTCTCGACAACAATGTAATCCTTGTTGGTCTCGAGCACGGTGAGGAGAGTGGACAGCTCCTTCTCGGCGGCCTTCCAGTGCTCCAGGGGCATGACGTTGGAGGTGCCAGAGCCCAGGTCGAATCGGGCAGAGATGATGGTGAGGAGCACTCGGATCTGCTGGTACGGCGTGTTGGCAATCTCGTTGAGCTTCTCCATGACCTTGATCTGCTCCAGTCGGTCGGTGTTCTTCTTGCCACGAGACTCAAAGATGATTCGCAGGTGCTTGAAGATGCTCTCTGGGGTGTACTGCAGAGCCCGGCCACCCTTACCGACTGTGGCGAAACCCTCGTCGCCGAGATCTTCCGTGGGAGCCTCGTCGACGAGCTTGGGCAGCTTCTTGGCCTTGGGGGCGGCCACTACCTCCTCCTCCTCCTCGTCAGACTCCATGAAGCTGAACTTGTCCTCCCGGTAGGCGTCGACCTGGGTCTGGTACTCCTTGATGGACTTCTTGATCTTTTGCTTCACGGCGTTCAGGGCTCTGGCTTGGGTGGCGTTCATCTTCTTGGGCGTGACCTTTTGCTTGGCCAGGGCCTCGTTCATGAAGTCCTCGAGCTCGGAGACGATGCGGATGTACGGCTTGGGCGTCTTGCCGGCATCTTGGAGTTTTGATACTTGTCGGGTGAGCTTGTCGAACTCTGCGCCGACCGTTAGCATCTCCTCTTTCACTCAGACAGAGTTCCAGGCCCTCCCTGACGGTACATACCGGCGGAGATGAGGGTCCAGTCGCCATTCTTTTGGCCGTTCTCAATCTGCTTGATCGAGGCCTCGAGCTCGTCCAGTCGCTTGTCCTTGGCGCTCTTGACCTTGGCTCGCACGTCTTCGTCGCTCTCCTCGCTCTCCGAATCAAAGTCCTTCAAGAACTTGCTGGCTCCCTGCCCCTTGCCCTCGTCGTCGTCGCTGGACTCATCGCTCTCCTCCTCGGAGCCCTCATCGTCGGAGTCCTTGTCGGAGTCTTGCTGGTTGATCTTCTTGGTCTCCTCCTCCTCGGAGCCGGAGTAGAGCTCCTCCTCGTCGCTCGAGGAGTCGCTGGAGCTATCGTCGCCGCCGCGGAAGAATCGAGACATGCTGGGCGAGATATCCTGAGACGCTGTTCCTTGGTCTCGAAAGGGATGGTCGCGAGGTGCGCGGGGTTGCTTCAGGCGTGAGGGCGCGAGAGGGTCGAAAATTGATGATTTTTGGTGGGAGGTGGGGCATGCAAACTTGGGGCTTAGCGAAGGTACCTCCGTACCTCCTCCCTACCGCCGCTCCAGCACCCACTTCTTGTTCGCGCTCGGCTGACTCAGCTGCCCTCGGAGCCTGGCCACTGAATGCGCAGCCAATGCTGCTTTGCTAGCGGAGAGGTCCGGCTGACGATTCAATCATGTCCTCGGCCTCGCTCGCCTGTATTTCTCAGCAGTCCTACCTACCAAAGCACACAACCTCACCACATGGCACCGTCGACGAGCCCACCATGACCCCTCTACGCTGCGCAAACGGCGCCTCTACCGCCCGCTTCTTTGTTCAGATCGCCAGGCGTGGTTACTCAAGCACCGCGGCCCACTCTGCTCCTCTCGACTTTCTCCTCCCGCGTGGCGTATCTTGCCTGCGCGCAGTCTCAGGCTCAACCCGACCGTCGCCCCAGACGACATGCCGCACGAACCTGGCGCTACTCCGACGCCCTACACAATGTCCTCAGAAGAGATCACTCTCGGCTTCTGTAATCCGAAACCGCACGTCCTGTGTGCTCAACCCGCAGAAAGACGATGATGGCAACGAGATGATGCTGGAGATCACTCCACGGGCCGCCAAGGTGAGCTTCCCTCTGGCGCCATGGTTGCGGCTGGGCAAGTACTGACAGTGAGCCAACAGCGACTGTCTGAAATAATGAAGAAGGACTCCAACCCTGACCTGGCTCTGCGCATTCAAGTCGAGAGCGGCGGCTGTCACGGATTCCAATACCTTATGAGCCTCATCACAATACCAGCCGAAGGTGCCCAACAGTGGTCCTCGGTGGTCAATGAAGACGATTCCATCTTCGAATATTCCCCCAACGACGGTGTCTCCAAATCAGCAGCTCAGGGCTCGGCACGGATAATACTGGACGAGCCTTCACTCGATCTCCTCAAGGGCAGCAAGGTCGACTTCACCATGGAACTGATTGGGTCTCAGTTCAAGATTGTCGACAACCCCTACGCCACCAGGAGCTGTGGATGCGGCACCAGCTTCGACATCAAGATGTGATCGCCCATCATGGCGCAAGCATACGCCAGGCCTGCTTTAGACATAGCTCCACTCACGCCTTCGGGCAGCTGTAAATGCAATACACAGCGTCTACGACATTACAGACCGCAATATCACATGTACGATAGGCTGTGTAGAATGACATAGACAAAGGTGATAACAAGCAGACATGGTGTCTTCAAAAGGGTACATCACCAAGAAAGGTCACGCGTATGTGGAAGCTCTAGTGTCATTCAAGGAATCAATTTACCACAAAGCCCTGTCGTGATACCAACGCCGAGCAACCATGCTATTTTCCAGCCAAAGCCAACCAGTCCCAAAGACGACCAACAGAACTGCTCTAGTTCATCTGGCGGATGAGAGCGTTGATGGCCTCCTCGCGGTTGCCCAGGTCACCGCCCTCGATGAAGTGCTTGAACTTGCGGGGACGGAAGCCACCAGTGGGGTTGCTGAGCTTGAAGGGCCACAGGAAGTTGGAGGCCTGCTTGAAGTTGGGGCCGACGGAGTAGATCTCGTGGATCAAGTCCTCCATGCAGACAATGCCGTACTTGCCGAGGTTCTCCTCAATGATGGAGTTGTCGGTCAGGGCGGTACGCTGCTTGGTGACCTTGCCATAACCGCGCTTGTAGATGAGCTCCTTGATGGACTTCAGGTTGGGGTAGCCGTAGGCAATCCAGGGCTCAACAATCTTGAGCATCTCAGTGGTGGCCTTGGTGACCTTGATGAAGACGCCGTTGTTGATCTGCAGCAGACGGAGCAGCTGGAGGATCTTGCGGGGCTTGGGGGGCATCTTGTTGATACTGAGGCGCTGTTAGTTTGCTGCACATACGGCATGGCCAGGACGGGTCTTGGTGGGCTTACCCCTTGATTCGCAGGACGAAGATCAGCTTGGACTCGGCGGGGATGTAGGCAGAGTCGTCCTTCTTGGCAACGCGGGCCAGACGGATCTTCTCACGCTCCGCATCGCGGTACTCCTTGACGTACTTCTCGGCACGCTTGAAGATGACGCCACGCTTCTCCTTGTTGGACTATAAGACAATTCGTCAGCAGCTGCTTGCGAGAGACAGATGCAGAAAGCGAGGTTCATCAAGCACTCAGACCCGAAAGAAGGTTAACGTTCAACAGCATCGACTTCAATGTCTAGTTGACGTGGTATGTTTACATCACCATGCTGGGAGGGAAATGTGGTCAATACTTACGGCCTTCTTCTTCTCGGTGGCAGCGGTGCGCTCAGCGCGAGCCTTCTCCTGGCTCTTGCGCTTCTTGAGCAGAGTCTCAGGGACCAAGATGTGGTCGTTGGTGGGGACGGTACTAGACACCATCAGATTAGTACGGGTCCGCCATACAAGAGTATGGAACAGAGCGCCGGTCAGAGAATTGCAGCTGTAGCGCGACATTCTCTGCTTTGGCTGACTCGAGATGGATTTGATCGGTGAGACACAGGGGCGACTAGTAACAGCAATTGCTTGCGACACGTCTCTTCCTTGCTCGCTCATCCGACAACGACCCCGAACAAATGTCCAAGAAGAAAAAATTGCAGGCAGATCAGCGACAGCATATTCCAGCCATCGCGACAGCCGTAGCAACGATGAATTTGAGGGAGAAGAATTCAGTCCTTCATCCCCAACACCCCGAGCGACATCTCTCGGTCGCCAAGCTGTTTTTCAAGCATGGACAGTCAAGGGAGACGCTCGGGAGAGATCGAGCTGGCAGAACGACTATTTCGAGACGTCTGCCTAGCGAGAGGACCACGAACAATCTGCAAGACTCGGAACCGGGGCTCGGTGCCCATTGTCGTTCGCTCAAGGAGGGACAACATACGAGGCACCCATTGTCGCGACGTCGGCTGGTTGATGTCGGTTAGTTTGGCGGTTGGTGAAGGTGTGGGTGAGAGGAGCGACGACGACTTCTTTTTTTCTCGCTGGGTGGAGATGGCGGTCTGGGGAGGGAGCTGGATAGGGTAGGGCTTTACGTGCAGCCCACACGTTCTTTTTTTCGCCTTTCTGCCGTGCCCCACCGCCCTTAGCCGCCACTCGTCCACCACCACTACGACTAGCACATTGCGATATTTCTTACTACGAGATCTGTATTCCCAACAGCCAAAGACGAGAAACCAGACGTCGCCAATTCAAAATGCCCCCCAAGAAGGTTGCCGCCCCCAAGGAGAACCTCTCCTTGGGCCCCTCTGTCCGCGATGGTACGTCGACATTGCTTGTCGTAATTCTTCCAAAGTTGGAGTCACCAAGTTGCTGACAATGCGTCCACAGGCGAGCTCGTCTTTGGCGTTGCCCGCATCTTCGCCTCTTTCAACGACACCTTCGTCCACGTCACCGATCTCAGGTTCGTCTGCTCTGAATCTGAACGCCGCCGTTACTGTCGGCAGTTCGCGAAAGCCCGACTAAGCTAGAGGCTAACATCGTTGCAGTGGTCGCGAGACCATCACCCGTGTGACTGGTGGCATGAAGGTCAAGGCCGACCGTGACGAGTCCTCCCCCTACGCCGCCATGTTGGCTGCCCAGGACGTCGCCGCGCGATGCAAGGAGCTGGGCATCAACGCCCTGCACATCAAGATCCGCGCCACTGGTGGCAACGGCACCAAGACCCCCGGCCCGGGTGCCCAGTCCGCTCTCCGCGCTCTTGCCCGTGCTGGCATGAAGATCGGCCGCATTGAGGACGTGACCCCCACCCCCTCCGACTCTACCCGCAGAAAGGGTGGTCGCCGTGGTCGTCGTCTCTGATTTGTTGGCGATGGGATGGCTTGGATTGGACAGGAGTTACGAGATCTGGTTTCTCTGTGGCGTTGCGAAAAACGAGGGGAACGGCTATTGTGCCTGGTCTCCATTCTATGTTGCTTTGTCGCGTCCGTTTGACTGCGTGGCATTGCACTAGATAGTCATGAATTCGCCCGAAGACGGCCCATGAACAGTACTCCTCGTCACACCGCAAGCGTCTCTATGTGATGCATAATCGTGTGCGCACGTGAAACGTATGTCGATGCCAATACTTTGCTAAGAGGTTTCGTAAAGAATGCTCTCGATGACTTGGTCTATTTTCAACTGATGCCGTACGCTGCAAAACAATGCTCGTGCCTTGAAGCCAGACGCAGGTCATGTCGCATATGCTTCTTCCTTCGAGCATCACTACCTGATTCCCGGCTTCAGTGTCCACATTCCCCGTCCGGTGCCGCCCGCCTTGTTCAGGACCGCCACCCTATCGAGCGCCGTTTTGAACTCGTCGCTTTGCTTCTTCCCAGGGCAATACACGTTGAAATGATCTACCAGCATCTTGCTCGGCACGCGCCCGCCGTGCCCGTTGATGAATGTTTTAATCATGGCCACAAAGTCTCGTGCCTTTAGGTTCCTGTCCGAGCCGGGTGTCCCCGAGCGGGAGCTGCTGCCACTGCCCCCATCCAGGCCCTGCCGGTCCGCGAGGTTGCTGAGAATGCCTGCCGAGCTGGGACCTCCGCGGCGACGGTTCGCGCCGGGACGACCGCCGGAGCCGACCTCGCCGGTCCAGGTGACCGTTCCAACGGGCACCTGGCGGGCCTCTTGGGCGGCCTGACGAAGATGGGCGGCGGCTTGGCGGGCTACTTGGTTTGCTTCGTGGCGGAGCACGCTGATGTCCGCCTTTGCCTTTTGTGGTCCATTGACAATCTGCTCGTGGTCATAAGCACTGTTCACCGAGCGCGCAAAGATGCCCTCGAGCATTCGCCTCTCATCGTGCGCAGACTTTTCCTCCTTGAACTCTTCCACTGTGGCAACCATCTTCATGCGCTGAAGCTCCTGCTGCTCGGCATCTGCTTCGTTGCGGCCCACGCCGCTGATGGGCTGGATATTGGCGTGGCCATCATGAGCAGCGGCCAAGTCAACCTCTGCACCCCTGAAAACCTCGCTTCGCTGCAAAGCTGCGTCTTCGCCCGGGTTGTAGCTGAAAAGATCGTATAGGTCAGATAGGTCATATGAGCTGCGTTGCTTCGGATCTTTCAAGACCTTGTTGGTCATGAACTGCTTGAAAATCTGTCGATGGTAGATCTTCTCCTCAATTGTGCCTTCGGTCATGAGGCGGTAGATCTTGACCGGTTTGTCCTGCCCCAGTCTCCACGCACGCTCGCGGGCTTGCAGGTCTGTCGATGGATTCCAGTCGGGGTCAAAGATTATGATACGGTCTGCACCCGTGAGGTTGGTGCCCAGTCCACCCGTTCGCGTCGTCATCAAAAAGACGTGTATGTGCGGGTCCGTGTTGAACCTGTCAATCATCGGCTGTCTCTGGTCGACGGGAGTCCCACCATCCATACGCACGTGCGTGATGCCGCATTCTCTCATGCACTTCTCGATGATGTCGAGCATCAACTTGCCCTGCGAGAAGAGCAGCGTCTTGTGGCCATTAGGAATCATGACCTTTTGCAGCATGTCCTTGGTCAGCTGCAGCTTGGCTGAGAGCCTGGGCCTTCCAAAATCGTAGCCCGCCTTGTGCGGAAGGCTCTTGTCCAGGAGATCTGGGTGATTGCATATCTTGCGCAAGATATCGATTCCGTACAAAGACTGGCGTCTCCTGCTCAGAATGGCCGAGACCTCGTCAGACTTGAGAAATGTCTCATACGCATCTCGCTGCCCGTCGGTCAATTTGCAGAACAGCACCTGCTCCGTTTTCTCGGGGAGATCCGTAGCCACGTCCACCTTTAAGCGCTGAAGCAGGTATTCGCTGATGGTTTCTTTCAGCGCCTCTGCGCACTTTTCAGCCGTCATGACCTGAAGGTTCGAGGCATTGGCGTATCCGCCTTGCCGGATGGGAATCTCAAATTGCGTTCGGAAGTTCACAAGCGTTCCCAAGCGCATCGGGTAAATGAAGTCGAAGAGTGACCACAGCTCGGTTAGGTTGTTTTGGACGGGGGTTCCAGACAATATGACCCGATTCGGGGTGTTGAGCTCCTTGCACGTCACCGTGATCTCAGCGTTGGGATTCCGAATCTTGTGGCCCTCGTCGAGCACGGCGTAGTCCCAGTCTACCCCTAGCAGTTCGTTGGCATACGTCTGGAGACCCGTGTAAGTTGTCACGAGGACATGGCCGTTGGCAACAACTCCTCTGACGATTCGCCTTGCGGCACTCTGAGACTTTGTGGCAACGGGGCGGTAGTGCTCAACATCGTATTCGTCTTCGAACCTGGTGTTCATCATACCACTGCCGGACGAGTGCAAAATCGCCACCCGCAGAGGTGGCCACCATCGATGGAACTCGCTTACCCATTGGCGCAGCAGGGTAGCGGGAGCAACAACAATCACCGGGCGCTTCAGCTTCTTGCTGCAATGAAGGGCTGCAATGAAGGCAATCAGCTGCACAGTCTTGCCCAGTCCCATCTCGTCACCGACGATTCCCCCCACACTTTGCTTGTACAGCTCAGCCAGCCATTGGACACCAGTCTTTTGGTATCCAAACAGGGAAGGGTGGATGTCTCCCGGAAGCCTCAGGTCATCGTCAAAGTAATGGTCTGGGTGGTCTGGTGAGGGCTTGTACCACTCCTCTTCGTCATCGTCACTGTCTGCTGCAGCATCGCCAGAGGCAGTGGTCTGTCGACGGGCCCGCCTAGCACGACTTCTCCGCGACACCCAGTCCCTTAACCTCCTCTTGTAATGCGCCTCGTTGCCGTCATCGATCTTGCTAAGGTCGATGAGTTCTTGCTCACGCACTCTTTCTTTGGCTCTGCTTCTGCGGCGCTCTTCGCGGACCAAGTCCTCTTCGGTCCCTTGCTGCCACAAGGCGGTATCAGGCGCCTCCGAGTCGGATGATTCTGCAGGCACAAAGTCTGCCGAAGGGCTCCGCTCTACCTCGACTCGCCGTTTCTTCCGTGGTCGAAGCGAAAACTCACTCTCTACGGTCGTCGGTTCTGCTTTGACTGCAACTGGCTCGAGCTCGTCTGCAAAGCCGGGGCGCCGCAGCGACTGGTGGGAGGTTGGCCCTTCGGCGACTCTGTCAATCTCCTCGGCCGCAGCCTCTTCCTCGGCATCCAAGATAGTGTCGGCAAGCTGCCCCTCAAGTCCGGGTGGCCTGGCGCCGCCAATCTTGGCGAAAGGTGTAATCTTTCCAGTTCGTATGAGATACTCGCGATTGCTCTCGCCGGGTAGCCTCTTGGACTTTGCATGGTTCGCTGACTCCAGTGGATCTTCCTCATGCCGCTTGTCGATGCGTGTCTTAAAGTCTGTGATGTCGTTGCTAACTTGAAGCATTTCCTCCTCAAGCTTGGCAATCTCTTTTTGGACATTTCGGGATTGGTAGGGATTGCCCGAAACCCGTTCAAGCTTTTGCTTTTCCTTGTCTAGTTGAAGTTGAAACCGGTGTTTCGACGCGTCCAGCTTGGTGATTCGATTCTTGTCCTTCTTATCCTCCGCTTCCGTTATTGCTGCGTTTGCTTGAAGCGTGATGTCTCGTTCCAGGTCGTTCTGATCCCTCACGGTGCCCGTTAGATTCCTTAGAGCGTCATCCTCACTCATGCCGACCATGTCAGGCTTCTCGGACGCATTCTCGGGTATGGAGGCTTCATGAGCCGCCGCGACCATTCGGTCGACCAGCGCACTCCGATTTTCACTGGAGCCGCTGGCGCCCTGCGCAGCATCAGAATCCATGGCCGTTTAGCTCCTCGCCTGTCGAGCGAGTAGCCGCAGTCAAGAGAGAGGATGCAGAGGATGATTCACAGTCGAATCCGCAGCCGTGCCGTCATATCCTTCGATGCCACATGCAGCTACCGGATTGCAGCCATCGTTTTAGAGGTGCAACGGTTCACTTCACTGGTATCACAAACTGGGAGGTCTGGCGCGCTGCTGCGAAGGGGTCCGTGTTAAAAAGAGTGACTCGATGAAACGTGCGACTCAAGAAACCACCCCACAAGGATGTGTGGCAAGTCAAAGTCGCTGGCAGAAGTTGCCTGTGGTGTGACTGCAATGACACCGGCGGCCGGGGTGAAGGACGATGACGACGATGAATGCAGGTGAGCGTGAACGGGATCAGACGTGCAGGGATCGCAGAGCACACGCCCTGATTGGCCATAGCAGGGAGTCGCCCACGCTTGCCACGGGTCTGGCCCCTGTAAGCTGCTCCACTGTCAAGTCGCCATTGTGACTTCCTGCATGCGGCTGCACGCACGTTGCACAGATCTCGCTCTACCCTGCACCGCTTTTGATTCCAGCGGTCGTCGCCGCCTTCTCGACGCTCACTTTAGATTGCAGCTCTGCCGCATGAGTGAATTTGCAATTACAAGATCTGCATGGTTTCAGGCAATGGTTTATGATTTAGTGAGTTGTTCTTTCTCAATTGTGACGAAGCACGCACCGTGAAACTCACTTATATCATTGATGTAGAAACCATGAATCTAAGACCTCAACTCGCACCACGGAGTCGGAGTACTCGAAAAGCGACACCACACCACACCATGAATGCGCTGATCAAGGAAAACAGACTCACAAACGCTCCAATCTAAATTCCGCCCAGGTAATCGGCCGTACATCCAGCAAGGGCTTCCCTCGCTGAGGCGAACGCGCCGAGGCAGTGTGGTAACTACATGTAGATGACATGCCAGAATCGGAACAGCTGCCTGATACTTGCCTAACTGGCCATGGGCAAAATGCCCCCCTTGTTCAAGTCCTTCAAATCGCCTCCATAGCGGCGGACCTGGTTCTTGCAAAAGTCTTCGTGCTGCTTCAGGTCCAGTGCACGCAGCCAATGAATCCACCCCAGCTCTCTACAGTCTGCAGCCAGTGCGTACAGGTCGCCCAGTTTTGCGCTGTATACCGCATCCGTTGCCGAGGCGCAGGTAAACAAGGCTTTAACCAAGTCTACCCAGAACGAGAGAAAGTCTACGTCGAATGTAGCTTCAGGGTACCTGAATTCGGCCGTACCGAACTTTGAGATCGCAAGGCCGCATTTGTTGCCATCAGGCGCCGCCCGCAGCTTCTCTGCAAGATCCTCCATATCCTGAATGGAGAAGAGGGCGCAAAGAACCCTAAATACCTGGGGCTCAGAGCTAGACATACCTATCGTCTTGGCGGCCCGGAAGGTGCTGATGTCGTCGAGTTCAGTGCTCTTTGCAAGATTGTCTTCGGAGCTTGTGGCCGAGTCCGCCAAGAGCTTCGAATCTGTGCTGATCCCCCGAGTATGGGCAGATTGCCCGCGAGATGGGTGGCAGAGCTTCATTAGCAGGGACGTCTCAGATAGGAAGACTAGGGCGACGAGTCTTCGTGCCACGACTATGCCCAGGTCTCCGCCGGCCGGGCTGACATGAATGTGGAAGCCACACTCGGAGTTGAGCCAGATCTTTACCTTGTTCTGAATGCTGGACAAAGCCCGCCTGAGGGTGGGCAGCCTGCCGTTCAACTCTTCATGGCTTGAAAGGATGGGACTATTGATCTCAATGGCATACCATCTGTAACCTGGGGGAGGCTTTATTAACCCCGCGTGGATAACAGTAGTGACACTGGCCTCATGAGTCACGAACCAGTAGTTGAATTGCTCTGCTTTGCCTTCTGTGCCAGCTTCGTCTGGATTCCACATGCGATATTGCCTTGTCCCATTCCCGATCGGCACGACACGGTGGGGGGAGTCCTCCACCGAATCGGGGTCGGCTTTGAGGGCCTCGTCTTGGGCTATGCGAGCTGTAGGGAGCCCGCAGCTAGCGAGCGCCTGGCAAACCACTTGCTGGCATAGGGTGTTGCCAAAGATAACATGAGCAGTGCCGCGCTGGTCGTTGGATGGGTGTGGCCAGCGGAAATCCATGGGACTTGCTGGCGTCTTCCCATCTCTCGGCGTGGGCACCATAAACTCCAACTCAATCCCTATTCGGCAAGACGGCATTTTCCCGGCGTTTAAGTGACTTGATACAGGAGAAAGGTTCCGTGAGAGTCACCTGCTTACTGACGAGTTGGGGGAAAAAGGGGTATGTCCGCGCCGGAAACTTGCAGCAGACTGGCTTTTGGAGAGTTGGAGCGACAACAACGCACCAGGGATCCCGCATTTATAACATGGTCAAACCGCTACGGTGATACAGGAACAAAGCTGGGATAGAAAAATTGCGCGAAAGCCCTGTTCTGCGATCCCATGTACAGCCAACAAAGGGCTGACGAAGGCAAAGGCTGAACATGTCGTGCTGTGATTGACCTACCGATTTTTCCGTGTCAAATTAGAGAATCAAAGGCTCTACACAGGTTTCGCAGTCGGTGGCTTTGTCATTGTGCTCCAAAACTTAATGTAGCTATCTTCGACTTGAGGGACAGTGGCTGGACCAAGTGCGCATTGCCAGAATCTTTGATGCGGCTATAACATGGTGAACTCCTGGTGAATTGCAAATGAACGTCTGCATCAAGACAGACTGCCAGAAGGGGTAGGTACAACGATGCGCCCTGTCTCAAAGCCCTTAATCGTCGTCTTTGACATTGGAGTTTCAGTTGCGAGGAGGCGCCGACGCGGGACTGGACCTGTAGCTGTGCAACGAGATGCACTACGGCGCGCCAAAGGGACAGAGGTAACTCAATTTAAAAGTTGCCATAGTTCTGGTCGGCTGTTCGCATGACATGGCCACGTTTGCCAGCGTGCCTCATACACTCCTTGCAGGCCTGTGTGACGGGTCTTGTAAGCCAATCACGGAAGTTGAATTGCCGACGTTATAAGACGAGGGGTTTGGAGGCCAATGGTGTACTTCTCACGGAGCATGGACCAGTGAAAGAAGCAAGTTGTAGAATCACTTTGGTAAATTCGGGAATGTGTCGAACGGCAGACGAAGTTGGGTCCTGGGCCCTGGCAGACGCCGTGTGGGTGAGTTGCGCGCAGAATTGTGACATGGCCTCGTACAGTCGCCAGGTCAACTCATTTAACCGCGCGAAATCATCATACATCAGCGTATCCCTAGCAACATGACGGGGCATTCAAGTCCCGTGTGTCACGGTTGCGCAGGCGACTCGGTGGCGGCACTTTACCTTGTCGTGACTCGTGAGTGGACGTGGCCGACGTGGGAAGGCCAGGACTGGAAACTGAGATGAGCGTGGCCAGGGGCTCATAGCAGGGAGTCGCAGCGGTAAGCATGCACAGCCCAATTTGAGCTGAATAACGAGCATGACAAGGTAATTGTACCCGAATATTCGGCCGCATGGGATCGTGGGACTGATAATGTCCAGTGGTAAGCGCAGCTGTCCTCGTGAGGGAGAGAGAGAGACGTCACCGAAGTTGTTCCGGAAAGCCAATCAAGACGCCCCAAGGAGCTTTCAAACACGGGCCGGGACAGCTCAAGCCAGGGCAGCATCTAGGTCATTACATTACCTTATGTGCAGCGCGGAGGAGCAAGTGGAGCTCGAGACAACGCGGCGCGCCATCGCGTCCGTCTGCCCTGCCCTGCGTCGACGATCTGGAAACGAGAGCCTCACTGCGCATCACCAGCACCCATCGCTAGCCGGCCAGCATTCCCAGCAACCCCCCCCCTCCCCAGCCCATGAGGCCACCGCCTCCGGCATGCACATCATCAAGCCCTCGTGGCTGAGCCACAGCGGCGAGCAAAAGGACTTTGAGGTCTACAGCTGCCACGTCTCGCCAGACGGGAAGCGCCTCGCGACGGCGGGCGGCGACGGCCATGTGCGCATCTGGTCGACCGAGGCCATCTACAGCGCAAACGATGCCAGCTACTCGAAGCCGCGACAGCTGTGCCACATGAGCCACCACCTGGGGACCATTCACTCGGTGCGCTTCTCCCCCAACGGCCGCTATCTCGCCAGCGGCGCCGACGACAAGCTCATCTGCGTCTACCACCTCGAAAAGTGCGCGCCCGCGGCCACGTTTGGCACCAACGAGCCCCCGCCCGTCGAGAACTGGAAGACGTACAAGCGCCTGATTGGACATGAAAACGACGTCCAGGACCTGGCCTGGTCCGTCGACTCGTCCCTGCTCGTATCGGTCGGTCTCGACTCCAAGGTCGTCGTCTGGTCGGGTCACACGTTCGAGAAGCTCAAGGCCATCCCTGCGCACCAGAGTCACGTCAAAGGCATCACCTTTGACCCGGCCAACAAGTTCTTTGCGACGGCCAGCGACGATCGCACCATCAAGATATTCCGCTTCACCCCCCCGGCACCCAATGCCACCCAGCACGACATGATCAACAATTTCGTGCTCGAGACGACCATCAGCTCGCCCTTCAAGAGCTCGCCCCTCACCACCTACTTCCGACGGTGCTCGTGGTCTCCGGATGGTAACCACATAGCCGCCGCGAATGCCGTCAACGGACCCGTCAGCTCCGTCGCCATCATCGAACGCACCCGGTGGGACTCCGAAATCAACTTGATCGGACACGAGGCACCCACCGAGGTTTGCATGTTCTCGCCGAGGCTGTTCCATACGGTCAAACCAGAGCAGAACGGGACTACGAATGGCAACGGCGGCGGACAGCTGGTGACCGTCATCGCCTCTGCCGGCCAGGACAAGACCCTCAGCATCTGGAACACCAACACGTCGCGTCCCGTTGTCATTCTACAAGACTTGACTGGCAAGTCAATATCGGATCTGGCCTGGACACCAGACGGCCAGACCCTCTTTGCCTCCAGCCTAGACGGCGGCATTGTGGTGGCAAAGTTCGACGAGGGGGAGCTGGGCTGGGTTGCTCAGACCGAAGAGAACGTAAAGGCGCTGCAGAAATACGGCGCGTCTAGAAAAGGGATGGGCATCGCCGAGGATGTCGACAGCTTGCTGCTAGAGACGACTAGCAAGGCTGGTGAGTCGAGGGCGGTCGAGTCGAGAATGGGCGCTCTGATGGGCGACTTTCCGTCAGACACAAAGGAGTCTACGCCAGCAACAAACGGCACTAAACCTGGCACGCCATCGGCCAAGGCTCCTGCCGCAACCAACGGCGACGCGCAGGAAGCAGAGAAGCCAGCCGAGGAGAGCTCAGACAAGGCTGCCGAACGCGTCAGGGAGCTCAAGTCTCGGGTGACGGTTGGCAAGGACGGCAAGAAGCGAGTTGCCCCGCTGCTCGTATCGTCGTCTGGGACTGGTCAGTCGTCGCTGCCTCAGACGCAGCTCGTGGGCTCGACAAGTACCACCAAGGCAACGCAAAACGACGCTCCGCAAACAGTGCTGGACTTGACGAAACCCTTTGATGGGCTGCCCAAGGGAGGCATTGCTTCGATGTTGTTGGGCAACAAACGAAAGTCCGCTCTAGGCGAGGCCGAGGATAAGGAGGAGCCGACATCTAAACGCACGGCGACCGGACCGCTTCCCATCTTGACCAGCGGTCCCGATGGTGTCGAGCCAGCGGCACTCACCCCGGTGCAGAATGGAGTCGTCCCGACCCCCGAGTTCCTCCGGCCCGCCGTGCTCAACCCTGCGATGTCGTTCGCGCAAGTTCGACTTGCGGTCCCGAAGATCAGATCACATATCCTCAGGCCGCTCGAGCGAGGGATCCTGCAGCCAGAGAGCTCCCTCGACGATGCTTCCAAAGCACCGGAGAACATCATCATGGAGGCCAAGAACGACGCCAACCCACGAGACCCCTCGCACGTCTTGGTCACCAAGAGAGGAGCTCTCGTATGGCACGAGTTTCTGCCCAGAGCCGTCATTCTGATCAATGCCAACAAGAATCTTTGGGCCGTGGCATGCGAGGACGGCTCCATACACGTGTGGAGCCCGGCTGGCAGGCGCTTGCTGAATCCCATGATCCTCGAGGCTCAACCGGTCATTCTCGAGTGCCGCGATCACTGGCTGCTGTGTATTACCGCGGTGGGACTGGCTCACGTTTGGGATTTGAGGACACAGTCCTCTCCCCACCCGCCGGTCTCGCTCGGCCCCATACTGGACATTGCCACGACGTCGTTTAATCAGCACTCCGTCGCGTCGGGGCCCGGGGTTACTTCTGCACACCTCAACTCGACCGGTCACATCGTTGTGACCCTCACAAATGGCGACGGCTTCTACTACGCTCGGGACATGTTCACCTGGCAGCGTCTCAGTGAAGCTTGGTGGGCTGTTGGCTCTCAGTACTGGAACTCCACCGACTCCTCCATCTCCGCGCTGCAGTCTACGGCCGTCGGCCCCACCGAAAGCAAGGACATGGTCTCTTCTGGTGCAACGGTGTCGTCTGGCATCATTCCATTCCTGGAACGCCACACCACCAACGAGTTCCTGCTCAAGGGCCGTGCCTACGCGCTCCAGCGCATCATCAAGACGGTCATCCAACGAAAGGAGGCCGAGGACCTCGAAAGCACCGTCAGCATCGCACACCTGGAGAATCGCATCGCAGGAGCACTGCAATTAGGGGCAAGGGATGAGTTCCGGCTGTACCTCTTCATGTACGCGAAGCGACTGGGCGCAGAGGGCGCAAGGCCCAAGGTAGAGGAGTTGCTGAACAGCTTGATGGGGGGGATCCTCCAAGATACGACAGACGACGACGACGACGGCCGTGGCTGGTACGGCAAAGGGGATGGCATCTGCGGATGGGATCGCAAGGAGCTGCTCAAGGGCGTGGTCTTGATTCTTGGTACGTTGACGCTCGGCATGTGATGCCGTTGAAGGCTCGACTAACAGCGCTTGCACAGGTAAATACCGCGAACTCCAGCGATTGACGTCGCAATACGCCCGGGTGCTTGACCTGAGCTTCGATGACGGATCTGTCGATGTGGAGTCCATGGACGTTGAGGCGTAAAGGTTCCTCCTTGCTCTCATATGGTTGGGGCAAGTTGTTTCATTTTCAATTTTGGTCTTTGGCGGCAGAGCGTGCTGTGCCTGTACATTGTGTCTAGACGAGAAAGGCAGGAACGTGGAAACGTATTCGTGGATGTGGTTAGGGGTCTTTTGGCGTTTGGGATTGGTGCTGGGTGCCGAGGCCGGCAACTCTGGAGCTGGGGTATGCGGTTCGGTTGGGCAGCCGTGAGAAGGCGACAGTATAGTGGTGAGAGACGCGTCGCATGGTCTTTAGGAATTAGAGGCAGACGTTATGAGTGACTTGCAAGTCTCTCCTTGCGGAACGTGCTGATGTCGAGGCCGGGATCGAGTTCGCCATCCAGAGGGGCCAGTCGAAAAGGCGTGGCTCTTTGCTATGCCCTGCCAACGGAATGAATAATGAGTCACAGATTATTGTGTCTACCGTGCCTATTTCCACTACAATAATACGCTCCTGTAGGCTTCATGGCCATGCTGAAGATGGTGTTTGTTGCTGGCCGCCTACGCCTCGGATAGGTATATGAGCAATGAATCGCCTTACTGACTTTGTTTTACCAGCGCGACAATAATATACATGGGAAAGTCTGACTGGCAGACGTGAAAGCCTCCTGGCATTCTGGCCTAGGCCCGAGTCCCCTTGCGTGTCCAGGAGCGTGGTCATGCTCGCCACATTACCTTGGGCACCGTGGTAGCAGCTCGAGCGGCCAAAGACTCTGAGATCAAACAAACTTGATCTGCTCAGGTTGCCATGGCGGTCCAGGCATGCCATTTTGAGTGGCTGAACAGAGCAACTCGACTGTACTCGTCCGAGCGAGGTGCCCTGGAAACTGGCCGGGCCGGCGACGTCTCTGGCTCTGCTCGCAGCTGCCGTTCAGTCTCGACCTGGACCTCTTCGCTTGCAGCACCTCTGCTGATGTCTGCTTCTTCTTCTCCTCCTCACCTCTCTTACCTTTTTATTACCACCCAAATTTCGACAACCATTCGGCCCTTGAATGCAGCATCTTCAGGAGCAGCAAGTCCGTTTTGCCCACGATTTCACTCACTCACTGCCCTCTCCTAGATCCCGTTGTTTCCGTCAACAATCTCTTTCTTCTCGCCTAGCCTCGCCTTTGCATTCGCTTCGTCTTTGATCCTTTCCCTTCGTTTGCCCCCCCTGCTCGTGACTCTTGCCGAACGCTCTGCGGCCTTGATCTCGTGACTCTGCAGGCCTCAAGCATGACGAGTCGAGACCTTGTCTCTGCGCTCAGTGTCCGGCTCGCTGCGTGGGCCTGCCTCGTCGTCTGGCTTGGCCTGTCGGCGTTCGTCAGCAGCCTCGCTGTGCCGGCGACTTCCACCGATCACAATCCTCGCGCAGTGCTCGTCTCCTTGGCCCACGAGAACGACCTGCGTCCTATACTTTCCTCGATCCACCAGCTTGAAGACACGTTCAACGCGCGCTACCGATACGACTGGGTCTTCTACAGCACCAAACCCCTAAGCGACAACTTTCGGCGCTTGACGTCGAATGCTACAAACGCAACCTGCATCTACGAAGTCGTTCGCGACGCCAACTGGGAGGGGCCTGAGGCGGCTCGCCACTCGCCTGTGCAAGTTCAGCAGACGGAAGACGTCCATGGAGTAGAGACGGACGTCGCCGGCTATGGCTTGGACGAGACAGCTGCGCTTCTTGGTCAGATCCACCGATGGAAGTCGGGCCCCTTTGCGCGCGAAAGCAGGCTGAGAGACTACGACTGGTTCTGGAGTATCGAGCCAGGCGTAAGCTTTGTCCTACAATGACCTGTCCTCTATGCTTGCTACAGAGGGACTAACGCTTCTGGAACACGCAGACGCAATTCACCCACGACATCGACTTTGACGTCTTCCGGGTCATGCGAGACTACGGCATCGCGTACGGCTCGAACAAGGCCACCGTCGACGAAGCAAACATCCGCGCCCTCTCAAAACTCGTAAAGAGATTCATTGAAAAGAATCCAGAGCTGCTGCACGCGGAGGCGGATATCTCGTGGTTGATGAATCCGTCGAGTGACGGCTCTGTCACTGTTGACGACTCTGGTCTTGAAGGAGGGGACGAGCCGGTAGGGAAGCACGTGTTGGAGCCGGCGGCACGAAGACTGCCTGCGTTCCATCAAGGCATGATTGGCAACTTGGCATATGCTGGAGTGCAAGGCGAGATTGAAGCCGAAGACGAAGACGAGGTGAGCGTCCCGGCAGAGGCGTTGGCGTCCTGGCTCGGGGGCATCTTCAAGAGTAGTCTCTCGCCACAAATTGAAATCGGATCCTTGGCCTTCTTCCGTAGCGGGAGCCACCAGGCGCTGTTTGAGCACCTTGACAAGGCCGGCGACTTCTACTACCGTGGACCGCGGGACATGTCGACGCCGACGCTCAGCGCCAGCATGTTCTTGCCGCAGAAGAGCGTCCTCCACTTGCGAAAGCGAGCCAAGAATGGGTACGCCAGGGGACGACCGAGCCCGCCAGACTCGACGCCGAAGCCACAGCTAAACTTGATTCGTACCGCTAGAGACGTTCACGCCGGCATGCTCGCCCTGGAACCCTCCCGCAAGGCGCAGCGCCCGGGACCGCAGCAGCTGAGCGAGGCCATGGCCGAGATGCTCGCCGGATGGGAGCTGCTCTCGCGCGACCTTCAGAGACAAGGTGGCACCCCCAGCCTGATATCCGGCAACACAGTCATTGACGACCGAAACTTTGTCTGCGGCCGGTCAACAACCTCCAAAGTCAGGCCCGTCGTGGTCGGCTGATGGATGAGTTGCCAACATTGAACCTCGGGGGTCGTCTGTGGACAAGCGAGAGCGATGAGTTGGACGGACAGGAGCGCTAGAGTCTGGTGATACCCCGGCGACGGCTCAAGGCGTCGTGGCGATGGAGGGATTGAGATTTTGGGTTGGCCTAGATTTACTGCGCCGCCGACAGGGATAGACGGAAGCCCAGAATATATGCTCATGTCCTTTGCACCATGTCTGCCGCTGGCCTGGTCTGGTGCGATTTGTTTCGTCGTCGGGAGTGAAGGGCCAAAGAGCCGCAATGCTTGCTCGGTAGTTGGCAACTTGGTGCGTCTTACTTTGAGCGGCAGCCAACATACATTGAGCTTATTTCGGTCGATTGCACACAGACGGGGACTACAGCCACGTTTCCGTGGCGCATTGGAGGGGATGACAGCACGGCGAACGCAGCCCATTGGCTGACGTGCGTCTTCGAATGCAACCCGAATGACGAAACTGGCTCGAGGATGGAACGGCACGGAGCGGGTGGAGAATGGGGGGACGTGAGAGGGAACAATAGCTGGAGAGGGGCGTCAATTGTCGAGCCATCTCCGGCAGGGGCAGCGCTGGGGAAGCGCAGGAGGCAGCAGACGCAAGGTGTTGCAGAGCTGCCCGGGCTTGACACAGGCACGCGACCAACATGGCGGGCGGCTTGAAGGTGAGGCAGCCAGCCCAGCCCATGATGAACATGGCGGTGGTCGTGTGACGGGGGCGGTGTGCAAGCCACGACGCCGTACTATGACAGTACTTGTACAGGTAGAGGCACGATTTGCGGCCAAGGCAGCACCACCGAACAGCGATGATGCTTTCCCCCCCCCGTCGGCACAGCGGAGGGGTCCCGCGTCGACGACTGCCGCTAGCCAGTGGAGGGCCTCATTCCGGGGAGGCCAGGCCCCGAAGGAAGCCAAGTGCCCAGGCGATCGTCGGGCCCTGACAGGGGAGGGCGCGCGCACCGTGCGGCGGCTCGCTGGGATTGGGCCGCTGCAATGGATGGATCCATCTCTCGGCCCCCCGACGACGCAAGCCGCCAGAAGCTTGCTTGCTTGGAACCTTGTTGCGGACCTCTCATCCGGAGCTGAGAGTCCAGGGCTCCCTTGCGCACCAAGTTATTACCTTACTTGCACGACGCGCGCACTTTGCTCCCGACGTCACGTTTTCCCCCCCCACGGCTCTCTTGTTTCTTCTACAAAGTATTCGTACTCGAGCTTTCCGGCATCTGGCCTGTCGTTTTATCCTTGTATTGCGCCTACTCGTTTTCCTTCACCCAGGCTGAGCATCTGTGGGCCTCATTCCCTGTTCTCGACACCACGACTACTACCGATCCCGATTCCGATTCCGATCCCGATCCTGGGCGAAGCAACCATCGATAAGCCGAGGAAAGCTTGGGGGGGGGACACACTCCGTCAGAGGACGTTCGCCCGTCTTGGTTCCCGACGCTGCTTTGCTGCCCTTGCGCACGACCCATCAAACGAGCTTGCGCTACAGCTCGTGACCCGTGGTTGCGGCGGCTCTCGACTGCACAGGAGTCTCGGCACGCGAGCAGTAGCGGCCGACGACGAAAACCATGGCCATACTCGAGACCACGGCGGCGCGGAGAGGTGGCGCGGCCAGAGGAGGCAGCTTCGGGAGGAACCTGGCCTTTATCACAGTATGGCTTCTTGGCTTTGCGATGCGCTCGCGTGCTCCTCGAGGGATGGCAAATGTGCTGACTCCAAGTTCCCCCCATCTAGCTGACGTTCCAAAACTCGGCCCTCATATTGGTACGTCAACAAGGCGAAGCAGACCGTACGTGTAGACTGACCTTGTCCAGATCATGCACTACTCGCGCATGATGCCCCCCGCGGGCGACCACCGCTACTTCACCTCGACGGCCGTTCTCCTCAACGAGGTCATCAAGCTCTCCGTCTCGCTGACGCTGGCCATCTACGAGACGTCAAAGACGCTCGCGCCCAGCACGCCTGCCACGACGCTGTTTGAGCAGATATACAACGCAGTCTTTGCCGGCGACGGGTGGAAGCTGGCCCTGCCCGCGGCGTTTTACACGCTCCAGAACCTGCTGCAGTACACGGCGCTCGGGGAGCTGGATCCCGTGCATTTCCAGGTGCTGTATCAGGTCAAGGTCAGTCCCGAGTTTGAGTGCATGTGCCGTTGCTGAGAGCGCAATGTACTGACCTTGACAGATTCTCACGACGGCCATCTTCAGCGTCGTCCTGCTCCGACGACACCTCGGTCTGAAGCGCTGGGTTTCTCTCATCGTCCTCACCTTTGGCGTCTCCATCGTCTCCCTGCCTTCGTCTGCGACGACCGTCCACTCCCTCCTGCTGCACGGCATCCCGGACCACTACTTTCCCCGAGGCAAGCATGAGCTCGGCCAGGCGGCATCGGCCGACCTCTCCGTCCCCGACTCGCACCTGACCAGGCGCTCAGCCACGTACGAAGGTATCGCCAACGACCTGCCCCCTTCCGACCCCATCATGAACTACTCGGTCGGCGTGACGGCCGCCCTCGTCGCCGCCATCGTCTCGGGCCTGGCGGGAGTGTACTTTGAGAAGCTCCTCAAGGAGAGCCCCTCGCAGGCGAGCGTCTGGGTCCGTAACATCCAGCTCAGCTTCTACTCCATCATCGCTGCCTTCTTCGGCGGCGTCGTGTGGCAGGATGGCAGCGGCATCCGGCAACATGGCTTCTTCGAGGGCTACAACTGGATCGTCTGGACGGCCATTGTGCTGCAGGCGGCAGGCGGGCTGATTGCCAGCCTCGTCATCCGCGACGCGGACAACATCGTCAAGAACTTTGCCACGAGCATCAGCATCGTCATTAGCTTTGTGATCAGCATGTGGATGTTCAAGTTTACGGTGACTACGACGGTAAGAGTCCTTGTCCATGCACTGTGGATGTGTAATGCTTACTGACGGCATCTTTTGTGCAGTTCCTCATGGGCACGTCGCTGGTGCTTCTGGCAACGTACCTCTACAGCGTCCCCGACCGCGGCCTCCACCGCCCGCCCCCCGTGCACATTGCCAACTTCGAGAAGCCCACCATTGTGCCCTTCCTCACGCCCCTCTCCACGCCGCGCATGACGGACCAGGCTCGGCTCAACTTGGATCCCTTCGACGCCAGGGGCTTGGCCACGACGACGAGCCGCCCCAACAGCCCCATGCCGCGGCAGAAGAGCCGCACCAACCTCTACAGACATGACTGAGCGGGGCTTGCTTTCGGGATTGGACAGTGTCTGCAAGTCGAGTTCTTTCTGGAAACAAGATACCAATAGATTTATAAACCTATACAAGGACGGTTGCGGACGCGCTGGGGAGCTGGGACGCGCGCTAGACATTTGGCGAGCACGGCCTAGACGAAGCAGCAGCTCGACCTAAAGCCTGGGAAAGGAGCGGGTTGTAGCTTGTAGTAGACAAGGACCGCATCAAGACGCGGCTACAGAGTTGACATGATGCCATCATGATTTTGTCAAGACGACCCTGACTTGTATGGTTGGACAAGTAGGGATGGTGTCTACACGTGCCAAGCTCTTGGAAGATGTTGCAATGCGGGTGCGAGGGGAGCCGGCGTATGATGACTGACAATTCTATGACTGATAGTCCTGCAGACCATATAGGCAGCGTTGTACGAAAACAAACAACATCCCATAGTTCCAGTACTCCTCCGCTTTTCCACTGACCGGCAGACAGCCGGAGCTGCATTACATGATGACCTCGTTGGAAACATCCTACAAGGCAAGGTTAGTTGGGTCATCAAGGAAAAAGATGACGAATTGGCGGTTGCCGAGACACCAAGGGGAGACCTTACCCGCTTCAGCTCCTTGTACGGCAGGCACACGCAGTTTTGCACGCGCACTTCGTCGCCGACGCCGCAGTCCTTGCCCAGGATGGTGATGCTCTGCACCTTGACACCGTTCTTGATGATGCTCGTCGAGTGGCTGCCGACGGGCGTGGGCGTGCCCTCGACGCGCGCCCAGGCGCCCACGCGGCTGCCCCAGCCGATGATGGAGTAGAGCACGCAGGCGTCGTGCTTGATCTCGCAGTCCTCGAGGACGACGCTCTCCTTGACGCGGGCGCCCGCGCCAATGGTGACGCGCGGACCGACGCTCACGTTGGGGCCGAGCTTGGCCGTGGGGTGGACCTGGGCCGTCGGGTGGATGAAGACGGGGGGCACGATGTTGGCGCTTGGCTCGGCGAGCTCGTTGCTCGACGTCTGCCACGCCTTTTGCAGGTACAGGGCGTTGGCGGGCACGGCGGAGCCGGCCGTCTTGATCTGGCGCCAAAAGTCCTTGGTCTCGTAGACGTAGAACTGCTTGCTGTCGGCCATGTCGCCGAGGATGTCCTGCTCGAGACGTATGACCTCGTTCTTGCGGCCCTCGTCGTCGTCGTCGTCATCGCCATTGCGTGCGGCAGGGAGGGTGTAGCTGTCGAGGTTCTCCGAGGACGGGTAGGAGACGAGACGGGCGGGGCGGTCGAGGCGGCGCTTGATGGCCGACTTGATGGAGGGGAAGATGGCCTCGGCGGAGAAGAGGTAGACGCCGCAGTTGATGAGGTTGCTGATGTGCGACTCGGGCTTCTCGACGTAGTGCAGGACGCGGCGGGTGTGGGCGTCGGAGACGATGCAGCCAAAGTTGGAGGCGGCGTCGTCGCTGACGCGGGTGCCGAGGATGACGGCCTCGGCGTCGCGCTCGGCGAAGAGCTTCAGCATCTCGGCGAGCGGGAAGGAGCAGCAGACGTCGGCGTTGAGGACGAAGAGGCGCTCGGGGCGGCCCTTGAGGATGGCATCGCGGAAGTGGTAGAGGCCGCCGGCGGTGCCGAGGGCCTGGTACTCGCGCAGGTAGCGGATGGTGATGGAGGGGAACTCCTTGGCCGAGTCCTTGATGAAGTCGCGGAAGACGGACTCGTCGTAGTAGCCGATGATGTAGACCTCCTGGATGAGCTTGTTGGGGACGCGGGCGATGGAGGAGAGGCAGTGCCAGATGATGGGGTGGCCGGCCACCTCGAAGAGAGGCTTGGGGACGTCGAGCGACAAGGGGCGGAAGCGGGTGCCGCGAGAGGGACCGCCGACCTGGGGTTGGACGAGTTAGCCAGCTTGGCGGATGGGATGTCTGCGGTATGCTCAGCTGGGCCGCTGGCGAGGCATCGTCGCCAGATGCTTTTACCCCTGCCCTCGCCCACCAGCAGGAGTGAACAGACGCTGGACGAGCGGCCACAGCGGCGGGCCGTCCAAGGCGAAGAAGCACAGCAGAGAGCACTCGAGCCTTACCAGAATCACGGCCTTTGTGGCGCCCTGGTCCTTGGAACGGTGCGTCATGGGCACCTGGAGGGACATGGCGTTGATGGTGAGCTTGGAGGGGGTTCGACGACGACCGTCGAGGGAGAAGCTCAAGGGGGAGGTCGGTGGCGCAGGTGGGAAGAGGTGGGAGAGCCGAGCGGGTTGGCGGAGGATTTCGCAGATGGGACGATGCTGCTGCTGGTGCTACTGTGCTGCCTTGGTTCTTGGACAAGCTGGCAATGTCCGCGTCGTCGCGTCGGGTCGTGGAGGGAGCTGGAAGATCTGTCAAAGTGCAGGCGGTCGGTCGTCCGTGGGGCTCCAGCTGGCGGCTGGGCTGCGAGCTTGTCGTCTGTGGCGCCGAACAAGATGGGCTAGCGTCGTTGCCGCTTTTGCTCCGGCTCAGCCAGGGGGGCCATTCCTCATCCCAATGCCACGGCCTCAGCTACGATCCTAAGAATTGTGCTCTGCCTGTTGCGTCTCCCGCCAGCGCTTCACCGACAATGTCCTCGTCGTCGTCGTCTTCAGCACATTGCGACGCGCGAGGTAATCGTGAAGCCGTTGACCTTCTCCTTCTAGGGCGCGCCGGACCCCGGTGCCGCTGCGACCGCGTTCATTGCCCTGTATGTATATATATACAATTATACATACTGATCACTTCGTTACAATCATCGGACTCGTCACCAACCATGACATACACCCTGACCTCTCTGCCGATATAGCGTAGCCGGTTTATCTCTTGGAAATCTTCCGTCACAGAAATGCAGTATATGTTAGCAAGGGCGATGAACAAGGTACAAAATGCCTCCCGTGAACGCAATACTCTACTTCCCTTTCCTGGTAGTTGAATGTGATGACGAAAATTTATATAAAAGAACCAACGTATAAACAGTGTAGCCCGAACCGCCTGCAGCCCAGAAGTAAAAGACTACAGCGTACCATCTAGACCTTGCGGTGAACTTGGCATATGAGTATTATAGCTCAGGACCCCTCCAACACGCATATCCAGCATTTGAGCCTACTTGTGGAGCCTCTTTCCCTTGTCATCGCACGGGATCTTGCGGCCTTCGTCATCATAAAAGTAATAGGTCCCCCGCTTCTCACCCTTCATGACGCCTCGTCGCCTTCCCTGGCTACTAGTAGTGGAGTTTCCCGAGGAACTGGATGCCGTGCTCGGAGAAACACCTCTCTTTCGCTTATGCGAGTTCAGGATACTCTGAGCTGAGGGCTGTTCGTCTCCGTGGTCAATCTTCGTGCCGTCAACAGGCTTCGGGCTGCGCTTGCCCAGAAAGATGGCAGACATGAAATGCCCCGATCCAGAGTCAAGCCACACTCCGATATGGAACGTCAGCTCCGATGCGGTCCTGGTCTCTCCATGAAGGAAAGAAACACTGTTACTCCATGAGTACGTGATATTAGATCCATGAGCGCCCTCCAGGTACTTCTTCAGTTCCTTTGCCACGTCTAGTCTCCTTGGCATTTTGAAGTTTGATGTATCGTGCGTTGAACAAGAAGTCTAGTGTCGTTGATATCGAGCGAAGTGATACGCGACTGGGCCGGGTTGATAGTGACATAGATCTTGGAACATGGCCGCGTATATATACACTATTATAGATGATATTTTCCAACCGCAATTATCCGTATAGGTTCAACTTACCATAAAGGAATCAATCACCATACAATTTCATCATGCAAATATTAGAGTGCGCCAACATGTCCTATGATTGATTCCCACCTTGTCTTGGCAGTTTTGTAAAGGGAGGGGGTCAAGCAGCTCAGTCAAGCATCAATCGAGAGGACTTTTATACACGGTCACAACTCACAAGGGCGACGCAAGCAGTTTCATTTCTATGCGCGAGCAAGATTTGCCATTACGGTGGAGAAGCAAACCAGGGCAAAAGGCCAAAACCAGCAGACAACTCAATTTCCCCCTCATTTCATGTTTGTACTGATGCGTAGCACCTTGTTGGTCAAGACGGCCGTAGCTTGGGTAGTCTTTGCTGTTATGTGGTGTCCACAGACAACATCAAACAAACGATGCGGCTTCCACCAACAAGTGCGTATACGAAGAACACATCGCTAACACATGATACGAAGTCCGCCAAAACGTGCACCACCCTGATTTGGTAGCGTATCCAGTCCTACCTTACTTGTATAAACCGCCGTGGGAGATTTCCTCGCTGCGTTTTCCTGTGGCCGCTGCCCAACCCCGCGACCAGACCTTTGACTCATTGCAAGCTGCATGATTAGTCCAACAAAGATTTTGCCCGACATTCTTTCATGCGGTGTGACTTCTTGACAACGTTTGCCGTACAATCCAGAGAAACCTCCATTTTCTATTTGAATATATCCTATCTTGCCCCAATTCGCCAAGGTACTCGTTACTACCTTATGTAGTCCGTAGTTAGGCTGCCTTACCTGCGCGCCTGTCCGCCACGGGGTCGGCTTAACATCGGCTACTGCCCAGGCCCCAAAGCATTACAAAGGGTGAGTCGAGCGCCGCAACTCACCTGCTTAAATCATGTCCCTGTGGAAGCGAGATTGATAACATGTCGCCAGACCCGCAGTGAGACTCTTGATGTATGTCTTCTTCGGACCAGACACTTAACAGAGAAGCTGACTGACTGTTGGCAATAGCAATCTTGGATCCGCCTCTAAGAACATGAGCATGGCGCACTCTGTATACCCCTACGTAGCAGGCCACGTCCTGACTACGACGATCAAAGGGAGCAAAGTCAGTCTCGAGGTTGACAAGACATTTGATCTCACCATGTGCCCCGTTATGCTCGTGCGGCGCAGAGATACAAATGAAATATGTATTCTCAAGCTCTTCGATAGGCGCTTCGGCGATTTCAGAGCCGAGGACAAACACACGTCAGACTCTGACAAGGCCTTCAAAGACTACATTGAGTCTGGCCGGGCTCAAGCAGCTATGAAGCGTTTTGAGGGTGTCGACACCGCCCACGTCATACTCGCCCTTGGCGAGATATTTGAGGAAGCTTCTCCGTGGAAACAACTTGGCTTGGACGAATGCCGGTACTATCACCTTGCTCACGAAATGTTCACATGCGAGTGTCGCGCCTACCAAGAGCTACTTGCACTACAAGGTCAAAGTATACCGCGCTTCATTTCTACAGTCACCCTATCATCCGAAGATATGAGCAGAACCCACCCTTACCTGGAGATTTCGGGTATCCTACTGGAATTCATCGACGGGTTCAAACTGAAGGACATGCCGTTGCATGCTCCAGAAGAAAGTTGGGATACTCTGGTACACGACGCAATGGATGTCGCGAGGAAGATCAATCTTGCAGGCATTATCATAGCGGATGCCGGAGTAAACAATACCATGGTACGCAGGGCACGAGGTGGAGGGTACGAACCGGTGCTCATCGATTTTGCGGGGACGATATTCCGCTCTGAATATCCTACGGACGAGACCGGCGATGGGTTGAATACTTTCAAAGGGGCTATGAATGCCTATTCAAACCCGGAAGCTATTGGCGGCGTAATGAAGAAGATACTTCAAAAGGAGTATAAACATACTGTTCATGGTCTGGAGCATTTGAGATGAGACGCCGGAGAGGCAATTGATATATGAAGCATGTAAATGCCTGGAACAAACTCACGAGCTTCGCTTGAATAGAAGCCAAATGTTGAAGCAGTATCTCACGGTACAATCTGCGTGGTTTCGGTGCGGCGGGGAGATTGATGAAGCGGCGGTGGATGCGCTGGCCCTGGCGGTAAACCAGCGGTGGCCTTGTGCGGTTAGAGCGATTCGAGGGCGGCTGCAGCCGTGCGCCAGGGCGCCAGGCCCGCCGTGGCGTGAGCCTCGCTGGCGGGAGGGGAATCGCTAACATTGGTTGCTCGAGCGATGCGCGTGTAGTCGTAGTCGTAGTGTTTGTTGCGCATGGTCCAAGTCGGGAGGATTGTGTTTGTTTCCTTGCCTCCACCCGTCTTCTTTACCCGGGGAGAGCTGACCGTACTCGTGCTGCAGGACGATGACGCTCTGTCAACCTGAAGATGATAGGCACGCAAGCTGCATATAGAGGCTGAACGCTTTGCCTCACTATGATTTCCCTCTCTTCTGCAAACTCGACAGCTTGCTGGAGCTGCTTCGTCGTGAGCTTGCAACGCTGCAACGGCACTTGCGCCGCGCCTGTTCGGCACATGTCCCGTCAATGCTGCCCAGCCCCCTGACTTTCCACCCCTGCGGCGGCCATGCACCCGCTCAACTCCATCGAGCATTAACTTTTGCTAACGACACTCTGCTTGAATGAATGCCGCATGTTGACCCGCTTTCAATATCAAATTCTTATTGTTGGATTCACTACTCTCGTGTCACGGTAGCAGGGTCCGATTCTGCACTGCGCACTCACTCCGCCGTTGCTGTGCCAGCTGGCGGGCAGTTGCTGGCCCTCTACCAGCTGCTATCCGCGAGCTGTGTCTCTTTGCGTTCAAGGTGCCGGCGCCCACACCAGTTTCCTCCCAGGCAAGGCGACCGTTCTCTTCAACCCTTCACCCTCAACGCCACCCACTCACTCGATCCACCTTTTCATCTCTCTTCTCAACCTCCTCACTGCCGTTCTTTTGCTCTGCCCGCAACTTCTGTATACTGTGCGCCGTGAGCCCTTGACGTCGTTTTGATTGACTTTTCGTGCATCTGCGCCGTCGACTCGGATACCCTACTGCTTCGCACCAGACCTCGAAAGTCTTCTTTCATCACCCCGCTCACTTCACAACCTGCATCCGATATATACACAACTTGGATACTTGCACGCGTGTACCTGTACTGTCCGTCTTCTATGCCGCATGCAGCAGCTCCATCATGCCAGGAGCAGTGGAGACTAACGGGCGACGAAAGAGTCGACATCGCCCACGCATAGTCAAGCCCGATCCAGATGGCCCTCACATGCTAGCAAGAGCTAGCGGCAGAGCTGAGGGCTCAGAGGATGAGTCTACCAGCGGACAGACCAGGTCTACAAACAACCATATCGCCCAGTCCCTCGACCGTCATGGCAGATCTAACGCTCGTGAGTCCACCTGCTCATCTCGTTTCTCGCGAGCACCGTTGCTAAATCTTCGACAGCGGCGCCTAGCGAGCGTATCACGGAGCCAGAGCCGTTGATGACGGAAGTACGCGTGCGTCAGAACGGGGCCGTTGCCGCCGCCGCTGCCGCAGCTGCTGCTAGCCCTTCCAGTCTTCCCACCGCAGAGGAGAGCTTCTTCCATACCTCGTTTCAAGACATCGGAAAGAAACTCAAAGAGTGCAACGACACCCTCGGAGAACTTCAGCAGCTAGGCGTGTCGCACGAGGTGCAGCTTCCTGAGCTTGTCCTCGTTGGCGATCAGTCTGCTGGCAAGTCGAGCCTCATGTCTGGCCTTGCCAACTTGGACTTGCCTCGAAGCGAGGGAACCTGCACAAGGTGCCCTCTCCACATCAGAGTTTCTCGCCACACAGAATGGTCTTGCCGCGTCTGGCTGCGAAAGGTATACTCGTACAAGCCTCCATCAGATCGGACCATCAACGAATCCGATGTCACCGACCAGGACCCATTCTTTCCTTGGCGAAAGCTACCCTCCACGGCTGTCCATGAGTTCAAGTCCATGCACGACAAGAGTGAGATTGAAGACGTGCTTCGTTGGGCCCAGATCGCCATACTCAACGATGACAAGCATCACGGCCTCTTCGTCCCGGGCTCTGGCAGCATCGCCACCAACACCCCAATTTCCAAGGCAGCAGAGGAGACGGCTGCCAAGTTCTCTCCCAACATTGTTGCCCTCGAGATCAAGGGTCCCGGACTGCCTGATCTTTCCTTTTACGACATGCCAGGCATCTTCCAGAACCCTGCCGATGCGAGGGACGACTACCTAGTCAACGTCGTTCGAAACCTCTCTAGCGCGTACATGTCGCACCCGTCCGCAATCATCATCTGCTCGATGCCGATGAATAGCGATGCTGAAAACTCCGCAACCTTTGGTTTGACGCGAAGACTCGGCGCCTCCCGCCGTACCATTGGCGTGCTCACAAAGGCCGACCTTTTGCCCAAGGGCGGTTCCTCGAACCACGATCAGTGGCTGACCATCATGAGAGGAGACACCCACCAGACTGGTCTAGGTTATTTCATTACATCTCGGCCTCAGGACAAGGACTTGGAGGAGCTGAAGAAGTGGGAAGAGCTCGTATTCGAGGACCACAGCTTCGAGGACTGGCCCGAGGACTTCTATCAGTTCTCCGAACGATGCGGCGTCGAGAAGCTCAAGGCTTTCTTGTCCGAGAGACTCGGAGAAGAGTTCGCCAAAAGGTGAGTCTAGCTTGGTCGCTCTCGATCTGGTAATATGCTGACTTTGATAGCCTGCCACACATCAAGCACACGGTCAAGCTGCACCTCGACAAGATCACCAGGCATCTTGCTGATCTCCCCGAGTTGCCGGACAATGTCGAGCTGCAGATTCAGACGGGCTTGATGACCTTTGCAGATTGCGCCCGTTCAAAGATGGACGAATTCATTGCTCACTTCAACGTCTTGCCGCGCAACTTTCGCGACTGTCTGTTGGAGATAAAGCCAAAATTCACACTCAAGGATAGGACGGACCAGCCAACGATTGAGATTTCGGACGACGAATCAGACACTCTGTCTCTTGCCAATACACCAACTGGCAAACGCCATGCCGCAGCCTCGCACCCAACCCCATCTAAGCGTCTGAGATTTGATGGCTCGATCAGCGGCACCCCGGCCCCCAATGGCCACATAAAGCCGGAGGAAGGCGGGCGCGCATCTGGCAGCTCCCAACAACCATCGGCCAGAGCGTCTTTGCTACCAGAGCCGTTCACCAGATTCAGCAAGATTGGACGCGGGTTCCGTACCCTGCGACAGGTTCGTGAGGAGATGCAGGCCAAGACCAAAGCCGGCATGCCCGACCGCGTCTCGGACGCGGTCTACGTCGATTTGGTCAAGCTCGCCGTTGAGCCATGGAAGGACCCGATGAATGCCTTCATCAAGCAGACCATGAAAGACCTCCAGTCAGACCTCGACGACACCCTGACCCGGGCTCTCGAAGGCCTCAAGAAGAGGTTCATTTACCCAGAGGCCAAGAGACATCTGCACAAGTGTCTCGAGGAGCATTGCAAAGAAACCGAGATTGCCCTTGTCGGGCTCTATAACGACGAGCGAGAACGGCTCTTGACGTTCAACGAGGATTCGTTCAAGCAGTATCGTGATGACGAGCAAATTGTGTTGACGCGATTCCGCCACTATATGCGCATGGAAGCCGCAGGTTTCCCGCAACGCCCGCTAGGGCAGTGGAACCAAATGACCGAGGAGAAGCGGTTGCAGGACACGAGGCGCCGCGAGGCCGAAGTCGCCAAACTCGGTCCTGACCAATTCGTCCGAGAACTCGAGGTCGTTGCGTACGTTAGGGGGTACTATCGCCTCGCAGCCTTGCGGTTCGCCGACGCGGTGTCGCAACGAGTCCTCTGCCGCATGATTCCTGCCATCCGACGTACGCTGTCGGTCTACCTTGAGGAGAAGCTTGGTCTTCGCAGTCCGGACGCGCAGAGCGTCTACGAGAGGCTCATGGAGGAGGACGCCCAGACGGCGGCCAAGCGCGAGATGCTAAAGCTCGAGAAGCTCAAGTTTGACAAGGCCCTGGCGAGCATCGAGCTGCTGGAGTCGGGACGGGACACTATGCCCGACGAGGAGGCTGTGGAGGGTGATGAGCAGAGTACGCAGCCCTTGTCTCGAACGGCGATGGAGGTTGACATGGTGGAAGAAGTATGAGTGTGTCTTCCAACAAGGTAGATGGGGTTTTGTTTTATAGCTGAGGACGATTTGCTGTGGACATGCGAGCTGGGACGGACAGGGATGGCGAAGACTGCCGTCGGCAAAGTCAGGCTGGACGATGCGAGGTCGCATAGTGGAGAGTTGCTATTCTGAAGGTTGCTTAAGGAGGGCATGTACGAATAGACCCGAGACAGATAGACTGTGGCCACTAGACGATGGCTCTTTATCGACCAATTGCTTTGATCATAGCTCGAGACTGGCCTTATGTAGTGTTCCGTCCAAACAGACGATAATCGATCGAACCTACAACAGACATGACACACACGGCTCACTAATGTAGGATCCATTCTCAAGCTGCTCTCCTTCTCAGCCCGGCATGCTGCGCATCAAAGGGAGACGGCAATACTCGCCGCCAAGTCACTAATTCCGATTTAGGCCTTCACACCTCAAATCCGACTTGATCGACCAAAACCGCTTAGTGTCTGGCCCCAATTCAAGTAGTGTAGATGTCGCGTAGCAAAAGCCTCGTGGAGCTTCTCCAACAGCAGTGTGGGGTCGGCCCGATTCTTGGGCTATTCTTGTTCAGCGTGACGTTGCCTACGGACCCCCGGACTCCCGGCGCCCCGGACGCCGGAGTTTCTCAAAATTGTCTCAACGAAGCCTGTTTTCCCTTCTTCTCAAGGCACATGTTGACTGCAAATATCTGTCAAAGCCAAAAGCAGAAGATTTCCAACATGCCTCCTCAGCAGGTCTGGCGGCGCAACTTCCCGTCGGGTCATGGTCTGGAGAGGGCCCTGGCCGCGACCCGGAGCCACGGGCAGTCTGTGCCCATTGCCAGCCCGCCAACAGAGGTGAGTAGCTGCCACGGGTTTCCCTCAATGCGAGCGAGACCCGGGACGGGGACGGGACAGGAGGATCCGCACCACAGGATGGCTGCCGTCCCGGGACGACCTTTGACCCAACTCGATGGCCGAGCGCCCGCTGACATTAACTCACCGCGACAGGTCCAGGCCCTGCTCGAAGCAAACGTCGGCGGGGACGGCTTCACCCTGACGTCCTTTACCGCCGACGACGCCTGGGAGCTGGGCCACCTCATCCACGCGCGCCTGCTGCCCTTTGCGGGGACGCGCCCGGCGCTCGTGTCCATCAGCCTGGCCAGCGGCGCCGTCGTCTTCCAGAGCGCGACGGGCAGCGGCACGACGCCCGACAACGCGACGTGGGTGGCACGCAAGCGCGCGACGGTGCTGCGCTTCGGCGTGAGCAGCTGGCTCATGGGCCAGAAGTTCGCCATGGACGAGGCGGCCTTTGCGGCCAAGTTTGCGCTGGGGCCCGACGCGGCGGGCGCCTACGCCATCCACGGGGGCGGCGTGCCCCTGCGCGTGGGCGGCGTGGAGGGCGTCGTCGCCGTGGTGGTGGTGTCTGGTCTCAAGGCGCATGAGGACCACGGCGTGATTGCCGAGGTGGTGAGGGAGAACTGGGAGGCTGTGACGGAGTGAAGATGGTTGGCTGCGAACCTGAAGAGGCATCGATGCAGGTACATTCCCAGGAGCAAGGTTTACATTAAGCGAAATCGCGAGAGCATAAAGTAAACTGTAGACTGGAGCCTTGTAGAGAAAAGGAGGGCTATGAAGGGGCCCGTGATGTGCATGGTGCCTTGGGCACCGTCGATGAGATCTCGGAGGATCAATGTGAGCTGGTGGGAGTACGAAGCTGCGTCGCTGGCAGAATGCATTTGCCGCTCCAAGATAGGTCGGCCAGGCACTTTGAAATGACCATTGTCCCAGGTCGCGTTCGCTACTGATTTCATCAAGTCATCCAATCGCATTCTGGCCGCGAGGTTCAGTGACTTGGTGAGCTTCGTCGCTGGGCACGTTTGATGCGTTCCAATCATGACGTTTGTCGCTGCAACCCCTCCACCTCCTCTTGATCATCTGGTCTACCCCTCAACTGCGACCTCATCGATGCTTCGCCATCATCCCCAGCTTCTCATGTGGTCGAGAGCTATTCGAGAACAGAGTGTCGCTGAGTGAGATTGACGCTGAACTTTTGCGCCTCCGAGCGCATATCTGCCGCCCGCCGCCGTCCAAGACGACGTCTATAACTACCGCGATTTACTCGAGCTACTGTGCTGCAACAGATGGTGCTCAATAGACGCAGCCGATTTGGACTCACAGGTACTTTTGAAAAACCACCGTACATCCCCTCGCCAGACACGCATCTCACCTATCGCCAGCCAGTTACAATGTCATCAGCCCACGTACAGCCCGAGAGGCTCCCCGACTGGAGCAACGTCAACATCATTCACCGCAAGACACTCGCGCCTCGCAGCCACTTTTACCTCTACGACAGCGGAGCCGATGCCCTCACGCCGGACGTGAGCAAGGCCAAGGCTCAATGCCTCTCTGGAAAATGGAAGTTCCATCTGTCAAAGTCTCCCTTTGAGGGCCCTCGCGAGTTTCATCAAGCAGGCTTTGCGACGACGGACTTTTCTGACATTGTGGTGCCGGGAATGTGGCAGCTCCAAGGACATGGCAAAGGCCCTCACTATACCAACTACCTGTATCCCTGGCCGGTTGACCCGCCAAACGTCTCATACCAGGAAAACGAATGCGGCCGGTACGTCAAAAGCTTCCAGGTGGACAAGTCATTTTCTGGCCATCAATTGCGTCTTCGCTTCGAAGGCGTGGACTCGTCATTCACGGTGTGGGTAAATGGCAAGGATGCTGGGTACTCGCAGGGATCGAGGAATCCGAGCGAGTTTGACGTCACAGACCTTGTGAAGATTGGCGAGGATAATGTCCTTGCAGTCGAGGTGTACCAGCGATGCGATGGTAGCTATCTCGAGGACCAGGACCAGTGGTGGCTGAGCGGCATCTTTCGCGATGTCTACCTCCATGCTTTTCCCAAGGTGCACCCCGTCGACCTTTACGTCACCACCGAGCTCGACAAGAACTACGAAGACGCTACCTTGACTGTCAAGGTCGAAATGAGTGAACCTTCGTCCGTCGAGGTGAGGCTTCTGGATATAAAGCAAACGGAGGTCCTTCGGGAGACCAAGAAGATCGAGCAGTCGGGCACCTTTGAGCTCGGCGTCAAGAAACCCAAGAAGTGGACGGCAGAGACTCCCAATCTGTACACGTTGGTGTTGAATGTCCTCGATGGCGACGGCTGCAGTCTCGTGCAGCGCGTTGGCTTTCGAACGGCGGCTCTAGTGGACGGCATTTTCTGCGTCAACGGCAGCCCCATCAAGTTTCGCGGTGTCAATAGACACGAGCATCATCCCGATCACGGCAGAGCTGTGCCGTACGACTTCATGAGACGCGACCTCATCATCATGAAGCTTTGCAACATCAACGCCATCCGGACCTGTCACCAGATCAACGACCCCCGGCTCTACGACGTGGCCGACGAGCTTGGCCTCTGGGTCATGGACGAGGCTGACCTGGAGTGCCACGGGTTCGCCGCCGTCGGTGGCGATGCCGCCTCGTACACCTCGGACAACCCGGAGTGGCGGGAGCAGTACGTCGACCGGGCGAGGCAGATGGTCGCGCGCGACAAGAACCACGCCTGCGTCGTCATGTGGTCCCTCGGTAACGAGGCATTCTACGGGCGAAACCACCAGGCCATGTACGACTGCATCAAAGCCATGGACGCGACGCGGCTGGTGCACTACGAGGGCGACGGGGCGGCTCAGACGGCGGATATCTTCAGCCGCATGTACTCGACCGTCGACAGCATCGAGGAGTTTGCGAAAGAGCGAGACTGGAAGAAGCCGCTGGTGCTGTGTGAGTTTCTACACTCGATGGGCAACTCGGAGGGCAATGCCAAGGAATACATTGATGCGTATTACAAGCATCCTCGCCTGATGGGCGGCTTCGTCTGGGAGTGGGCGAACCATGTAAGTGCCCTTTCGCGGATGCTGATGTTGGTGCTTGAGCATTGACACACTGGCCGCAGGGTCTGAGAGCGACAACGGAGGATGGCGTCGAGTACATGGCGTACGGCGGCGACTTTGGCGACGAGCCCGACGACTACAACTTTGTCATGGACGGGCTCTTGCGGTCGGAGCATAACATGACCTCCAACATCACCGAGTATGCCAAGTCCATTGAGCCGGTCCAAACGCTGACGCTGCATCACCACACCCACAAGGTCACCGTCGTGAATCGCTACGACTTTCTTGGCTTGGATCATCTGGAGGGCTCGTGGCACATTGCCGCGGATGGCCGAGGATTTCTTGTAGCGGGCTGATTGATATTCCCAGTGGTAGGTGCTAGTATGCCAGCCAGCCGGGCCGAACTTTACCTTTAACACCTCTTTCCAGGCATAAAGCCTCACACGGAGGCATATCTAAAACTCGAAGGACTACACGAGAGTATGCTGCGGGAATTGGACTGCGAAGCATACCTTCAACTCCAATTCAGGCTGAAGGAGTCAACGGACTGGGCTCCAGCCAACCATCTTGTTGCCACCGGCGAGCTTCGGGTCTCGAAACCCTTGTCCCTGGCGGGAATACGATCTCTAGAGCCGCCAACACCAAGACCAACGGTCCAGAAGACGTCCGAGGAGCATCTTACCATCACGTCGACTACGGGTGCCTCCACATGGGGCATCAACATCGTGACCGGGATGCTGGCGAGCTGGCGACGGGCCGACCGGCCAGACGTGGAGCTACTGACGAAACCCGTCGGTCTGGACTTTTATCGTGCCCTGACGGACAACGACCGCGGCGGCCACGGAGGACAGTGGAAGGAGCGTCGACTGCACCAGACGACCAGCCAGGTGCGCCGGATCGAGTGGCGCACTGGGGGCGACGGTGTCGAGGTGCAGGTCAGCGAGCGCATTGCACCGCTCGCGTTGGCTTGGGGCGTCGACACGTCGTGGACGTATAGCTTCCGCGGGGACTCGCTGTCCATCCACGTACATGGGAAGCCGGGTGGTTCATACCTGCCCGAGACGTTTGCGCGCGTCGGACTGACGCTGGGGCTCGCGGGCGTGGATCGGGTCCGGTGGTGGGGCCGGGGCCCGGGCGAGTCGTACCGCGACAAGAAGCTGTCGCAGCAGTTTGGCAACTGGCAGGCCGGCGTCGACGACCTGTGGGTGGACTACGAGTTTCCGCAGGACGGGGGCAACAGGACCGACGTGCGTCGGGTCGAGTTCCGGAGCGGTGGTGAAGCCGACGATGACAACCAAAGGGTCCTGCGGGCGCGGTTCGGGGACCTCGAGGGCGCGAGCTTCTCGGCGATGCGGTACACGACGCGGGACATTGACGAGTGCACGCACCCGTACGAGCTGCACAGGAGGAAGCGCGAGGACACGATTGTAAGGCTGGACTGGATGCACCACGGGCTGGGGACGGGGTCGTGCGGCCCGTGGACGCTGCCGCGGTATCAGCTGCGGACGGATCGGGACTTTGACGTGGAGGTTCTGCTGGACTGAGAATTGCATCGCCTCCTACGGAGTACTTGATGCGGCTATGATTGATTTAGTATGGCTGCGCGCGGTTCCTGTATGGTGCCGCTGGCATCTCTCCAGCCATGGGCGCCAGGTGTGCAAATTGAATGATGTCGCGTCATCAGCTCTACGCCTCGTGCCACGAATGCTTGCTTTTGTCTCATCAAGCCAACGCTCGAACTCGTACGGACTACTCCGTACTCTGAACAGGACACGCCTGCACAAGAGGCGGTCAAGAGAATTGCGTATTTGGCACCCACCTACCTGGCGGTTCGTTGCGTCTCTTGGTTTCCCTCGTACTCGTACAAAGGGGTCAGTGCGAAACCGGGCACCGCGAGCAGCCTACAAATATCTCGCGGCTCGCTCTCAAGAGTCTCTGGGTCCTGTCCGTAAGGCGGCTTCGCGCGATGCTGGCCGTTGACTCGATTCCGACGCGGCATGCCGGCGCCGGGCGGCAGCATGAGGCGTGTCGAGGATGCGCCAACATAGATGCTGCTGCGGCGACGACCACCACGGTCGCGACATGGATGGGGCTGGAGGGCAATGGCGTCGAGGCGGCGGTGGTGATGACCGAGACGGGTGAGTGTCTGTCGTCTTCTCTTGCTGTTGATGCCACTGGACGTTGGCACGGATTCGTGCTGGCGTGGTCCACTGCGAGTGACCCCTGGCGGTGGGGCAACGTGCACTGGCCCCTTGGGCTGTTAGCGGCCCACTCGCCGAAAGTCGCAGTGGCACGCCATCGCTGAGATCTGTCGCCATCGCGGCCTTCTTTCCCTCGCTCTTCAGAACACGTCCACTGTCAACTCTTTGCTTTCTATTCGTATTCCTGCCCGCTTCATTCTTATCCCCCCTGTTCTTCTTCACTGGGCTTGGCCGGCGCGGTTGTAGGCGTAGCGACCAATGGGCCTGCTCTCTTGACGTCGTTGCTGCCAGCTCCTCGCCCGAAACCTCCAGTGCGATGAGATAGCCTCGTCGCAAGACACACTCGAACACCGCTGACCGACGCGCGACAGTCGCAGCCGCAGCCGCAGCCGCAATGCCCTCGACCACGGCCCAGCCGGACCTCGTCGCCCCCGTCTTGAGCCCTCTCGGGACCCCCGACTCGGCGCAGACCCCTCCCGAGCTCGTCCACAGCCTCAAGCACGGCAACTCGATCCTTGCCCTCGCCGTGAGCCCCCAGCACGACTCCATATACGTCGGAACACAAGACGGCGAGATCGTCGCCTGGTCGCTCGCCACCTTTCATCAGATCCACCAGGTCCAGGCGCACAAGCGCAGCGTCCTGTCGCTCTTTCTCTCGCCCGACGACTCGCTGCTCTTCTCGAGCGCCTGCGACGCCGTCGTCAACGTCTGGTGCCCCAAGACGCTCCGCCACCTGTACGAGATCTACGGCGTCCACGACGTCGGCGACATCTTTTGCACCGCCTACAGCGCACAGCACGACACGCTGTACATTGGCGCCCAGAACACCACCATCCAATGGGTTGGCTTGAGCAGTGCCGCCGCCAGGGTTGCGCCTGGGTCGCAGAACCATCCGAACCGCAGGAATCATCGCTTCTTCGACTCAAAGGCCATTGGGGGCACAAGCACGCCAAGGCGCAGCGAGGAGCGCTGGAGCTTGATACCCAAGGCCCAGGCCGTGCTGGAGATTGACGGCGGCTCCATCCGGCAGTTTGCCCACTACGGCTACGTCTACTGCATGCTCATGGCCAAGGGGCCCACCGTCGACGCCGATGCCGACGACGACGTTTTGATATCCGGTGGTGGCGACGGCACGATAAAGCTGTGGAGGCTAGGTGCCACGTCTGGAAGCGGTCGCCACGCCGACGAGAGCGAGCACCGAGACATTGACGAGATTGTGACGCTGGGGACCGACGATGGCGAGTCTGTTTTATCCCTGGCCATCGATGGCTCATTTCTGTATGCAGGAAAGCTGGATGGCATCGTTGAGCTCTGGGACCTCGACACTACGCAGAGGCTGAGGGTCATCAAGGCGCACGAGGGCAACGTCATGTCTCTACAGATGGGCTGGGGGTATTTGTGGACGGCGTCGACCAATGGCTGGGCGAGTGTACGTGACCGGTAAAGCTCTCCAAAAATGGCATCCTTGCTAACGGCGGCTGCAGAAATACAGCACGGCTCACTACGGAGCCTATCGACACGCCTCCTCTGGCGACGTCAGCCGCAAGTATCAGTGCCTTAGCAAGTGGAAGGCCCACGAGGGCAAGATACTGGCCTCGGCCGTTACTACGTACAACGACAACAAGTATTACATTACGGGCGCCAACGACGATGACATCTCCATCTGGTCCATCAAGGACAAGGACTGCTCCAAAAAGGTAGCCGCCGAGGCCAGCGAGGACCTACTCCTGTCCACGCTGGCAGACTTTGTCTCCTACAAGACCGTCTCAGGGCGTCCCGAGTATGCCGAGGACTGCCGTAAGGGTGCTACGTTTCTCGGCGCGCTGTTCAAGCGCCTCGGCGGTCATGTGGAGATGCTGAGCACGGAAAAGGCGCATAATCCTGTCGTGTATGCCAAGTTCTCGGGCAAAAAGGAACCCGCCGAGAGCCGAAAGCGCATCTTGTTCTACGGTCACTACGATGTCGTTGCAGCCGAGAACGAAAAGGGCACATGGGGGAACGATCCGTTCACCGTCAAAGGCACGAATGGCTTCCTCTACGGCCGCGGCGTCAGCGACAACAAGGGGCCCATCGTTGCCGCCCTCTACGCCGTGACGGACCTCATGCAGGCGCGCAAGTTGGAGAACGACATCGTCTTCCTCATCGAAGGTGAGGAAGAGTATGGGTCGAGGGGCTTCGAGGAGGCTGTCAAGAGGAACAAGGAGCTCATCGGACACGTCGACTACATCCTGCTGGCCAACAGCTACTGGCTCGACGACGAGGTGCCGTGTTTGACGTACGGGCTACGTGGCGTTCTTCACGCCACCATCTGCGTTGACTCGCCGCGCCCCGACATACACTCGGGCGTCGATGGCTCATATATGATGGACGAGCCGCTGTCCGACCTGACGAGCATTCTGTCGAAGCTCAAGGGCGCCGGCAACCGCATCATGATTCCAGGATTCTACGACGGCATCCCGCCGGTGACGCCGGAAGAGGAAGCCCGATACGATGACATTGCGTCGATTCTGACGCGACACAAGGGCGAGGCCGTGTCGGAAGGCAAGCTCAAGCAGTCGCTCATGGCGCGGTGGCGCGAGCCGAACCTCACCATCCACCGCTACAAAGTGTCGGGTCCGGACGGCAGCCTCATCAGCAGCCACGCCAGCTCGCACATCAGCCTGCGGCTCGTGCCCGGGCAGGAGGTGGACGACGTGGCCAGCGCGCTGGCCTGGCTGCTGCGGCGCGACTTCTCGCAGCTCAAGTCGCAGAACAGCCTGAGCGTCAACATCGACAACAAGGCGGAGCCGTGGCTGGGCGACCCGACCAACGCCATCTTCCGGACGCTCGGGCAGGCCATTGTCGAGGCGTGGCCCGGCTGCTTCGACGCCTCCCCGGCGACGAGCAACGGCGGCGGCGACGTGTCCGGGTCGCTGGGGGCCAGGTCTTCGAAGCCCAGGCAGCCGCTGTACATTCGCGAGGGGGGGTCCATCCCGGCGATTCGCTTCCTCGAGAAGGAGTTTGGGGCGCCGGCGGCGCATCTGCCGTGCGGGCGAGCGAGCGACGCGGCCCACCTGGACAATGAGCGCATGAACATGCTCAACCTCCTCAAGGCGAGGGAGACTTTTGGCAAGGTGTTTGCGCGTTTATAGACTACGACTCATGCTCCACATGGTCTCGACGAGTGGATGGGGGACCCGGGTTGTACATTTATGGGAGTGCAATGGCACGCCTTGGTCAACATTGAAGCAGTACTTGGCCTTGTATTAGCTACGGGTAACAATAGACTGTTGACTGCGGATGTGTTGACAGAAATACCTGTGCCGCCGATGCCCCTGGACTGTGTGTGTGCTCGGCACCGGGGTGGAGGAATGGCGGAGCACGGCCCCACCCAGCCGGCACTCTCACGGGCGTACTCCAGCCTCAAGAATCCGTCAACACTGGAAAGCGCGACGCACATCGGGATCTGCGTCTCACAGAGGTCCTCTGCATAACCTAGCCTCAGGCATTCGTGCATGTGCTGCAACCAATTTAAGCCCCACGCTCCCTCTACCCATCATTTGGACCTCGACCTCTAATCGTCATGCTCTTGTGCGCTCGAGCTTTGCACCCATCAATATGTCGTTTGGATATTCTATCGGGGACGTGATTACCGGTGCCAATCTCACGTACAAGCTCATACAAATCATGGCCAACACCAAAGGGGCATCCGACGAGTATCTCGAGGCCATGTCCGAGCTTTCAGCAATGCAGCAAGCTTTCCTGCAGGTCGGCCAAATTCGAACACACAAGTTGCTGCCCCCGGCAACGGTCAACGCGGTATCCCATATTGTCCTTTCGTCAGTGGAGTTTATTACTCGATTTCTCCAGAAGAGCCAGAGTTACCAGCGCCAGCTCGAGAACCCCCGAGACTCTGCCTTGCAGAGCTCATGGTATAAAGTGGGATGGACGCTCTACAAATCTCATGAACTTCGCGAACTCCGCGACGCACTGCATTCCAGACTCACCTCCATTCAAACGTTGCTGTCTGCCGCCTCCTTGTATGCCACCCACACGTGTTGTATTCTTACGGTGAACAGCGCTTACTGACACACACATAGCTGCGCACCTATACCTGCATCCGTGGCACAATACCGGGTCGTTGAACAAGATCTTGACCCTCCTTCAACGAGTCCATCGACCGCATCTCTCACTGTTAATGAACACGGCGCCGAAGACGGGGGGTCGAAGGATGCAAAAGCCAAAGCACAAGACCATCGCCCAGATACCCCAGCAACGAGACAGAATGACCATGCGCCTCATGATCCAGTAAGAACGGATGTTGGTCGCCGGTTTATAAACTTCAAGGACGCAGTTGGGAGAAAATTCAAATTTCCTTGGGAGTCTTGCAAAACCTGGGATGTGAGTGACTTACCTCGCCCTTCCAAGTCTACCCCATGACCCATGTCGCTGACGCGACGTGCTCCAATACTAGCGCATGGAGGACTTGATCAAGCAGGCCTTTGTACAAGTTGCTGAACTTGGACCTCACGTTGAGCAAGGTCGATACGATCTGATGGTCAACGGAACGATCATCCTCCCGACGCTGTGGGACAAGGTTGTGGAGCCAGACATGGACGTTAGCATGACTATATGGCCGTTGAAACAGCTGGATGAGTCGACAGCAGGATTTGTTCCCCCACATGCTCATGACCTTTCGAGGCGGCCGGATTATGCGAGCCATGCTCCAGCTCCCAACTCCGGCGGCTTTGGTTTTCCAGAATTCGCGATGAACCTGCCCAATCGCCGGGAAGCAGCCACAAGCCACGAAGCGAAAGCGAGGGATGATGAAGCCGGGGCGGGCCAAAGCGAGACTAATCTGCACCGACCGCAACGCAATTATTTCGACGACCTCTTTGTGAAGAGGGTTAGGCGGAAGACAAGACGTCTAAGCAAGCTAAAAAAGGAGCAGAGATTTGAAGAGGCCGAGTCGGTACAAGGGCAGATTTTAGAGTTGAAGAAATTAGCATTAGGCCAAGAGAACTCGGCCACCCTACGCACCATGAGACGAGTGGGAAGAGAGCTCGGCGAGCAGGGCAAATACGAAGATGCCGAGTTACTACATCGACAGATCCTGAAAGCGATGCAAAGGACCCGAGGCGAGGCTCATCCGAAGACGCTAGGAAGCGTGAAAGGGCTAGGCGACGCCCTCCTTCGGGGGATCAAGCTCAAGGAAGAAGAGGCACCGGAAGAGAAGGATCAGGGCCGGCTCCAGGGCACGAGCAGCCCGTCCAGCGTGCTCGACACTGATTCTGAGGCTGATGCTGATGCTGACGCTCGTACTGAGGCAGATGTTGATGCAGATGCAGATGCAGATGCAGATGCTGATGCTGATGCTGATGCTGATGCTGATGCTGATGCTGATGCTGATGCTGATGCTGATGCTGATGCTGATGCTGATGCTGATGCTGATGCTGATGCTGATGCTGATACTGATGCAACGATCAACTCATCCGACGGAGGACAGGCTACTGGCGGCACCAATCCCTTCGCAGCCACTGTTGAAGATTACGACGACGACGACGACGAGGATTCAGAGCAATGACAGGGTTATCCTAACAGTTTAGGCGCCCGAGTTGTCTGCCCGCTGCTCAGGCGTCAGGTCCTGCCCGCTGGCGGTGCAGCATGTCGTCCTTTCTTCTTGACGAAACCACGGCGCCCTCGCACAGGTTGGCGCAGGATTCAAAATCTTGAAACAAGTCGCGTCTCCCAACTTGCGATGCCTGAAGAACAATCGAACCAAGACCAAAAGATCAAGTTGGGCACATGGAATGCGGCATGTGGGTCCCGCGGGCCACCACGCGGACCTCGGATGTCCGGGTACGGCAGTGGCGGGAGTGGGGACGACGGGACACGAGCCGTGGACGTCGTTGACATCCACGGCGGCCGCTCAGATGAGACTTTCATGAACAGAGACTAAACTCGACTCTCACGACTGCCTGTTATACGGAGAAACGTGAGGCGTCATTGTGTTTACAGAGTTCATCAGACGTCGTTCTAGACGAACCATGAGTTCCAAGACGTGGAAACCCGCCTCGCTGGACGAGAAGACGGGCATCACGAAGCTCGATGAGAGGACTTTTGCGGCAGACTTGTCCCCTACCTACTGCATAGGAACAGGTGCGTATTGCCAATGACCTCCCGTTGTTGTCTCGCAGCTACCCCATGTACCTTCATGCGGGAACGTCGCCGTCTCAAAACGCATCATGATTCATGACCCTAGGCTAACACGAGGCTTCCAGTCCCCAACGGCGGCTACGTCGCCTCCGTCTTCCTTCAAGTCGCCAAGGCGTACCTATCCCCGCGTGGACAGCCAGACACCATTGTCGCGCACTGGCAATTCCTCTCGCGCACGCAGACTGGCCGCGCGCTGCTCCGCGTCGAGGAAGCCAAGCCCGGCCGTGCCCAGTCCGTCCTGCACATCACTCTGCACCAGCAGGGCCTGCTTCCCGCGGCCCCGTGGCTGTCCGCCGAGGCCGCCGCCCGCGGTGAGGTGGCCGCCTACATCACCAACCGCAACATGGACGACGAGAGCGGCATCACCCTCGCCACCGAGTGGAACATGCCGCCGCTGCCCGCAGTCGACCTGGCCGCGCTGGCCGGGGACAAGGACCCCCACTGGAAGCGGATGCACATCTGGCTCATGGACCGGCTGCCCATGATGCACAACCTCGAGTTCTACATGCCGCGCCACGGCCACGCCGGCCTCGCCGTCCAGGACCTCTGGATCCGCCTCGCCGTCGGGGAACGCTTCACCGGCACGGCGCTCGGCTACGTCGCCGACGCCGCCGCCGTGTGCATCCCCGAGGCCTTTCGCGCCGACTCGCGCGACGCGCCCGTGCCGGAGGGCCGCTTCGACCGCCGCACGGGCTTCTGGTACCCGACCGTCACCATGGACCTCGACGTCAAGAAGAAGCTGCCGGCCGCGGGCGTCGAGTGGCTGCGCCTGCGCGTCGCGTCCAAGATGATCCAATACGGGCGCTACGACATGGAGTTGCTGGTGTTTGATGAGTCGGGGGATTTGGTGGCCATAGGGCATCACGTTGCCATGGTCGTTGGCGTGGAGCGGAATTTTGCCAATCTTGGCGAGGTGCCGGGGTCCAGGACGAAGATCTAGGGGCTTTGTATGCTTTTAGACAGGCGTAGACGGCTTGTATACTAAAATGGGGTACAAAAGATGCCTTGCAAAGTTTGACTTGGAGACGGGCCGTTTGGCATGACCTGCTTATCTGGGCTCATTCAAGGAAGGACAAGTTTGTATCAGCAATCGAGTCTATAAGCGCACATGCTCGCTACGCTCACTCCTCCCAGACGGCCTCAATCAGCCACATCCGTCCGCTCGACTTCCACGCCCCCTGCCACTTGAAACGCACGTCCGCCATCTCGAAAAGACGCCTCCAGTCCTCGACGTCGCGGTCCCGCGAGTTGCACACCGTCTTCATCAGCACGTCCAGCACTCGGAGGCTCTTTTCCTCCACATGCGGCACCAGCCCTGGCGGCATCAACACGATGTCGTTGATGATGACGCGCGAGCCGGGTCGCATGGCCGGCACGAGCGCCTGCAGGATCTTGACGGCATACTTGTCCGTAAAGGCGTGGAAGACGTGCCTAAAGAGGTACGCGGATGCAACGACTGGCTGCTCTTGGAAAAAGTCGTGCGTCGTGAGTTTAACCCGCTCTGTGAGATGTCCTGGCACCCTGCCGTTTGTAAAGGCTGTGCGCATGCCGGGCAGGTCTTGCACCTCAAACGAAAGACTGGGGAAAGCTTCCGCAATCGCCACGGACACGAATCCTTCGTTGCCGCCCATCTAAGTCGGCGATTAGCCCGTGGCACGCTCAACTTGGACACGTGAGCCAACTTACATCCACGACAGTACCGTTGCCAAGCTTGTCCCACGGATAGCTTTGAACCGTATGCGACACCTCAAAACCTTCCCTCGAACCCATGGCCTTCATGGCCTGGTCGTAACGCTTGGAACGCGTCTCGTCTGCTTGTAGATGCGCAAAGAGATTCAAGGAGTGACCGTAGGCCAAGTTGAGACCCTAAAGCCAGTCAGTGTATACCCGGGAAGCACCATGGAGGGAAAAACACACAGTCTCGTTGTCTTCTTGCGATGCAGGCCACTTTCGCATGGCCGTGGCCGTGTATGCCACGGGACCGAGCAAATCGCTTACAAACATTTCGACCCAGCTTGAGAGGTTTGCGTCCTCCAAGAACAGAAGTGAAGACCTGCTATGGGCAACATGCCCCAACTGCGGCTCGCAAAAAATGTTGTTTGCCATGGCCAGGCGAAGCAGGCGCCGGAGATCATACCACGGGACATTGACGCCCTCGCGCTTCTGAACCTCGACCGAGAGGTCCCAGTAAGATATTGATCCAGTGCGGGGCACAGCCTCTGCGAGCTTGAACTCGGTAATGGCATGAAGAGGTATGACACTGACGGTCTGCGCAGTGCTTAGCAGCATTCGCGAACGCGAGACAACGGCAGCAACTTACGTCCCAGGCTAGGGTCTTCAAAACCTCGCGAGGGCCCAGGGCGAGGTCGTGAAGTTCCTTTGTCAATGCAACCACCTCCATTCTCGCCCTCTTGGCTTCGGGATCTAAATGGGCAAGAGGAAAGTCGGCCTGACCATCAGGGTGAAAGGAAGGTGCCTCAAGGCCATTTGCACGGAGGTAATCTGTGAGAAGCCGTGTGTGCTCCTCAATCTCCTTTGCGAGAGTCGTCAGCCGCTCGAGGGGCGATTCTGCCTCGGGACCTGCGATTGAGTTGCCCATGTTTGCGTGCTGCAAAAATGGCTGCTGATGCAGAGTCGAGAGTCCTATGAGAGACGACATTGGGAGAATATGCGACGGCTAGTTTATTCAGCAAAACCGGTGTGTCTTGAACTGACTGTAAATGAACAGGCCTTGATCTCGAGGCTGGTCCAGTTCTTATATCAATTTCCCCTCTGGTACCAGAGCATCGGCTGAGAAATTCATCGATTCACATCCTTGGGGCCATGCGACTCGGACAGACGCCGTCATGCCGTCCCTGTGACACAGACGTCATTCAGGTGGACCTGTGAGCGGGCGGTAGTTCAGTTCGCAGAGGTGAAGGCGTCGCCCCAGGGAATCGAGTGGTGGATAGCTGCTCGATCGACGTGTCAACCTATATGCCCCGATCGAGAACAAAAGTTGCGAGCGATCGTGCATATGCACACCCATGTCTGTCACACCCTTCGTTCCAGCTTGTTGGGTCTACGAGAGACATCTCAAACGTCAACCGGCGACAACCTTTTCTACCAAAGTCTTCATTCTGCGGTCACTGGAGGGATTGCCAGTGAGTTGGGTAGTCTATGGTTGATAACCGACGGCACTTCCACCTCTGTTTGGATAGGAGGTGGATGTGGAGGATACTCTGCGATCTCGGACAAAGTCAACGGCAGCAAGATGCTTGACCTCGGAGCCGCATACCATACTGGCGCTCGAAAATACTTGGCCAGTACACGCGAAATTGCAATCATGCATCATGATTCATGATGCAACCAGTGATCCATTGGTCTAGTTGAGCTCGCCGTGTCAGAGAGCCAACGTCCTGGCCACGCATTGTCCAACCCGCCAACTAAGCAGGAGGACGACGGCAAGGAACGTGAGCTTGTGGGGGCAAAGGATTCGATGGCTTTGTGTGACCCTCCCTCACGACATGTTGCCCGTACATCTTCGGCTCTGCCCACTTGAGCACATCTGTCTGTGAAATTTGGGTTGTGCAGATGGCCAGACGGCCATATGGCCGTGAGCGAGCGGGTACGTGAGAAGCCTGAGAGTAAATCGGAGCGTTCAAAACCTGGACAGAAGAGTCATCGTTCATCGAAGGTCAAGAACTCGAGGAATGCAGAAGAGCAAGAGCCGTGCCATTGAATCATGACAGCAGCGATCCCGCTCTTTCCCCCCCGCCTGTGGCTGCTCCCATCCCCCTCTTGATTGGGACTCGGCCTGACAACTGCTCCTCGCAGCAGCCACTGCATAGAGCCGCAATTAGGCACCGTGCTCGATGACCATGCAAGAGGTGCCAAGCGGTGTTGGCGTGTGTGCTGTAAATGCTGCTCGTCCGTCACGAATGGATCTGCGCGAGGCTGCTTCGAGGCCTGAGACGTGCTTGGGACAAGAGGAAACATGGCTGTGGGGGGAGTCCAGCTTATCCCGAAGCCACGGAGGTGTCAAGGCCCGACGACGGCATGTCGCCTCGTACAGGATTTGATGGCGCGTAATGCGTGTATTGTTCATATCTAAACGCTGCAGGTGGGCTTTCGCATGATTAGCCAGCACAGAGTAAGGTGGGTAGCTCGTTGCCCTTTGGAGAAGCCACAAGGCGAGCGGCCCAAGATGAGACTCCGCAGAGGTCCGATTGACACATGAGGCCTTTGCAGAATCGACGATCCTGGTTGCGATGCAGCGAAGCTTGCAGCCTATGAGAGTGCAAGACCAGAATGCGAATGATGTTTTGCAGAGAGACTTGGTAAAAGGGTTACCTAAATAACCTATAGCGCTAGATTTACTGTTGTCATAGTCGTCTGCTAGAGCGGATGGCCGTCCGTCGAGGCCTCGTTCTAGTATACGCGAGCTAATATTATAGTAAGCACGTTACGTTAAGTCTTTCGAGCCACGATATTAAGCGGACCTACGAAGTCGTCGTGGCAAAGCCGTCACGCGTACGGTCGTTGTTATAGAAGCTGTTTGCTACCTCGATGCAGAATCGTGTACTAGTCGGCATTATAATTTAGTGTACTACGGTCGACAGCAAACGAGGAATAGGCTATAAGTAGCTCGTAGGCGGGATAGGCTACCCGCGGTACGTATCTCTTCAACGGGGCGCGTGTGGAGGTAGAACTTCGCCCACGTGCAAAGAAACGTAAACCAAATTGCAAAAAGATGACAAAGACGCGATTCGAACGCGCGCGGGTTTCCCCAGCACAATACACTGCTTCTACAGTGAAAGAGAAATTATAGTCTTGAGTGTGCCGCCTTAACCGCTCGGCCACTTTGCCTATTCAGATCTTCTGCGTAAACTTTTCCAAAGTAAATTGTATCTATACGCTATGTCTTCGGAAACTGCGTCGAACGTGCCGAAACCCCCGTCTCTATCTTTTGAACTCTACTCCGTAACCTAGGTAGGCAGTTTCCGCTTAGGGTCCGTACTTGTATATCGCGTCCTAGCTTTCGCATGCTACACGACGCGGGCGAATACTGCATAGCACGCACTGCAGCCTCGGGTGCTTGGCCGTCGTGCATCAAATTGACGACGACCCTCACTGCCATTTGTTACTATGCAGGTCTAGCTAAGTCTATACCTGCATGTTTTTGCAACGGCAGCGTCGGCGGCAGTGCTTCCTGAGATGTCGGGTGCTTTATCCTATACGTTTCGTAGATCTAACTAGACCCCATCCCGTCGACATTGAGCTATTGCTTTCAATAGGAAGTAATGACCGGCTTCTACGAGCACTCGTGCAGGTACGGGGAATCGAAGAAGCGCACTTTCCCTTACGGTTCTACTGTGGGGTCCTCGCTCAGGGGCTCGGCGGCCCGTGTTCAGGTACAGACCACTGTAAGGTGCCTTGAAGTACTCGACACAGTGGACAAGGTGGGTTGGAATCTCATCCGCGCGGTGCGCCCTGCCTTGGCATGTATGCCGTCGCTTCCAACTCTTGTCACGACACCATCACTGCACCTCTTGGAGGGACATCCAAGACTCTCAACCTCTCCATGGTCTTGTCTTATATACTCGACTTCGGCATCATGGCAGGAGCATTCACAGCGGGACCAGGTTCACTATGCCTGCGGGTGCTCCCGAAGCCCCTGTCAACCCATTTGGGCCAGGCACAAGGACCCCTGTCCGGTCCTCGTTGGCTACGGCGCTTTCTTGCATGCGGTTGCTGCATGTCCACATCATCAAATCGGATGTGGCGGCCTCTTCTTGCCACCTAGGAATCGGACGATGACCTCGGCGGATTGTCCCCGGTGCGCGACCACCGCGGCGAATTGCTCTCATTGTGCGACCTGTCACCCCTGAGGAGTGGCACAAAGCGCTGCCTACTTTGCCAATTGTTTCCTTCACCCGTTCAACGCATCGTCAATTGCTGGCGGCTGCCAGCGCCAAACATGACGAACGACCGACGATTGACGAGCCCGACGAGAAAAACAACCGGGCATCGACGACACTGCTATCCATCAGCAGGCTTTTTCGACTGATACGGGCATCAATAACCAGAAGAGCGGCCTTGCGGCTGCAGATACGGCGCAGGCCGGCGTCATGGGGCTCAGCGACGAGTTGGCAGTGGCGGTGGTTGCCCTCGTCGTCTCTGTTGTTGCCCTTTCAGCCACTTGCATGCAAGTGCTTCAGCAGTACTATGCTTCCGCTTCGGGGTACTCGCAATGCAACGAAAAGGTCATGGGTAAATGGGCCAAGTCCAGGTCGCGAAAGTTCTCCTGGGAGGAGCTGCGGTTCGAGGTGCATTTTGACGCCCCCGTCATCTTCGTCTCGCCCCCGAACAACAAGTCCGGCCCCATTCACGGTGCCGACATCTCCTTCCTGGATGGCACCCAAAGAAGCTTCGACGACACCATGACGACTTCGGACATGGACCTACGCAAGGAATACGAGCGCAAGTCGGTCAAGGAGAGGATCCACACAGCTGACCACGAGCGAGCTTCGTGGTTGATCTTGCTCTATGCCGTTCAACGCATGGAGGACAAGTCTCGCGAGTGGCAAGAGGAACAGTACAAAGACCTCGGGCCACAAGCGTCCGAAAAGTACGGGCTGCCGTCTGCGCCGCCATCTCTCCAGGACAGCCATACCTTTACCGTGGCGCTTCAGCGCAAACGCAAGAGCTGGGATACAATGCCGACTGCCATCACCAAACCATATGCCACCACCACCATGTGCCATCTCATCGAGATGATGGCCGCTCTCGGCGTGTACTGGAAGGAGTTTGACCGCAAACGCGACCGATACCGAGCCGAAGGCAACGGCTTCATGGTTCTGGGCGAAAGACTCAGCGAGCTGGGACTCATGTTTTCGTTTCAGGTGTATGGCAAGTGCCATTTCGAGCGGCATCGCGTCATCCCAGTCGACGAGGTCAAGGAACTCTGCTTTGGGTACGTGCCGACCATCTACCGGGAGACACTCGATCAGAGGCGACTAGAGTTTCCCAGCGATGAGCAGCAAAATCTTAGCTCGCTGCAGATGGCAAGCAGGAGCGAGATTGCCGAGACTCTGGTCATCATCGGCTGCAACTACAATACCATACAATACTTTTTGAGCGAGAAGAGCAACACCACGCATCTATTCCCCTGTAAGCCCATCATTGATTTGCATCTCACGTTTTCTTGGCTAACACCCTCAGTGTCGTTTGAGATATTGGGCATGCTGAGTCGCAACTTTCACATTGAAAACAGCTGCTTCACATACATACCAAACCCGACCGCCGACCGTTGGGACAAGAGATCACTGTCCCTCGTCAGGGTGATGGAGTCTTACAAGGAGTTGTCCGAGGTTCAGCTTCCGGGGGTAGCACGAAACGCAGTTATATACGGGCGACTTGCTCAGCACATGGGGGACATTCTGGCTGACCATGTCGACGGGGTTGCCACTCATCGACTCATGCTCCTCAACTCATTACACGCTGCACTTGACGACACCGACGAAGTCCTCACGGCGAAGAGCAAGGAGGCTAGCCACATTGACGCCCCCACAACCGGCCGTCCGTCAATGCATCAGCACGAAACCGATAAACAAGAGCGGCGACGCAACATGGTCCAAGATGTACTACGCGCTCACATACAAGAGGTCCTGCGACTGCTCAACGATCGTGATGACCGAAGCTCCGACTCGCAGAGTCTACTCGTCCCCGACATGGCCCCTCCATCGCCCGGTGCCTCCCGACTCTCAGCCATATACGGAGCATCGCTGCCACGCTTTGAAGACATTGACGAGGAGAGCCCGGAATACCGACAGCAAAAGTACATGGAGGTGTATTTTCACGTCGTTCGGCGAAACGTCGTCCCACACGCCAAGCTATCAACCCATCGCCGAGCAAGTGTGAGCAAAGAAAACGTCGATCGCCGAGCCAGCTTCGCTGGCGCTCCCTCTGGGTTCGGCCTGAGGAAGCGTGGTACGGCAGGAACGCACATCAGCGTGGCCAACCAGACAGATCCGGGCACTGTTCGGCCGAGCGTCGTCAGTCATGCTCTCGAAGGTGAGGCGGAAAAGCTGCCTACGAGCGCCTTGGAGCGAGAGGTCTTATCCGATGGCGATGTTGAATATGACGAGAGCGGTGAGGTATTGTCGCCTCAAGACACGGAGCCCCATGAAGGGTCCAGGCAGCCCGAGCGTCCGTCTTTGGCCGACGAGACGGTGTCTCACGACGACATCTGGTGCACGCTGGTATTTAGGATGATTTGCTGGCTGATGCTCCATGATTTCAACAAGAAGGATGTCCAGGTGAGCAAGAGCGAATTGTTGGGGAGCCGCATGCCAGTGTATATTGCTTGATGGTAGCGATTACGGAGTGATGGGTGAAATTTTTAATGAGGTTTAATGAACTTTTGTCCCGAAGCTTCCACTGTTCAGGTATGAATCTTTTTGTAGACCTCACAAATATGGTACGGCCCTTCAGCCAACATGCTGGGCAGATGACTTTGACTAATTTCCTCCTGAATGAGGCTGTGCTCAAACCGCACGCGGAATGTTTGGATTCACTGAGGCCATGCACGGGACGTAGAGGCTTTTCACGAGCTCCAACTCGACAAGAGGCAACGGAGAGAATAAGTGGACGGACTGGAAGACGTGGTAATAGTGCTCTCCGTCCCACCACGTCGGCGGCCGGTGCCGAGCCCGATGGCGGCTACGCCGTGATTGGCTGGCGCCAGGCGGCGTCGGAGGCGGCACTCGGGTGACATTGGGGACGGGAGCCAGAGGTTCATAGTGGGACGTGCGGGCGTCTGGAGGAGAGTCGTGAATGCGCCTCAGAGGCCGGTACGGCAAAGGACTTTAAACGCCAGAGCGCCCACTGTCACATTGCATGCGGCGCGTACGGAGCACGTACGGAGTAATTTACGGCGTTTGTAGTCAAGAGTGTGCGTGACGAGGTGCATGAGTAAGGTCGGGTAATTAAGTCTGCATGCAGCAGGTCGTTGGTAGGTAACTTGGTTGTCGAGTGCGCGGGGTCGATGAGGAGACATGGCGTGCATGCCAGCGAGCAATGCCGATGCGGCGGTTGGCTGGTCTTGTCGGGCACAGCTGTTGAAACACCACCCGGATTGATTGCAGATGACCAGAGAGGCAAGGGACCTCACCTGAGTACAAGTACCGAGGTCATCAAGGAAACAGAGCCGCCTACATCAGGGACTGGAATGGCGAGACATTCGAGGGCGAGCACGAGGAAATGGGCACATGGCGGGGAACAAAGGAAGTCGGAGGAGACAACGTGTTACCGTATCCAAGCGACTGGAAAAGCTGACTGACTGTCGGCCGTTGGTACCTGGCGGGACGGGAAGTGGGATGCCGTGGGCCAGCTCAACTGTGCGCGGCGAGGCGACACCTTGAACATTGCGGGGATGCCGTCGACTGCGAATAGGTAGTCCGGTGCGCTCGTAGCGTGCCGTGCCGTGCTTGTGACGCAAGTTTCATTGTCCCTGTGCAGAGCAAACACGTTGCGCGTGCCTGTCCTGTCCTGTCCTGCCTGTGTGAGGCGGTCCAGTCGGCCGCGTACAGGTGCGGCTGCAGCCTTTTGTTGGACGGCGAAGCCATCTGTCTCACCTTCAGCTCAAGGGCGCGAGACCAATCTCGGCACCCGGGCTGCATCTACGAGTAGCACACGAGGAACAGCCCCAGAGCACCCAACGTCACGTCAGTTCGCGAGAAGGGGGGGGGCCGGCCCTCTTCTCCTTGGCGTTGGGAACCGTGATGAGAGCGCGTTCTTCCTTGTATCAAACCCACTCCGTACCCAAGGTGGCTACTGTGCGAAGCATGAGGTGACTGGCGGGACGGCGCGGGCCTCTGTGAGCGGCTCGCCTGGTCGCGCGTGCATGGCAGCATGTGGCTCGCCGCAAGCAGGCAAGATTGATTCCCGCGAGTGTCCAACGCAGAGTCGCACCAAAAGCAGAAACTTCCATGTCAATGGTCGGCGGCAGCAGTACCTGTAATGAATCGCGGCATACGGTGCGGAGAACCCTGGGTCGGTCGCTGGCAACACGCGCCTCCTGCCACCGACTCGCGCCCCCTCCCAGCCTCCACCAAGTAAGTCGATGCTGTCGGGTGGTCTTGGCCGACGCGGCTGGCCCAGAAAAACGGGCGGCCCTGCTGCTGGTGTGTCATGTCAGCCCCGCCCGGCTCACATCATCCATCCATGTGGCGTTGACGATGACACAAAGCTGATTGCGATTTGGCACTCGTCGTGGACAGACGAGTCCAGAGCCGCAGAGACTACCAGAGCCACGAGGCGAGGCGTCCGTCTTTCGTTGCACGTCGTCGTCGTCGGGCCAGACATCAATCTAAAGGTACAGTCCAATCTACTCGTACAGTGCAGGGCCGTCCGTGCTGACGGGACCCTGCTGGGTTGGGGCTCGGCTGACGTATCAGCGCCCTCCACTGCCCTGGGCTGCCTGCCCTTCACGTCGGGTTAGCGGTCGGCGTCTCCCTTTTGCCGGCCCATCGTGCCAGGATTTTTACGCCGCCGACCGCCGCCGCCTGCGCCGCCGCTACCTGGCCCTGCTGCCTCGTCGCCGTCGGAGCACCCACTACCACAGTCCACCACCGCCGCCGCCGCCGCCACCAAACACCTCCCGCACCCATCCGCTCTCAGCGCGAGCCTCACCTTGCGCGCTTCGGTTCCCTCCTCCCTCACCGACACCACGGAGACGATTTGACCACAGGCACTTCCGCACGCTGCGCTGCATCTTCCCATCGTCGTTTGCAGCGCCCCTCGTTTGGCCTTGACTGGACTGGCCGCGTTGCAACGCATCCCAACCCCCCTCCCTCACCTTCCCGCCGGGCCGAGGCCATCTGCATCGCGAGCGCCCTCCATGGCTCCCTCGCCCCTACCAGCCAGCCAGGCCGGAGAGCCGCGGCGTCCTCGCAGCGCCCAGACGCTATCAGTCAACATTTCCGAGGCGCCATCGCAGGCTCAGAACGCCGGTCGCCGCTTCCAGCTTCAAGTCAGCGAGTGCGTCGAGACCAAGACGGTCACCACCACAACCCGCCTCACCCGCAAGTTCCCCCACGTCTTTGTCCGCGATCCCATCCCGCTTGCAGGCCTCGACACCAAGGAGTACCCGCTGGCGACGAAACCGACGCCGCCCGAGCTGCTCGAGTTCCAATACACCATGCCCGATAATGGGGCGGAACAAGACAACGCCGATGTTGACGACGTGACCCTCGACGGGGCCCTTGTTGGACCCGTGAGTTTGACCATCGAGTTGGGCAAATCGTGCCAGCCCCGATGCACTGCTGACGGTGATGGATTCAAGATGAAGCAAATCACCGGCGGTGCAGTCACGCCCACTGCCGTCAAGCTGGAGCCTTTGCCACTCGAGATGCCTACCCTGAGCAGGGCCAGTCGTCAACCTACCAGGTCTCCCTCCGAAGCCTATCCCCGTCGCACGAGAATCACACGTGCCAGCCAGGCCGAGTCCCCGACCACTACCGCATCCGTGTCACAGTCCATTCCCACCTCCTCTTCCAGACCATCCCAGAGACTCGCTCGGTCATCCAATCTGCAAACCGTCTCCGACAAGCTACGACGCTCAGTCATTCAAAGTGGCACCGTGTCCAACGGAGATGGCAGCGGCAGCTCCGGCACCAGCAGCACCAACAGTCGCCGTGGCACTGGCGACCGCGTCACCCGAGGCTTCTACGGCGCCCTGGCTACCCCCGACACTTCGGAGCTGGCAGGTGCATCTTCCTCCGAGCGACCACCCCGACGACGCTCGGTCCAGCCGGACCGTCTACAAAACTCGCCCCCTGATTCGGCTCCTGCAACGTCTCAGCCTGCCATGTGCGATGCCGCGAGCCCGTCCGGCAGCGACTCGCACACCGTCTTCAGCAGCACCGTGGCCACGCCGCCCATCACCGATGCCGATGCCGAGCCCTTTGCCGACGTCGACGACTCCCTGCAGCAATCGTTCCGCGCCCTACATCACCGACCCGCCATCGATGTCGTTGCCGCCCAGGATGCCAGTCTTCCTAGTCCGAGATTATCCCCAACTCTGGCCGCTTCCCAGCTGCACTCTGCAGACCAGGACGATGATGCTCAAGGCAGTTTCCGGACTTCGTTGACGGAGCCAGGCTCCTGGGCGGACGAGTCCCAAGCCAAGCAAGAGGGCGGTTCCATGGACGTCTCCTTATACCAGGACCAAGACGACAACTCACTCGTGAAGCAGTTCGACGCGGCCACCAACCCCGCCGTCGTCCTCGACACCCAGACGCTGCTCGAGGCATTCGACTCAATGAAGACGGAGATGAAGACGTTTATGATGTACCAGTTCCTCCGTCGGTGTCCACGATCGACTCTGCGCGTCATTGCCGACGCCGTGAATCCAGCGCTCAAATGCGACTTTCTCCAGCAATTACCGCTGGAGCTGGCTTATCACGTTCTGTCTTACCTAGACTGTCGAGACTTGTGTCGCGCGGCGCAGGTATCCAAGCACTGGCGAAACATTGTCGACCGTAACGAGACGGGCTGGAATGCCCTATTCGAGCGGGACGGCTTCACGCTGCCACCGGGTGAGCTGAACAAGGGCATCGTTCAGGGGTGGGGCTGGCAGGATCCAGTTGGTGCCACGGGCCACGAGAGAGACCTCAGCATGCACGGCCGTCTGACATCGTCCGACCTTGACCTCGCCCGAACCCTGCGTCACGACGTGGCCCCAAAGTCGAGGACATCAAAACGTAAGCGGGGTCTCAACACGTACTCTGCCTCGGAACGATCGAAGCGTCGAGCGGCCGCACATGATTCCGTCGCCTCCCGCGAAGCGACGGCCCAAGCCGAAGTCAGGCAGCACAAGTCCGAGGGTCCGCTATCCGCTGCTAATGCCGCCGCCGCGGCGGTGCCCGATCCCCAGCTGGGCCTACCCAGCCTGCGCCAGCTTCATCTCTTCAAATCGCTCTATCGCCGGCACTACATGATTCGTCGCAGCTGGACCAGCGGCGACGTGAAGCCCGCGCACGTGGCTTTTGCTGCGCATCCCCGCCACGTCATTACGTGCCTGCAGTTTGACGACGACAAGCTCATCACGGGAAGCGACGACACGCTCATCCACATCTACGACACCAAGACGGGCAAGCTGCGGAAGAAGCTCGAGGGTCACGAGGGCGGCGTGTGGGCCCTGCAGTACGAGGGCAACATCCTGGTTTCCGGCTCCACCGATCGATCGGTACGCGTGTGGGACATTGAGCGGGGCCTCTGCCAACAGGTGTTTTACGGGCACACTAGTACTGTCCGCTGCTTGCAGATCCTCATGCCTACGGAGACTGGCAGGGACCTGGGCGGCCGCGCCATCGTGCAGCCGGAGAAGCCGCTGATCATCACGGGCTCCCGCGACAGCCAGCTGCGGGTCTGGCGGCTGCCGGAGGTCGGATCGCGCCGATACATCCAGACACACCCCCCGGCCCAGGAGTCGGACTGCCCTTACTTTATCCGCGTCCTCGGCGGCCATACCCACTCGGTCCGTGCCATCTCGGCTCACGGCGACACGCTCGTCAGCGGCTCCTATGACAGCACGGTCCGAGTCTGGCGCATCAGCACTGGCGAGGCAACGCACGTCCTCCGTGGGCACGCGCAAAAGGTGTACTCTGTCGTGCTCGACCACGAGCGCAACCGCTGCATCTCGGGATCCATGGACTCGCACGTCAAGATTTGGGATCTGGCCACGGGGGCGTGCCTCCACACCCTCGAAGGACACAGCCTCCTGGTTGGGCTCCTGGACCTGCGCGATGACCGACTCGTGTCTGCCGCGGCGGACTCGACGCTTCGGATATGGGACCCCGAGAACGGCCGATGTAGGCACACGCTCATGGCTCACACCGGAGCCATTACCTGCTTCCAACACGACGGGCGAAAAGTCATTAGCGGTAGCGAAAAGACTGTCAAGATGTGGGACGTACGGAATGGCGAGTGTGTTCAGGACCTGTTGACGGATCTGAGCGGCGTTTGGCAGGTCAAGTTTGATGGAAGGAGATGTGTGGCAGCTGTCCAGCGTGACCAGCTGACCTACGTCGAGGTAAGACGCTCTTGATTGTGGTGAAGGTTCCGAATGTCAACTAACATCTTTCAGATCCTGGACTTTGGAGCAATTCGAGATGGGCAGCCTCCCGAGGACCTTGGCAAGCGCGTTCTGCTCAATGAACACGAGGTGCGAGAGATTACCGACGACGGCCCTGTGTAGAGACGGGGAGGGGTCAGGAAAGCAAGGCAGTACGACACACGACATGATGGAAGTGCATATTGATAATTGCTACGAACAAGAAGAAGCGACACGAGCTACCGATTGGCGTTTGCAAAATATTGGCCACGTTAATGATTCTCCTGCACACTCGGGAGCGGTTTCGGAGTTTGGCGCCCGATGGGCCTGGTGGGAGGCATATATTATATACCTCTAAAGTTTCACTTTGTTTCCATGTTGCTCATCTGCTCCACCAGCGCCGGAGGGGTTTCGATCATGGTGCAAAGCAGGAGACAGCGACGCGATGGATGAGGAGGTTGGGCATTGCTCGGAGTATAGAACTAGGTGTACGTGGCTTTGTACAAGTGATGGCATGGAATAATTGACCCTCTCGGCGTGTGACTTATTGATGACGACCAGAAGCTGTATGCAACGGCTGCCATGTGAATCGTGATGTCCGCGCCTACATCTGCAGACAAGTCGAAGACCAAGCGTCGCGGACGTCGTGTAAGTCGAAAGAGACGGTGCCTGACTGAGCAGGGCTTCACATCATGCAATTTCAGGGTCAGGGACAACGAGAGGTAGCATCGACCATCTCAGCAAGGACCTCCATTACGAGACTTGTAAAAGACCATGAACAAGGTACTTGGTATACTTTTCCATCTCATCTAGAGAAACCAGACGCCTTTTCTATGGTCCGTAAAGTCCCCTCCCCAGGCGTTCCATAACCTTCTTGTCCAACATCTCTCGGTCAGGGGGTCTGCACCGTCACCCTGACAAAGTGTAGCTTTGTGACGACGGCCGCGAATGCGCTTCTTGCCAAGCTGCTGGGGAGCTCCCTGGCTTAGTCTCTCAACTTGGCGAACGTGACATTACCCTCCAACTGAGCCCCCGCCATCCACGCCACCCTCATGGCCGACGGTTTCCTATCGTCTCCCTTGATGAACCGGACCGGATGAAACGCTCCAGGATTGCTCATGTCCTCGATCCAGGACTCGCATGCGATCCAGTCGTCGCCCGAGACGTGGCGAACCGTCAAGCCATAGCTCCACGTCATGTCTGGGCGCTCTGCGATGAGCACCTTGTCACCTGGCTCTCCGGCGCCGACACGAAGCGTCATGGTCCCGTATCCTGCGTCCGAGTAGGAGCCTGCCATGTCGCCCATGCTGAAAGTCGGGTCCGATGGGGCCTTGGGACGATCTGGGTAGAGCGTAGCAATCGCGTCTTCAATGTTCTGTTCCGGACCTGGCGAGGGAAGTCGACTAATTGTACAATGTCCGTGTTAGTCGGTCGAGATGTATGCCCACAAGTCCTGGCCGAGAACTCACCTTTGAGTGACATTGAGGAGCTCGTTTTCGGGAATCTCAAACTTGTCTGCAATCAACTTCAAGGAGACATCACCTAGGGCGGTCGCGGCTTCGTCTCCGTTTGCGAAAATGACAAAGCCAAAGGCGTCGCCGGGGAACCAGAAAACCTGCGACTTGAAGCCAATCATGCTCCCGTCGTGCTTGTACGCCACCTTGCCCCGGATCGTGGTCCGGAACCAGCCGAGCCCGTAGAGCTGGACGTCGCCGGTGCGGGAAGGCTGCGCGTACTGAAGCACCCTGGGCGTGCGGATGTCTGCGTGTACCTCGTCGGAGAAGAGCTGCGTCTCGTTGAGGAGAGCTTGTATCCACTTGGCGTAGTCGCCGACGTTTGATATGACCGCTGCGGCACCAGTCACGTCCGTCATGGGCATGTACGCCGTCTGCTTGTGCTTTCCCGTCTCGTTGATCCAGAGGTATCCCGTGGCGAGTGGCTCCGGTGCCTTCTTGGCCGCCTCTAGCCCAAAGTAGGTGGACTTCATGCCGAGCGGGTCCCAGATGAGCTCCCTCATCAACTCCTTAAGCTCCTTCTTCACGATTGTCTCGATGACGTGGGAGAGGGTAATGTAGTTGTAGTTGTCGTAGATGACCTTGGTTCGCGGCTCGTTTGGGAAAGCATGGTTCCTCATGTTACGGACGAGGTCGCGCACAGAGAGAGGCGCCCCGTCCTTTTCCCGCACCAGGGACCAGTCCATGGCGTGGGAGACCGGTGCGGTGGCTCACGACGTCGTCGAGCGTCATGTGTTTCGTCGCCCACTCGTCTTGGCCTTCCACGTCGACCTAAGCTTTGAACAGAACCGAAAATAATCCAAGTTCGCACATCTGTCACAAATGCTTCTTCAGCAACCATTGCATCGAACATGACTAGATCTGTGGCCGTATCATCTTCCTCTAGAACACTGAGGTATTAGTAATGCGGTTCAGTCCGTGCTGAGCCGAAATCAAGTAAACAACCATCGAGAAGTTTTCCCAAGCGTATATCGTTGTTATATACTGCCACCCGGTTCAATGGTCGTATGCTCCTCGGGATTCCTCGCAAGCTTCTTGGGCTTACGCCGCGGTCGTGGCCCGCAAGGTCCTTCAAAATGGCCCTAATGCGTGCTCTTGGCGTTGACTCCGGCGACCACAAATCTAAGTCATGATCTACGTCCGTCCTCCAAGTCACGAGCACGGCTCTCAAGCCTTTTGCGCTCCCTCACAGGAAGGAGTAAGAACCCTCGGCATGGAATGACGATCTGCCGCTCTCGAGCTCCTCTTTCTTGAGCCTCTTGAATCTTCGCGTACGCTCGACATTCGGCAAAGAAAGGTCTATATAGAGGGTCACCAATTCATCGGGGCAATTCGTCCCCGGGCAGGAACCGATTATTGTCCAAGTTATAAAACTTTTTGAAGTTTGTCCTTTGTCAGAATGCTTTCCGCATACTTTTACTAGATTCTCTTACCACTTTTAGAGCATATATATCAAATAGTACGTAGAACTCTTAGATAATCCCTTTAGCGGAATGAATTCTGGATGCTGCTGGCCCTGTTCCATTTGCATCCGATCACGTGATTTCCCAGTCTACTTTGATACGCCACGGCCTCGAAACGCGTCGACAGTTCATCAAACAGCGCGACCTCCAGAATGCTGGCTGAAATATGTCACATCATTCAGGCGCATTTTGCGTTCCATCGCTTCACCCATACTTGCTCTCTACAGGCTCCTCCTGCCGACTCGAGTCGAACACGTCACAACCTCTCCCTCGCCGACACGAGACCAACACGACAAAAACGAGAACGAGTCCAATGATCACAGGCAACAAGCTGTCAGCCTTCAAGTCGACGGCAACATCATACCTCCCACAGAGGAGCAGCTCGAAGCGAGGATTGAAGAATTCATCAACTCCATCGACAAGAATGTAGTCTGTCGTTTGGCATCACGACAACGCAGTGACAGGTCTTGCAGGATCGTTGGGCGCGATCGCGGCAGCTTCAACGTCTGTTTCTTTGTCCTGTTTGACGCCGACGACATAACATGGGTGGTAAGAATACCTCTCGAGCCGGTCGTCTGCGATGTGTGGAAAAAGGTGCAAAGTGAGGTTGCCACAATGCGGTACGGCGCCAATGCAAACCCCGATTCGTACTACAACTAAGATGATGGCCCTACAGATATATCGAGCACAACACGACAATTCCGGTTCCGCACGTTCACGCATATGGACGCGATCGGGATCTGGTACAGGACGGCTCCGCGACAGGGACGTTTCTCATATGTGACTTCATTTCGGGGCAGTCGCTCAGTCTGAAAAGTCTCGTGGGCGCTACCGAGGACCGACGAAAGCATCTCTATCACGACCTTATCGAGATACTGTCACAGCTTGCCAAGTTGGAATTCTCCATGACAGGTTCGCTGATGCCAAACCAAACTGGTGGGCCAGATCCCATAATCGGTCCCATTTTTTCCATTGCTGCGAACGAGCTGTCTAGGTGTTGCCAACCACAGGGGTTCTTAACAGGTCCCTCCTCTGAAGAGCAATACTTTGCTTATCAATCTCGTATCTTGTCAGAAACATACCGTCTGCCCACCAGAAACCTGTCCAGTGATCAGGTGCGGATGGAGCTGTTCGCACTCAAGAGCCTCGGAGAGCATTGTTTTAGGTCCCTCGAGATTCAGAAGTCAAAGGCGCCATTTGTTCTGGCCCATCAAGACCTTAGATGCAGTAACATCATCGTGACGGAAGATCTACATATATCTGGCATCATCGACTGGGAATTTGCCGGTACCATCCCGCGACATTTATTCACACCACCAGCGTGGATCACAGGTCATGATCTCGATGCAGTGGGCGCATGCCCGCTGACTACTGATACCACCTTCAACGAGCTCTATCCAGAGTTCCTCCGGGTACTTGAGGCGAGAAGCGCCATGTCTGTTGACTGCGCAAAGCTGAGGGATGATTGGAACCATCAAGCGGAATTAAAGTTCCCCGTAGCACAGATCCTCCGTCACCCATCCTGTCTTATCCGTGTGTACTATAGGTTTCTTTTCCCCCAGCTCTTCAGAGGTCGCGGTAGGGAGGAAGTGATTGACCGGTTTTTTAGACACGACGGGAAGGTCTTTTTGTCGGAGGTCAAGCAACGTGTTGAGGAATCGGAATGCTACACAGAGTATCTGAAGGATCATGGATTATTTATTGAAGACGAGAAATCACAGGCTCTTCAGAAGTTATTTGCAAAGGCAGAGCAGCTGTTGGGGGGATAGAGCCGTCGCCGACGCGCCCGCGCACCTTGTGCGACTTCCGAAAGCACAACGTTGAACACTTCCTCTCCTCCAGACGGCGACTTCTACACATACTGCGACGGACAGCCGTGAAACCACTCACGGGGATCAATCCTCCTCCGTACGAAGCGGTCTGCCCTGCCGCGGGCAGTCCTGAGCAAGGATACCAACCCGTGAAGACGGTTTGCAGCCTTACGAGTTACGAATGCTTCGAAGTGTCAGTACAGCAAGAAGCGCCAAAACTATTCGACTCGGATCCGACGTCCGAAACCCTCAAGGGAAATGGCGCCAGTCTGCCCAGCGAAGGCCATTTGTGGCGGGATGGTCGCAATCGAGTCAGAAGCCACTGGAAAAGAACATGGGCTTGCAGCGACACCTGGGAGCCGATTGACAAGCCCGGCACGACCTGACCACACGACATGACGCAAAATCTAGCCCCGGTCGCCGACACCACTGTTTGGGACGAGGGACGAGGGACGACAAGACCAACACGAGGACGGCCTTCCATCGCCAGCCTCACGCCCAATCTCAATGTCCTTTGCGGGTGCGTGGCAGTTGTCTGTCGAGTATGCATACGACGGCAATATGTCCTTGAATGCGATTTTTCTTCGGAGACGCGGGACATGTGGAAGGAGAGAGACGTCGAGTGCACAACGGGGCGCGAATGGCCACCCCGACGGCCATGCGAATCTCCGAAACGACAGCTACAGCATTGGTGCTCCGAACGGAGTCCGAGGCGGCTTGATGGGGAAGAAAATGCCACTACCGGCCGCGCCGTCTGAGAGTGACCGGAATGCGAGACTGAAACGCAAGCGTGGCAATGCCAGCTCTCACGATGGGCCGCGCGCGCAGAGAGACAACAAACGCCCAAGATGCTGTGGGGGGACCTCCTCGGGAGACAAGTACAGGTACGGGCAGAGATGCGTCCCCCGGGACAACCGCTGCAGCCAAGCCATCTCATCCCCCAAGGGGCTGCGACACCGAATGGTGAAGCAACGTCTGCAGCCATGGCGCCGTCCAAATCTGGCCCATCCAGGAATTTGAAGGGCATAGGTGAATCCTGGGCGTCAACGGATTCGGGCGATGGGCCGCGCGACCACGGGACCAGGCGTCAGAGACAGGGCTCTCCTGCAGAAACGGGCAAGGGCCTACATACAGGCCAGGGCGCCCGCAGAGGGCTCTCAGATCACGTGGAGCAAGTCTGATAGATGGCTAGCACGGGTGATGGTATCATGTTGTTTGGTGGCTCTCATATGGTGCGTTTCCGCGAGTTCGGACTGTCTGCATCACAATAGATAGGTGGTGACCATGAGGCGATGCTGTTTCTTAGCTGACCGACGCGTGTATGTCATGCGTGGCGTGCAGGTTGGTCTCTATCGAATGTTTTTTTGGCCTTGCACACTCCCTTTTGCTGAGATGTTATTTTTCTTCTATACTGTTTATTAGACCAAGTTGGTCTCTTGGAGTCTTACGCTAGTATATATCCTTCTATAATGGATATATCTACTATTTACGACGACCTGTTACTTGCAAATGATTATTGCATCCGATATACAAGACTGAAGACATCTCTTCTAGACTTGGTACTAAGATTTCATTGTTTATATGTTCCCTAGACTATAGTACTAAAAGTAAAGATGAGTACTATGAATCATCAAGTATATAACTCATGTTATCTTGTGTAAGATAACAAGGTCGCTTATCAAGTATATTACAAGTTATTATACGTTAGCCCTTGGTTGGATTTGCGGGAAGCTCGCTGAAGGCAGGGATTTCCATGAAACCAGGACTGATGATGAGACTTGTTGACGTACATGGCGAAGGGCAACGTGCGCTTGCTCTCCAGCAGCGACTGCCGGGGGTGACCCGCAGCTGGATAAAGCCGAGAAACGACTGGCCGCAACCACTACCTCCGGGACGCTCCGCCGTTGGCCACTGCGGAGGGTCGAGATTCAAGAGGGTACCTACCTAATAGGCCTCCCACCGGCAAAGCGTGGCTTAACTAGAACGGGAACCTGAGGCGTACTGGGACTCGTAGCTGTCCGGACCAGAGGATCGGAAGCAACAAGGGCTTGTATCGGTTGGCTTGGGTCCTTTGCGGGTGTCTTGTTGCTACCCAACGAGCGACAACATGACCAGTAGACGCATCACGTCGTCCAAGCCAAGAACCCGGCTGCAGCCCTGGCACTAATGAATAGCACTCTGCCGCAGGCCAATCGTGGTCGCTCCAGGGTTTCGAGGGCATAAGCGCCTACTGCACGAGCGCCTGACGAGACGCCAACGACAAGGCGAGGAGGCCAATCGGCACTGGGGGGCGAGCGGAGTTGAAAGGGGCACTGGCTGGCGAATGCTGCGTGCATCCGATGAGCTGCCAGCGAGGCGAGACAAAGGGTCCCCTTGAGAGGCGCAGGTTCCGCTGGTCAGGGGAGCTGGAGTGATGCGGACGAGCGGTTACTTGTACGTCTCGTCGGGCCACTGCGTCTTTAGCACCACTGCTCGTGCAACCTCGAGCGGTCGATTCGACAACATCGTGCCTTTCTCTCGTTATCGGTGCAAGCGACCCTCGTTGAACAGCTCGGAACTTGACTTGAACCGGAACTTGGTCTCGAGGGAATTGTCGTCGGCGGGACATCTTGACCGACAGATCGCGCCCATGCCACTTGTTGGTGGGGTGTTCGCTCCGCTTCCAGCCTCCACGACCTCGAACCCATCACCGCCTCTTCCGCTTTCGCTGCAGATCAGCTGCATCTCTTGCTTTCATACGCAGTGTCTGTCGGGCTCCCGCGATGCCTCTCGAGCAGACAATCACCATTGTCAACAACTCGGGCAAGATCATTAGCACCGTGCGTTGTCCCTCTGTCTCCTGCAGCTGCCCCGCCCCGTGAGACCATCGCTAACATGGCGTGCTCTTTTGCAGGGCAAGCAACTCCTCTCCATCTTCAAAGAGGCCAAGGGCGCGTACCAGGACAAAAAGGCCGCCCTCAAGTCGGAGCGGTCCGCCCTCAAGCGAGCGCAGACGTTTGACCCGGCCCGCAGCGTCTACCGTGGCACCCAGAGCATCCACGGCCGTGAGCGCGAGCGTGAGCGCCAGCTCGACGACCACGACTACCACTACAGCTACGAGTACGGTCCGGGCCCGCACGACTACGGCAACGGCCTGGCCGCAGACTACTACGGCCACCAGCGCTCTTGCGATGTCTACAGCGAGGCCAGCTCGCGACGGAGCCACCGCTCGTCGGCGTCGCGACACCACCACGCCTCGTCTCGCAGCCGACCGACCCTGACGGAGAGCAATCTCAAGACGCTGAGCGAGGTGTCCAGCACCGCACCCAGCAAGACGCCGCCGTCCGCCGCCGCCGCCGCCTACCGCAGCCCCTACGCCGAGACGATGCCTCTCGACGTGGCCCTGTCCAGGATGGACCTCCACCGCTCCGAGCTGCGCAGCATGGCCGGGCGCGACGCCATGATGGTTCCCCGTCGGTGCTCCGAGCCCCAGATCGGCCGGGTCCTCGTCGCGCAGAGGACCGGCGACGAGATCGACATGCACCTCGCCTACGGCAACATCCCGCCCGACCTCGCCGAGCGCGTGGACCTCGACCCCGGGTACGCCGCGGGCGACCAGTGGACGGCGCACCAGCTCGTGCACAAGGTCGAGGGCCTGCTCGACGAGGCGCACTGCATGCAGCACTCGGCCACGGCCATCATCAAGCACCTGCAGGAGAAGCCCGAGGCCGCCGCCGCCGTGGCCCTGACGCTGGCCGAGCTGTCGGCGGCCGTGACCAAGATGTCGCCCGCCTTCCTCGGCTTCCTCAAGGGCGGCTCGCCCGCCGTCTTTGCGCTGCTCGCCTCGCCGCAGTTCCTCATCGGCACGGGCATCGCCGTCGGCGTCACCGTCGTCATGTTTGGCGGCTGGAAGATTGTCAAAAAGGTCCAGGAGGCTCAGGCGGCGCGGCAGCTGCTGCTGGCACACGAGGGCGGCGGCGGCGGCGTCGTCCCCAGCCGCCCGGCACCGCGACGCGCGCAGAGCGAGTACAGCGCCGGCATGGACGAGGCGCTGGTGGTGGACGACGAGCTGAGCACCATTGAGTCGTGGCGTCGCGGCATCGCGCCCCTTGGCGGCGACGACGAGAGCGCCGACTTGGAGCTCATCACACCCGAGGCCGACCGTGCGACGCGCCAGAAGCACAGCAAGGACGACTTTGACTCGAGGTCGCGGCGCAGTGCTCGCACGCATCGCAGCAGTGCGACGACGCACAAGACGTCCCATCGCGACAAGGGCAAGGAGCGTCCAGGTCCCGAGCGCAAGAGCAGCAGGGCCGCCACGGCAGAGAGCGTTTCGGGGACCACCGAGCGAAGCAAGAAAACCACCAAGGGCAAAGACAAGGACAAGGACAAGCCCGTCAAGGACAGGAGCGTCAAGGCCATCGAGGACGGGCGCAGTCGGCGGGACGCAGACGACTTGAACATGGTGGTTCGGCCCAAGATGCGGCAGGACAACATGCTCAAGGCCATCTTCAAGAGCAAAAAGGAAAAGGAGAAGAGCAGGCATGAGCTGGTGCTCGCATAGAAGGGCAGGATCCGGTTCAACAATAGCACCCTCTATTGACGGCACAGATGGACAGCAGCGTGTGACGATGACGATTTTATGGTTTGAGCTGAGCTTACGAAATGACGGGTTGGCATTACTGGCGTCGGGTAATTTCAACAATGGCATCTTGAAGATAAGACGGCTCGGCATGGTACATGGATATGATAAATAAAGTGTTTCGCTATGCTCTGCTACTCGTGCCTCGTTATGGATATCCCCGTCTTCCACCTCACAGCTCGGAGACCCCATTCAGGGGCTCAACCGTCACCACCTGCGTCTGCGCCATGCTCCCGCCGCGAAAGGCGTAGGTAAACGTCCATCCGCTCGCCGCGCCACCATGCCGCCCTTCGCTGTCCACAACGACGATGCCCGCCTGCACGTCCGGGTACTTGTGCAGCATGCGCCGCACGGCATCCTCGGCGGCGTCGCCGGGCCGCATCCCCCGACGCATGCTCTCGACGGCCTGGTAGCAGGGCAGGAAGCGCATCATGACGTCGCCGTCGCCCGTGGCCCCGCAGGCGCCCACGTCCGAGTCGACGTAGGCGCCGGAGCCGACGATGGGCCCGTCGCCGACGCGCCCGGGCACCTTGTGCGCGGCGCCGTTGGTCGACGTGCCGGCGGCGTGGCGGCCCGACGCGTGCAGCGCCATGAGCGAGATGGTGTCGTGCGAGGCCTGCGGGGTTTGACTGTGCTTGCTGCTCCTCGAGAGCGAGTGCGCGTATGGGCCGCAGGAGGCCTTGGGGTCGGGATCGACGGCGAGGCGGTAGTTGGGCTGGCAGCCGCCCTGCCGCCACGCGAGGCACTGCGCCGCCGAAGCCTCGGTCGTGAGGTTCTCGGCCACGAAGCCGTTTTGCGCGGCAAACTCGGTGGCTAGGTCGCCGGCCAGCATCGTGTGCGCCGTGTGGTCGAGCACCCGCCTCGCCACGGCGATGGCGTCGCGCACGCGGCGCAGTCCCGCAACGGCGCCGGCCTTGATGCTCGTGCCGTCCATGATGAGGGCGTCGAGCGTCGTCTCGCAGCGCTCGTCGGGCGAGCCGCCGAAGCCGACGGTGCCGTCGCACTGGTTGCGCTCGCAGGCTGCGCAGCCCGCTTCCACGGCATCAATGGCCGAGGCACTCGTGCTGTTGATGAGCGTGAGGTATGCCGCGTCGGTGGCGGCTGTGAAGGGTCCGCCCCAGGTGTTGACGATGAGAGGGAGGCCGGGAGACGGGTAGGTGGTGGCGGCGCGGATGGAGGGGAGTAGCAGCAGGGATAGGAGGTATGGAGAGATGGCCATGGTGGTGGTGGTGGTGGTGGTCTGTACCGTGTAAGTCGGATGAAGCTCTCACCAGAGTCACCACACGTTCATGCTGGAGAGACAAACGCCTGCCAAGAGGTGGATGCGGGTGGCGCCACGACCCTGGGTTAGCGCCATCGAGACACGGGCACGCTAATTTCTCACGCGGGGGTTGCGTCTAGGGTATTTGAACGTTTGCTTCCCCTTCTGTCGTCTTCATCTTTTTCTCTTCTCTCTCTCGACCTAGGGCTTAGCTGGATGAACAAGAAACGTAGAGACGCACATCATTAGCACTGGACAGTATATAGTCACAGACAAAGATAGAGAAAAGACAAGACGCTGCATCCGTTACATGCTATAAAATGGCAGCAGCGTCAGCGGCCAAGGCGCCGCCTCACTCTCAAGCCGTCGCTGCGTTCCTGGCGAGAGCTACTGCGCTTTACCAGACTCTAGCTTCCGTGCACCAGGGCAACGGTCGCCATACTGATGTAGGTGAGGCTGCGTCGACCCATGACGTTGACTTTGACGTGCTGTCGGCGCAGCTGGGTGAGACAACAGAGGCGCTCGGACCCGCGGCCGATGCCACCGTTCTCACGGATGCGTGCCGTAGAGTTGGGCTCGAGTTGTGCTTGAAGCTTGACCGGCTCAGGGACTCGGACGCCATCTCTGGTGGACGGATTGTCAATGAAGCCGAGTCACGCAGATTGTGGTCCTCTCGAGATGTCGAGGCCCTGGGTACTCGACTTCAGGGGCTCGCGAGTCACTGCTCCGACGAGACTGTTTCTTTCAAGTGAGTGGCCCATCTTCATCGTCACGCAATCTTTACTGAGTACCCGCAGAATCTTTCCTATCCAGCACATCAGCGAGAGCAAGCCCACCCCTGAGATTCGCCGAGATGAAGCGGCCAACGCAGACGACACCAAAGTTGCCGAGGATGGCCAGGCCAACGACGGGGGGCAAAACACAGCTCCCAAAGGACGCATCGATCTGTTCAATCAAAAGATGCCCGACGTCAAGGCCAGCCGGCCCCGGCCTGCGCCCGCAAGCCTCTTGTACGACTTCATCCTCGACAGCCTCGCGTGCAAGAGCATGCACGGCCGCGAAGAGGAAGTCGTCGAGGCCCACGCATCGACTTTTGAATGGGCATTCGCCAGCGACGAGAAGTCCGATCCCACCGCCGCTGCTGCTGACGCAGACGGCCGCTTCAAGGACCGCTTCGCGAGCTGGCTCGCTGCCGACGACCTCGGGCCCATGTACTGGATCACGGGCAAGCCCGGCTCCGGCAAGTCGACCTTTATGCGCTTCCTGTTCCACCACCCGCTCACGGCACGGCACTTGGCAGCCTGGGCGGGGGGCCGACCCGTGCAGACGGCCGGCTTCTTCTTTTGGACGAGCGGCTCGCGGGAGCAGCGCTCGCAGACGGGTCTACTGCGCTCGATCCTGCACCAGCTGCTCTCTGCGAGCCGGGAGCTCATACCGTTGACAGTTTCAGACCTCTGGGACAGGTTGAGGACCATGTCGACAAAGGAGCGCATCAAGCTCGCGCTAGACTGGCCTGTGCAGGAGCTCATGGACGCGTTCCAGCGCCTCATCGACGCCGCGCTGCCGCAGACGAGGCTGTGCCTGTTCGTCGACGGCCTGGACGAGTTTGACGGGGACCACCTCGCCATCATCGACTTCTTCAAGCACCTCGGGCAGGGAAAGCACGGACACGCCATCAAGATGTGCCTCTCGTCGCGGCCGTGGGCAGTCTTTGAGGAGGCGTTTGGGCGCGCTGTTCCGCATCTGAGGCTGCAGGACCTGACGTACCGTGACATGTACCGCTATGTCCAAGACCGTCTGGCTGAGAGCGCACATATCCGGCAGCTGCTGGGTCGCGACGCCAAAGTGGAGGAGAAGCTGATCCACGACACGGTCGAGCGTGCGGACGGCGTCTTTCTCTGGGTGCGGCTCGCCGTCAACGAGATGATGGGCAGGTTCGGCACCAGCTCTGACGCATGTTGCCTGCGCAACACCTTGCTTCAGCTTCCCACGGAGCTCGATGGTCTGTTCGCCGAGCTCTTGTTCGAGCATCAGACGGCGGACGAGCTCGGCGAGACGGCAGCCATCTTTCAGCTCATGCGCGCGCGCGAGGTCGTCGCAGATTTTGTGCGCGACGATTCTGCAAACTCCCTCACCGTCTGGGAGCTCGCCTTTGCGCTCGGCGACGCAGACGACGACGCCCTGGCGGTAGATGGCGTTGTCGAAGAAGCCACCGACGCCTTGATATACGACCGCTGCAAGACGACGGCCGTGTGCATCACGCGGCGCTTCGCAGGCCTCTTGGACATTCACGGCCCGCCGACGAGGCATGGAAACCCGCGAGGCCCCCAGTCTGCGCGCACCATCGACGCTCGAGCTCGCGAGGGCCGGACCGCCGTAGCGAAGCGCGTGACGTACATCCACCGCACCGTCCGCGACTGGCTCATGGCCGCCGAGGGCGTACACGAGCGTCTTACATCCGCGTCCAAGCCCGGCTTCGACGCGCACCTGCGCCTCGTGCGGTCGTACGTGCTGCGCCTGAAGCGGCCCCTCGAGGCGGTCGAGCACCACCGCCGGCTCGACGAGTGGTGGCCCGACGTTGTCCTCGCCATGACGCACGCGCGGCACGTCGTCGCGGGCGGCCTGCTGCTGCGACGCTTCGTCAACGCCCTCGACGGCACGCTGGGGTGGTTGTGGCTCCCCAGGCAGGGGCAGCTGCAGCAGCGCGGGCACGACCACTGGGCGCAGAGTGCCTTTGGCGCGTACGAGGTGCGCATGAAGGCGCCGCCGATGCGGCAGCCGTTTCTGTGCCTGGCGACCAAGTTTGGCCTCATGCGGTACGTGCGTGAAGAGCTCGAGGTTCGCAGCCGCCGGAGAGATGACGACGACCCCGGCGAGGACCTCCAGGAACACGACGGCGACGACGACGACGACGACGACGACAGCCAGGCCACGCCGCTGCTCTCCTACGCAACCGACTTTCTCTGCTCCCGCAAAACCACCATCTTCCCGCTCTCGGACTCCGAGCTCGTCGAGTACCTCCTGGCGCACCCCAGCCGCGCCAATCCCGGCGCCAACCACGCCTACCGCGACTTCGCCACGCGCAAGCCGACGACGCCCTGGCTCGCGCTGCTGCGACACCTGCGCGACGCGCGGCGGCGCGGCTGGATCGCCTACTACGACACGGACCCGGCGGGCACGCGGCGCTGGGCGCGCATCGTGCGCGCCTTTGTCGGGGCGGGCGGCGCCGACGTGCGCGCCGCCGTGGTGGCGGACGGCTGGGACCCGGAGATTACGGCCGTGGGCGTGCTGGAGCTGCTCGAGGGGACGTATGGGGCTGTTGAGATGCGGGAGCTGAGGGAGTTGATGGTCAGGAAAGGGGGGATGGAGACGATTTGTACTTCAGGGGTAAAGGTTGCTTCAGGGGCTACAGACCAGTCAGCGGACAAGAACAGCCTTGAGCCCAAGAAAGATGCAAATTACGTCTTGCGACTAAAGGCTAGAGATGGTCAAGACTGAAGATGAAGCTCAAATGTACTCTGCTCAAAACAAAATCTCATTCAACAGACTGCTAATACCCGTCCTTTCGACTCACCACATTCGTCAACTCCTTGCCCTCGCTCAGCCGCCCCAGATTCAGCTCCAAGATCCCCATGATTCGGTCGCCGTACGCCGTCGACGCGCCGCATACTGATACACAGTACAGTACAGTGCAGTAGGCGCAATCATTCATTGCTTGGCATCCAGCTTGCGCATTTGGAGCATGAAGCGAGGACATCGCTAATAAGGCACGACTGAAACCATGGGCATTCCAGATTACTCCCTAACATTCCCCCACGCCCCTTCCCCGGCAAGAAGGCTATCATGCGTTGTCTGCTTTATGGCCTGCTTATCGAATTAGCCTTCGTCTGAATGTCATTTACCTAAGTCGAGGGTCTTGTTTCCTTTATAGTACAGTGCTATATTTTATGCTAATGCCAAAAGTGTAGGAAGCACTATGCGGCAGATATATGACTGTCCTTTGTCCAGGTGGACGAGCAGGGCCCGGTTATGAGCCGAGTCAATGTAGATAGCGTCCTCTTTATTCCGGCCCTTGTGATGTGCGCTAATATTCGGCAGAAGGTCTCCGTGCACTCACCTTTCACTCAGCTGGTGCTTTTGTAAGTAAATAGTGACGTGTATTCGGCATGCCAAGTCATGGCGAGGTATAGTATGCACCTTCACTCGGTTTGTTCATACTGTAGGGCACCTGCGTCATACATGCCTCCCTCCTCACGACAGACACCGACTTCAAGGCCGTTATTTAATAATTGCTATTGGGAAACTCTGTAATTACAGAGGCTCCGTATCGAGACACTAGAAAGCATAGATAGGTCTCCACTTGAGATACTGCCATAGGAATATTACTATGTCTTTTGAGCGCTAGATGGTCTTTATGCTAATGTTCTCTTGCCTCTCTCGCGGTGGCTGATCTTCGTCGACGGGTAGCATCAACGCCAAGGCGTCTGTCGCCGACAATCTATTGGCACGCTGGCATTGCTGTTCGTTATAACGGATGCCTTCATGTTGTCAGATAACTGCTTGCTCTAAGGAGAGGATAGCCGGGGAAGAGGATAATAGGAACCTCTCAACAATACTGGGGGGTATCAGGCTTTTGTTCGAGGTAAGTTGTCCATGCCACTGGTGGTGAAGAATGAATGGTCCAAAGACCGAGGGTCTGAAAACTCAAACTCGCAGAGGTGTCGAAAAGCTCTGCAGCAGCGCTCCGAGACATGAGCGATGTAAGAGGCGGAAGCGTGAAGAGGAGGAGCTTGCCAGGGGGCCCTGGCAGTCGGGCCCGGGACCCCGTAGTCGAAGTCCTCGCTGTGACTGGGGCGCAGCCGGCAAGATGCCCTTGGTCCCCGAGGCAAAATCGCAAGAACCACAAGGCGACGGTGAGTGGCTCCGTTGACCATGATTGGAGAATGGCTGGCTTGCTGACTGTTCCTCTGGATTAAGCGTCCATCTGCCTGAAGCAGCTTTGTTTCAACGTGTCGGACGACCGGGTGCCGGATGTGTTCGAGATTTGGACCACGCAGTCGCGCCAAATGCTGCCTCCGATTATCTTGTCCGTGCCTTTTGACGGGAACGCAGCATCGGTATACTTTAGCGTGCCACGGGAGGCCGCGTTCGCGTATGCGGAGGAAGTAGGTTTGGAAGAATCCTGGATTGATTATATCGCTTGGTAACAAGTCTTAGCTCCACGTACATGGCTTCAAAGTGACATCCTGCCGGTATGAATCCCGCATAGACGCCCTTTTGTCCTATGATCTCCCACACAATGGCCTCCGGGACGTGCTTTCTGTTATCCTGCCTTGGTGGGTTCTCCTCTAGCACTCGTATGCACCCAAGCATGTCTTTATCGGACTGCTGCCTGAAGACGACGATCCGGTTTGCACAATGTGGATCGAAGCGGCGAATGAGAAAGGCCTCGAATTTAGAAAGGCCGCATCGAGAGGCCGAGAATTCGTCGCCAAACTTGACGGTCGATCATGTCATCATACTGCGGCTTCTCAGCATCGGCTTGGGAAGGACGAACAAACCTCTTGCGTGATGGAGTGGAACAGTTTCTCGTCGTCGTCTGCTACAGGCCCATCAAGAGCCACGGTGCGCGTCGTGTTCATTCCCTTTGCAGAGCAGAAGGACAAGGTTGGCGATAGCGGTGTAAGGCGAGTTGTGGCAGTTCACGTGCTGCCTCGCAGTGCGTTTATTCTCCGCACGGGGAGATGGATGGATTTCTGACCAATCGAGGCTCGACATGCGAACACGGAGCAGGATCCCGAGTCACTTACCCGAATGCTTCGCCATGAGGGTAAAATGCCTGATTTCCGCTTCAGTGCATCGCTGTTGGACCGAGGATTGTGATTTGTTGAAAGAATCATCCATCAGCGTCTTCAACCTGTCACGGAACCGCTGTAGCTGCTGCAGTGGACGAACGGTGTGCTGTAAATCACTGGCCGGCAAAGGGGAGCTGGCGGCACGTGACTTGCGCGACTACTAAATCCCCAGCCTCTGTACCCACTTGGTCCGGTGGCCAGTGGCTGTTTCTTTGTTGCGCTAAACATTTCGAATCGAGAAACATGAGGGCCCTCTCTGCTGCTCGACATTTGGGGCAGTCATACAAACAACTCACGCACGGTGGCGATTTCTGGAGGGATCAGTATAGCCTCAGAGACTGGGACGAGTGCAAGCGAGCGGTTGTGCATCGCGGCGAGAAGCATCATGGATACGAGCTACAGCGCAGGCTGGGCGATTCGTGCTGGCTGACGAACGACCCGGCGACTGGGTACGATGCGTTGTCCACGTCGCCCGTATCCGCACTGCAGCTCAACTGACCACGCCATAGCGAGTTCTTGACAGTGAAATTCCTCCCCCGAGGACGAAACAATGAATTGAAGATGAGACAGTTCCTAGCAGTGGAGTGCTCGAGTCCGTTGATTTCCAAGTTGAGAGATCACTTCACCATCCGACATCACCTGGCCCTAGTTGATCCAACGTACAAAGACATCAAGTTCGATGCAATCGTCTACCCGACTACCGGAACCGACTTGCGCCGCGAGTCTGCCACCGGGGAATCCCCATCCCCTCCTAGCCTCGCACGGCGTGTGCAATACATCCGGCAAGTCGTTGCCGCCGTTGCGCAACTTCATCGCCTCGGCGTGGTGCACGGGGGTAAGACTCTACAGGTTTTCTTCCGAAGCTACCGTGTACTAACTCGATTAGACTTGCAACCAGGGAATGTTGCCCTTGCGCCGCCGGTGAGGGAGCACATCGAGCGGCTTTTGGAGCGCGAACCTCTCGAGTACCCCGTCGTTCGGGAAGATGGCACTCCAACGCCAAAGCACCTCCCGCGCTTCGTCACGGAGCCTGAAAACATTGGTTTTGGGGACGGGGATATTCAGCTGCTAGATTTCGAGTATTCTTTCCGTCCGGAGCCTGGCGTTGCGTACGGTAAAGATGCATTCGCCCTTGGTACTCCACCGCCTCCCGAACTCATTGGTCTTGACAAAACAACCACGGACCCACTCAAGGTGGACAGTTGGCACCTCGGACAACTGGTACGTGGTTTGCTGACCACGTTGTTTCGATTCTGACCGCGTTAGATCTATTTCATCCTCGTAGATGGCTGGTCCATCTTCCGCTCAGGCCTGAGGCTTAGTGACGAAGAACTCCGAGAGCAGTACATCCAATCCCTCGACGACTTGGATCGCGGGAAAGATGAGCCGATGAGCGAGTTGCCGACAGATGTCAGCCGTCACTTCACGCCAATCATCCGAGCACTCCTGGCTGAAGATCCGTACCATAGGCTTTTGACCGATGATCTTGACCGGAATGAGCATCTTTTGCATGACTTGAAAATATCAATGTAGTTTCAAACCCAATGCCATCCCTGATCTTCAGACGCTCAGTCAACCGTGGGCCCCCGTTGGAAGTTCGTAACACATGTAGAAGACATTCTTGTTGATGTACACTTGGAAGCTCTCCGCTTTACCCGCCATCCACCGGTCCCCGCGCGTCTCGACCTCTTCGCCGGCTTCGTCGCAGAACCTGATGGGTCTACCATTGGAGCCATCCCACCACGGAGATACTAGCTTAGCTGGCAGTGATTCAGCCCAGTAGGTAGTATCAGTCAAGCTGCTTTCATAACAGTACCAGATGGTGCCATCAACCCCCTGGATGGCCTGCCATTTATCCCATCTAGTACGGCTTTTTGTGTTTGTGTCGTCCACAAAGCAAACTGCTTGCGTCCAGTCCTTCTTGAGGCTGCAGTAGGGTACAACCCATTTTCCCAAGGCCTGAGTGGCTGGCGTAATTTGCAATAGCTCCATCCCCATGTCAAGTCTCGAGTCCAAGTTTGTGGGCTGCGGATCTGGCGAGTGCGGCTCGGGGCGCTCGTTCCCAAGGAATTTGGCGGCACATGGACGCCCTAGGATAGGGTTATAGAAATGAAGGTGCTGCCTACTACCTTCGCCCACTGTGTAGAATTTGATCCCGTCGAGGAAGATCATATTCTGATCTGCATCGAGGATGTACCACCGCTCGAGTCCGTCATCCACGGTGCACCCCACGCGTGCGGAATTGGACGCTGCATCTGGTGACATCAAAGACGTCCTTGCCAGGTCTGGCTTCTCATAAGATCGTCTCAGTTCCTTGTGATCTTTATGGACATAATCGAAACATTGGGAGCCCATGAAGAATGGCCTGTTCTCCTCGTCGAGCGTCACGCGGCTATGCACTTTGACGTGTTTGCTGTTTGCTTTCATTTCATCTGTCGCTGCAGCTATGGTAATGTGAGGGAAATTGTCAGATGCGCTGGTGTGAATGCCAATTCTACGGGCAGATTAGCCTGCCGTTCCTCGGATCTTTAGGGCTGTACACTGGAGCGGAGGGCAGTATAGCAAGCATACAGGATAGTTGCCCACGTCAGAGGCTCGAAACCTCTTGAATGCCTTGATTCATTGACTTGCATCATTCCCATGCCAGCGAGAAACTCATGGCTTTTTCGATCATCCAAACTGTTTGGTTTCTTGTAGCGAAGCCACGAAAGTGCGAATGGCCACAATGCTCGGGCTGATCTGCTCGAGGAAGCCATGGTGAAGATGTTTGGTGTGTGGATGAGCGCTTCAAAGTCTGCGATGCCGCTTTTATATTGGGGGCCTATACGCGGCGCCTGAAGGGGCGGGTGCGCTGTCCGCTCCGAACTCGTTTAGTGTGCGGCATCAATACGGGATTATCGGCTTCTCACGCGATCCTGGTTCAGGTGCGTGAAGATGAGAACTTTGGTTATCATTACCACCCTGGCATGGTGGCCGCCCCCTGCAAATGACATGCAAGTCATCTGCGGGCGACATCTACTTTTCCTTTTGCTTGCATGGGTTTGGGTTCTCGGCTGTTGCCTGGCTTCGGTCACATGCATTGATCCTCATCGTTCGCCCCCGTCGCCGAATGCATGATGTAGTACTAGGTCTGCGAAAACAAGGCGTTGTAGGTCGGGAGGCTGCCGCGATGCATCATGTTGCGGCTCCCTGTCCCGCGTCTCCTGTGAGCGAGACGGCCCACACTGAATCCTTGGACAGGGTGGAAGCGCTTGCATCCGAGTACTTCGAGAGCCGTCGACCTGTTTCAACCCTGGCTGACGATTAGTGCTCGATTCAAGGGCGCAATATATTAACAATGCGCGCACGATGTATGGAGCAGGCCTGACGGCATGCTTCTTGACTTCGCAAATAGCCTCCTCGCCCGACGACGCCGGTTCGATCCCAAAGCCGGAAGTGCACGCTGCGTCCCCGATGGTACGGCAAGGCCAGGATCCCCGGCAGGAGGGACCTGATACTCATGGAGTCCAGGTGACTCTCTTGGTTTGGCTGTTTGCTTGTCTGGGTAGACGCAATGCTGAACGGGGCGTGTAAGCTTAGAGCGAGGAACAACCCAACGCTCGCTAATCAAGGACTGGCCTACCAGGCGATGGCAGCCGGTGGGCATGATGGGATCAAATGCCAGTGTGTTCCGCATACTGCCAGAGACATGATGGCCAGATGCGCACCCAACGACAAATTGGATTCTCCTTCACTCCCGTGGTGTGAAGATGTGAGTACGTCGGCCTCTCTTCACTATCGCTACGCTCTAGCCGGTATAGACGTATGCGCGACACCACCAAATCTGAAGAGACGTCTGATCTGATGAATGAACTTTGAACAAGGTACGGCTATGGATGTATTAAAGGCCTGTTGGCATGTCAAACACAGACCCCGTCGCCATTGTACCAGACTTGAAGGACATTGAAGATCTGCGCGAAATTGTGAAAGGCTCATGTGGGCGGAAGTATGAGCGGGGGGATTCGCCGTGCTTTACTGTAGCCCCGAAGCATGAGTGAGCTAGGGTTCTGTGTCGGAACGTTCTGTACTCGAGATTTCTTTCCGAATCATGTCGGTCGGTCCCTGGTGAGCTTCTGTGGCGTTCCCTCTCGTGGTGCGGCATGTACTGATCAGCCTCCAGTGAGGCTCCAATTGGATAGAATGCGAATTAGTACCCGTCCTTTCGGCTCACCACATTGATCAATTCCTTGCCCTCGCTCAGCCGCCCCAGGTTCAGCTCCAGTATGCCCATTATCCGGTCCCCGTACGCCGTCGACGCGCCGCTCGTGTGCGGCGTGATGATGACATTCTCGGCCCCCCACAGCGGGTGCCCCTCCGGCAGCGGCTCCGGGTCCGTGACGTCGAGGGCCGCGCCGGCAATAACGCCCCCACCCAGCGCCGCGACGAGGTCATCCGTGTCGATGATGGGCCCGCGACCGACGTTGCTCACAATGACTTTGCCCTGGTGCTTGCCGAGCACGGCAAACTCGGCGCGCGAGAGGAGGCCCCGCGTCTGGGCCGTCAGCGGCGTGGCCACGACGAGCAGGTCCAGCCCGGAGCCGAGAAAGGCGTGCAGCTCCGCCGACGAGGCGCCCGAGAACCAGCGGCTGGGCAGGACGCCGTCCGGGTCGCCGAGCCCCGCGGGCGTGTAGGCCTTTGAGCGGCACGAGGCGGGCGTGGGCCGCGGGTGCAGCGTGTAGGCGTGGACGGACATGCCCATGGCTTTTGCTACGCGGGCGGTCTGGCGGCCGATGCTGCCGTAGCCGAGGATGCCTCTTGATGGGCCTTGGTGTCAGTAGGCTTCAGTGTGACGGGATGGGGGCGGCGAACACGGTCTTTCCGACCGAGTCATCGGGCATCTCCTCCAGCCTCTTCCATCGACCCTCGCGCTGATGATCCAGATACGTCGGAACTGTAGAGACCAGCATCAGCTCGAGCAGCAGTCTGGCTATACAAGGAGCACAACATACTCTTGTGCTGCAGAGCCAAGTAGGTCGCAATAACCCACTCCGATATCTGCGGTCTGCCACTCGCGTCAGCCTCTCGTTCAGTCCCTCGCTCACTCAATCGTCTCCCCCGCAAGCTCACCCGTGCACGCCATTCGCCGTACAAAACAAAATGTCGGTATCCTTGAAGAGCGGGCTGTCAAGCACATGCTCCGCCCCCGCGCTCAGCAGCTGCACCACCTGCAGCCGCGGCGCCTGTGCCCTCGTGGGGAGCGCGCTGCCCGTGACGAGAATCGTCACGTCGCGCCACAGCGCCGCGGCGTCGTCGTCGCAGTCTTCGAGCGTCGCTGCGCCCCACGCCTGCTGGCGCACCTCGACGGTGAGCTCGGGGAAGCGCTCCCGCAGCTGAGCGAGGCGCGAGGGCGGCGGCGGCCAGGGCGTCAGGAGGAGGAGCTTGTGGCCCTTGAGGGTCTTGTTGGCGCTGTACGGGGCCATCGTGTTGGCGCTTGAATGACTGACTGGCCTGCGATGGGCATCGAATGTGATTGAGGCGGGTTGGTATAAGAGATTGTGGTGGCCCGAGTGAATATGAGAGGCGCAGTGAAGCCGTCTTCGCCGCTACGGTGTAGACTTGAATTCGTCATCACGCTTGAGGGGTATCGCCTTGTAAGCCGTAACTACGGTGTAGTGCGCGAGCACAGCCCAGCCCGATAATTAAATCTACAGACGTAAAAAAGATGGGCCAGGAGCACTTGAATTTCGCAGAGATACCTCAGGAGAATTCATATCGGAGCGGACTTTATTTGCGGCCATGGACCAGCTGAGCTGGGCAAGCTGCCACGGGATGCAGATTGGGATGACGTCCATCACGGGCTGTATGCACCTCAACTCCAGCGTCACTCAGCAAGTCGAATAAACGCATCTTGTAGGTTTCGTTGGCTGCAGCTCAATGAGTCAATCTCATTTGAAGACGTAGCAGCCTCAGCGGGCATCCGAGTCACGAGGGTCCGGATTCATGAAGCGCATCCACAGGTAGTTGAAGTAGTCGTCCTTTTCGGGGTGAAGACAGGCCCGTCTTGTCAACTCGAAACATCTCATCATTGCGAGTTCGAGCTCGGGCTGGTATATCCCACAGCGCGGCTGGCGCACCTCACCAATGAGGAGCATGGGCCCGTTTGAGCACCCACCAAAGTCGCTGGGTCTCTTCATGTCATAAGCGGTGACAGTATCTCAAACGGCCGCCGTCGTCGACTCCTCCGTACAGTGCTCACGTCGTGCAGGCCATCATGTCACGGCGATGAAGACGCATGAGCGCAAGTGCCGCTCAGACCAGGTTCGCAAAGCAAGGAATAAAGCAAAACAATAATGCGTGTCATAATCGTCATCATAATTGTCTTGACATCTTTCGTCGTCATCAGTGATCATCGTAACCCATGAACCAGCCTGACTCAAGCAGAATCAGCTGCCGACCACACACCCCTCGCTTCTTATTCAGTCAGTCTTTTGGTTCCTCCGCGTCCCATTTCAAGTACCAACGCCCGCCCACCGCCTAATCGTCATGCTCTTGACAGGCAGCAGCCCGCCAGCGCACACAAGAAAGATTTGGTAGAAGGAAAAGGTCGTCGTTGAAAGCTGACAAGTGAAACGCACAAAGCAAAAAGAACTGCTTGCTGTCCCCTCGCTCGCTGCAAATGCCGAGTCAGATTTGCCCACCCCGTCCCAAACTTTCTCGTCGTGAGAAGCTGGGCAGTGCCGAAAACCAGCAAAGTCGCAACAAAAGTCTAGCCTCCCGGAAACAAGAAGACCTGAGGCCGGGCTCCCACTGACGGATGCCATGTCTTTCCTCTCATAGGTCTGAGAGGTTGCGCATCCAAGGCCGCCGAGGAACGGCAGATATGCTCACGAGGACTTGCTCATCCAGCCCCGAGTTGCCTCCGGGCGGCAAGGTCAGGAACGGCATCCAAAGAAGGTGGAAATGCATCATGTGGCCGTCAAAGCTGGTGCTGTTTGATCCCAACTGGTGAGCCAGAGTCATCAAGTTCTTGAGCCAAATGTCGCTGGCTGCGGCAGACGATGCTAGAAAGAGCAAGTAAAAATGAAAACAACCAAAATCGCATTAAAGAGCCGGTCAAGATATGTCCAAACAAACAAGGCCGTTAGAGATGAGGGGGTCGTTTCTAAAAATGTCGTTACGTGTCGTCATGAAGTCGTTGCCAAGCACGAAGCCTTGGACTGCATCCCTTTTTCTCCCATTTTGTCTTGGTCGTGCCCTCCCTTATTCACCTTTGCTACATCCATATTTGTCGAGAGACGGCGGTTGCCGAAAGTCATGTTCGGCACTTCCTCCCAAGGACGGCTGTGGAGCCTTTCAACCGCTCTTTAAATGCATCTTGGCCTGCGTCTCGTCCCCAGGCAGGCCCGCATGGAAGAAAAGAATGCGGGCAGGAGCGTCCCGAGTCCATGCTTCCCTAGAGGCGCAACCCATGCAGGACCATCAATCAAAAGACGCAGTGGAGCTGCTGCTCGAGTGATTTCCGGAGCGGCGGCTGTGGCTATCGCTGCTGCCACGCGACGACGAGTGGCGGCTCTTGCGGCGACGGCCAGTGTCGACGGCAGCCGGGAGCCCTTGGACGATGCCGTTGCGGGCGAGCATGCCGCCGTTGACGGAGAAGTTCCGGCAGACCATAAAGGCACGCATGGCGGCGTTTTCCTGCGCCAGGACATCGGATTGGTATGCAAGGTCCGTTTGGTACTCACGCCCGTTTACAAGGACGAGGCAAGTGAAGCCATTGGCGTCTCGGTACAGCTCGTAGGAGGGATCCGTCCAACCTCGACGTCGGCAGAGACCTAAAACGGAGTCGCTCGTTAGCACTCAGCGTCCACTTGGCAACTTGATTTGACGTTGACGGCAATGCGCATCGGCAAACAGAGTGTCAATGGCGCAGGAGCGGCTGCGTTGAAGCCCAAATCGCCGACACGAAATCGCTGGCCCTGCATTGGACAGGGGCCGCATCGAGCCACCGAGTGCAGCACATCGGGTTTGCGACGTAGCCCACGAACCCAACCCACACCATAGAGTGAGAGACGCAAGTCATCATCATCGCCGGCAAGATTCAGGGCGCGGCACCGAAGCACCAGCGAGCGGACGTGGCCAGACCACCAACATATCGCTCCCCACTTTACACAGCTCACTCTTCCAGGGGTAGTTCAACCGCCATTGGGCTGATATTGAAACGCACGAGATCAATTGACCGACTTACTCTCGAGATACTGCATGTAGAATCCGCCCATTGTGTCGGTGTTTGCCAATGGATCCTTCAACGCCCGCAGCAAGCCGTTGGAGAAGAAAAGTGGATATGGGGACCGAGGATGTCTGCTTGGATGGTGGTTTGGGGGCGAGGAAACAGAATCAGCCACCGAGGGCAACCTGACTGGGGGGCAGATGCAGGTTCAGGTTCGGTAAGTCTGCAATGAGGCCCAACGATGATGAGGGTGGAAGAAGATGCAATCAAGGACGCAGAGCGGCAGAGTGGCCAAGAAGCGGGCGGATGGAGAGGGGCCCAGTGCGTCTTCAAGCCGGGGAAACAGGATGAAGCGGGACAACGGAAGGGTCGAGAAGCGAGAGAGTAGGGCGCTGGTCGACGGCAACGAGACAGTTTGTGCAGACGAGATGAGCCTGAGCCTGTAGACGGCGAGACATGTGTGTTTTATTGTAAAGGCAAAGAGCCAGAGAGAAAGTTGCTAGCGCGCGGCCGGGGTGTCTGGAGTCAGGTCGACGCGCGAATGGAAGCAGATGCGAGCGGCGATGCGGCTCTCGAAAAGAGTGTGACCCATCTTTGATGTGTTGGCGTGCCTCATTGCCAGTTGATGAGAGAAAAAAACCCGCTGGACAGTACATGTAGGGCATTGGGACACTAGGCCGCTCCACTGCGGCGCATGGCCGACGACGCAGCGTCTGAGGTCCATTCTGGGTTTGATGCCACGGTACGTGCGGTAGGGGTACGGCCAGCAACAATAACAGAGCAAGTCGAGGTAGGAAGTACGTTACTCCTTGCAGCAGCGCCAATGCAACCGCTCGCGTCCCGTTGTACAAGCGACCACGCGAGCGGCCAGGTGGGCGTTCCCTCGAGGCGTGGCGGGTGCTCAGCTCTTTTCTTTTTCTTCCCGGCCCGAGCGAGTATTCTAGACGGATGCTCGTCATCGTGGACGGATTACTCCCCCTCACCTCTAAGCCGTCGAGTAAGTTGCCTGACACGCCGGGCCCGAGCCACGGCCGGCGAAATTACACCGGGCCAGCGGTACGAAAGCTACCTTAAGTACTCCGGCTGCAAGTACCTCGGTAGCGCAGACGAGCATCGTCCAGTAAGGTGCGTACGTCCGAATTCGCAGTCTGACGGAGGCCCGGTGGGGTGGCAAAAGACAAAAGGAAACAGCGGCAAAGTACAAAGGTCGTGAGTGATGCGAGCTCCGTCGACGCTCAACAGGTCGGCCGGGGCCTGTGCCTGGTTGGCTGGCCCCGAACGGACGTTCAAAGATCCTTCTTTTGGCGGTCGCTAATGCACAGCACCTCTAGCGGTGTTCCGTGGCACCCATGGACATGGAGAGGCGAGCAGGGCCCCGGCCCACGAGCTGCAGCAGACGGCGGTTACAAGGTCTGTGGCCCAGACGCCAGGCCTGAAGAGGGGCGAGGCATATGGAGGGTTCGTCCGGCAACCGGCCTGGGGGGGGAACGACGACGAGGGAGGTGGCCCGTCAAGAAGTTTGTCAGGGAGCCAAGGACCGAAAGACCGGATGGATCGTGGTTGGCTCGCGACGCAGGCGCCCAGCCAGTGAGCCGGTAGCGCGGGCGATTCGCCGAGATGTCCTTCAAACTCAGATGGCAGACGGGCCATGAAGGATGCAACGGGAGCTTCATCAATCGGGGTCCCACCGACTTGGCGCTTGCGGGCTCGCGTGGCGAGCCATTGTCCAGTGAGAAGCAGCCGACGGCCAAGGGCGATGCGCGCCAACGTCGGCCAAGAGAGCATCTCAAGCTCTGTTTCCGAGCAGCAGCGAACGTCGTCGGCAGCGGCAGCAGCATCAAGCAGCAGCGTCAAGCAGCATCACGCACGACTGCGTGTGCATGAACAGGAGCAGCCTCCCCTGTAGCCTGCCTCTGCCTCTATCGCGATGCGCGCTGGGGGGTGGCTGAGAGGTGGATCGAGACGCAGAAGCAAACGGATACCGCACGCCCCCGGTCAATTCACGCGTGGAGAGGGGAGGTTGGCGAGTCGGCTTCGGTGGTCGACGGACCCAGCAGATGGGGTTCGCCCCAGAGTGAAGCTTCGAACGGTGAATGAGCCCTGACTGATTGGACCATGCGGCCAGGCAAGGAGGGGTCGCGAGGCAACTAGGCGCAAAAGGGGCCGGGCCTGCGCGAGCCCTTCCCTAACCCTCATGCATTGATGAGTTGGCATTGCCGCTGCCGGTCTGGCGATGTTGCTGAGCCAGGCGGCGTTGCTCACAGGTACTCGTCACAGGATGATACGCGGTACGTACACGGCCGCCTTTTGCGGCCTCGTTCGAATCCCTGCCGTTTCGTTGCGAGCGTGCGCGGGGTACAGACGTCGGCGGCGTTGAGATTGCGTCGGCTCCTGTGTCCATCTGCCTGTGCGTTTGTTGGTCTGTCCATCTCTATCCGTGTATGAAGGGAGCGAATGTCCAAATGGCGCCCGCAAATCTCGCCATTGAAGCCGGGTGAGCCATGCTCGGCCGAGGACTTTGGCTGGGTAAAGGAATCTATTTTGAGCAGTAATCTGCGGCAGGGACGCAACCCTTGGATGCTTGGCTCGGTCGGATCATTTAGCACGAAAGCTAGATAGCATAACGGCAGTTCGGATCTCGCCGTCGCCGTCAAGGGCGATGACCTCTGCTTCTGCCTCGGCATCGCAAAGCCTTTTGAAAAAGCGCGCACATCGGCCCAGACAGGTGCATTGGCCGATAGTCGTTCGACAATTGGGCCCGAGGGTCGGTCGCCGGCGCGGAACCTTGAGACCAGCTGAAGAAAACAGCGGGACAAGACCTGGTAGACGGACGGATGGATGGCCGCAGCGGCAACAAAGACAACAATCTTGCACAATACGACGTCGACTTACAGAGCCCCTCCGGGCCGCAGCGGCTACACCAGACATGCCGTGGCCGCAGCCGGCGCGCATGGGCCCAACACGTCTGCCGGATCGGAGGCCCCAACAACACGGCACTCATTGCCTGATCTCCTCGAGCGAGCGTCGGAGCCCTGAGGGTTTGGGAAACGCCAGCCACTGCCAGATGGAAGGCAGACCAGATAGAGGGGTCGGACCCTTGGTGGGCTTCTGCAGCAGCCGGCCATGCCAAAAGGCGATCCACTTGCTTGGGTTTCGATGGTTGGCGAAGCACCGACCACCACGGCACCGATGCCACCTCGCCAGCACGTCGTCTGCTCAAGCCCGCCGCCACGACACGAATGCAGTCGCAGCTGTAACAAGCTTTTTCAGTATGTCGTCGTCGGTACGTAGCCCTCGTGCTGCTGAACTGTTTGATTGTACCGCGCCGACCAGTCGCTTCATCCATCTGCTGCGGTATCGTCCAACTCGCCCCTCTCGCCCCCTCCCCCCCGCCTTGTGTCTGCTGGGCTGCTGGCGTCGCTCATTCGGTTCCGTCGTCGAGATGCGGTGGTCAGTGTGCGATGGAGTCATCCATTGGAGAAGAGTCGTAGCAGCGAGGCCAGCATGGGGTCATGCGTTGGCAAGCAGAGCAAGGGAAGGTGAGGGGCTGCCTGGCGCTGGCCTTTCGACGGGGCCTCAAAAGGCCACGGGTGCTTTTCGTGCGCCCGGAAAGCGCCCGCGCGCTGCCTGTTCGAGACGATAGGTGCATGCACCGCATCTTGTTGCCATCGATGCTGGCTGGCATGAGAGCATGGTCATCGCAATGCCAGAGAGATGCGAGCTTCCTTGCAGGGGAAGCAGGAAACTCCCGGCCGGGGCTCGACGCCCCCCGACACGTCAACCTTGTGCCCGCAGGCAGTTGTGGCGTTTTGCCTCTGTTCTGTATAAGGTATGTATGTACGAAGTTCGGAGTGCGCATGTACTCCGTACGCCGGCATGTCTTCTCGCAAGTGTCGTTACGTGCATTGAGCATTGGAATGTGCCGACGTGCGTGCCAATGCGTCGCATCGGTACCATGTACCATGCATGTAAGGCATGGTCTTGAGACATCCAAACAACGTGTCCATCGTGCCTCCGCTCACAAACTTTTCTTTTCTTTCCTTCCTTCAGCGTCCTCTTAATTACCCCCTCTCCACTGCCGATGAGACGTACAACGCACGCTGCCAAGCTACCGACGTGGGCAAGGGCGTCATATAACATCGTCGTAGGACGGCCATGAATCAAACAGCCATACATATTATTACTTGTGTCCCTCGAACCGCCAGCTGTGGGCTTCATATCCATCCACGACACCACGTGCACAACATTGTGCCCTATGCACAGAAGTACAGGAGACGCTTCCCGAGTTGTGCGTTGCGGCGGCTTCCAACAAGACGCGGGCTTCGGTCGAATATATGCACTAGGCGGCCGCATGAAATGCGGCCATGTTGGATCAAGGCCCGCCGGTCCTTTGGCCAAGCCCCTCGCAACGTCCGACATTGACTCAACCGTGGCTGTCAAAGTACATGCTTATGACCGACCTGTTCGTGTGCTCGATGTACCCTTGCATCTGCCTCCAGAAGCTTCTTGTTCCGAGACCTATCTGTGCGGACCCATGCAGTCCTCGTGGGTAAAGTCAATGCTGCCGCCCGTGTCCGCCGGCCCCCTTTTTGTTTTCGCCTTCAAGCAAGTGAACAAGACATCCACCGCTTATGAGCTTCATCACAGCAAGCGCGAAGCTTTGTGGCAGGTTGAGACACGCGTCTGGCGTAGTTCCCGTACATAGCCCTTGTTCGAGATATCTTGGTCCATACAGCCTTAATCCCAAGATAACGTGCAGTCCCTTGCAAATGCGGTGTGGCTCGAGGTATGGTCCCCCCCATCTCAGACAAGTTTGCCTGCTGCGTTACATGCAGGTAGGCGATGTGCTGGCCTATCTTCGCACTGCAGCGTGGCGTGAGCAGCATTCAACAAACGGAGATTGGCGAATGCAAGCCAAGCCCCCAACCGAGCCTCCAGAGCCCACGGACATTGCTTCCTGTCAGTTGCCCACTTCGACTAGCAGTGGATGCCCCTCTTTCGTGCTTCCATATCGCTCAGCGGGGGCCATCAGATCATGATGGCTCTGCAATGCGGGATTGATGAGTTGTCAGCCGTGCACCTGAGCCACCAGCGGTGTCACTTCATCTTTGTGCAAGTCACCAATGTCTTCCTTCCATGCCACCCTCGACCAGTTCGGCCCATCGCATCCAGTGCTTGGATATCTCGTCCGCCGGTCTGCAATCCACAGCCAAGTTGTCTTTTCCAGAACGTGACGTGTGTTCCGCCCACAAGACGAGCTGTGCAAGGAGAGCCGAGAACAGCTGGGCAACGGCAGCCCATCCCCTTGCCAGGTTACAACTTCATGCCGAGTGGCTAGAAACCCTGCTTAGTAGAGAAATATCTCTGGCAGTCCTCTACTTTGTGTTGGGGAATGGCATAGACCGGATGCGTTGTGCCGATGCGATCTTCTTCGTCGAATATCTGCACGTTCTTGACAAAGGGAGACACGGTCCAGACGTCGCCGTCAATCATTGCCTCGTCAGCGCGAGCCGAGACCAACCTCCAGTCGTGCTGAGCAGCGCTCAAGCCCGAGAGGACATAGCACGTGTGGTAAGCGTCGGAGTACCTTGTGCACGAGTCAACGCCGGGGGGTTCCACAAACGAGTGGGAAGAGATGTACTTACTTGCTTGGCTTGTCTCTCATGCCGCCGCGCTTCGACAGATCCTGACCGCAGCAGAGGATGTACCGTATGAGTGCGTGCCGGCTGAAGAGGCTGTCGTCGGCCTGCATGGGCGGGTGGTCTGCAAGCTCGGCCATGGGCCCCTGCGGCCCTTTCAGACTGGCCTCTATCAGGGGCCAGCATCCGCCAACCCAGTGGCTGTAGCAGCCGTCGACGAGCTTGTTCGTGCGGCCGGAAAACCCGCCCTCGGGTGCATACTGGCGAGCAGAAAGCCAAGAGGTGAGCCGCCGAACATTGAGATAGCTGCCGAGTCGGGAAGCGTCAGTATGCAGGCTGCGCCAAGTCCTAACAACAGGGTACACTCCCGTGAGTTGAGCGAGTGAAGCGACTTACCCTGCCACGGATCGATGCGGAGAATCCAAGATCGACAAGCATCCCAAGGCGCAAAAGGCGTACGCGCCGTGAGCTTCTACGCCCGGCTTTGCCGATACACCTCCCTCGTACGTCTGGCCTAGATGAAGCAGCGATCAGAGGGTGGACAGAAGCCGACGCCGGGATCGAGACTTACATCGTCGTACCCATTCCCCCAGGCCGCTGAAAAGGCCGGTGTGGCCGGCTGCGTATGCAGGCGAGTCGGATGATAGGTCGAGGGGGATGTTGAGCAGCGAGATGATGACGGCTGCGCAGTAGGCCCCTCTGAAAGCATCGTCAGCGGTGGGTGTCACGACATGGGAGGCGTCTACCGCGCGGGGACTCTACCTGACGTCCTCTTCGCCCCCGACAGCCATCTGGAAGCCCCCATCGGGCTGTTTTAGCAAGCACAACCACTTCCACATGCTCCTCCTATCAATCACCTCGTAGGCATCGTCTCCACCGACCAAGGCCAACGACAGGACCGTTGCGTAGGTGGTGGCGAGATGCGAGGTCTGGCCGAACCCGCCGGCGAATCCCCCCGTCTCGTTCTGCATGGGCCGGACCGTCTCAATGAGCCTCGAGCGATATGAGGCCACATCCTCACCGAGAAGCGACAAGCCCGCGAGGCACCAGTAGAAGATCCACGGCCGGCTGGGGTCTGCAGACTTGTACTGGGCTGGCAATCTGCCAAGCTGCTTCTGCAAGAAATGCACGTGGCGAGCGCGATACAGGTGCGGAATCCCGTGGGTGTTGCGATAGCGATGCCCCTGCCCCGTTGACAGGAACGGCATGCATTCCTCGATGGTCTCGTCTTGGAGCCGGGAGCTGTCCGTCTCCAGAGCATCCCTGATCGGGGTACTCGTCGTGAAGAGCTCCGGAACGGGTGCACTCACACCATCTGAATGCATGCTGCCACTTTCAGATGGCGGATTCACGACTTGCATTGGCAGCTGCTGCGTTGCTTCGGCCATGTCTCTGTTATCTCGGTGTCTGAAGATGACTCTGGGCCGGCTGCGGTGCGGTCGTGGTTGGGGTTTCATAACGCAGCAGATGGGCTTTGCATGGTTCTTTGACACATGCAACAACGGCCACAATTACCCCGCACTCTCGGCAACTATAGTCGATACATTGTCGAGGTCCAAGTGCTATATCGCGTGCGTGATGTGAGTTCGGATTGTTGAGTGAACAATGGAAAACAAATGCGGACGGCGCGATTGTCGTCGGGATATGGTCGGGTACCATTTTAAGTGGCACCCACCGCACCTGCGTGCAGGACTGACCATCTCTCGCTCAAAACGACATCGAGGTCATGGCACGCCGAAGCTTCTTTCCGTCGATGAGTAATTGTGAGCGACGCATAATGGCCATGTATCGATGCCGTGTGCAGATGCGATGCTGCGCTTACATTCATGCATCGCCTTCGAGGCGGGATCGTGCGATAGGGCCTTTACTGCACAGGCATATGTCGTACCTCAATTGAAGTTGAACACAGGGGCGTAAAGTCATTGCAGTAGCTGCAGAGGCAGGAGTTACGAGGGAGGCCGTAAGCGGCACAGCGAATCACCTGGCCCTTTTTTCCTTTATCCGATTTTTTTCCTTACACCCATTCGACATTGGAAGATGCAATGTGCGTGAGAGCAAACATCACTGTCCGCCGTCGTGCGCTTCTCGTCTGACATCTTTTGGCCTTGAAAGTCACCGACGAAGTCAAGGCTGAGATGGTGGGCATGCTGTGCCAACAAAAGGCTATTTCGTGGGCGATCTGGTCCTCGACTCAGATTTCAAAATGCAACTCATGTGCAACAGTTTCGTGAGCTAAAAGCGTGGACAGCGCGCTCCCAGGTTCAACCCGTGTAGCTTCTTCTCGCGGCCTCAAGGAAAACATTTACCCTCAAACCTCGTAAGCGCAGCTTCACAGATGTGTATTGTTGTCCTCGCTTCCCATTCAATGCCTAAAGAACATCCGTTCGAACCCCAATGAATTCTTGAAACTGAGTGTGGCGCTCGTCATCTCTTAAGATGAGGTTCTTTCACACCCCAATCATAACCTGGCGAGCGACACTACATGTACTGTTCACGGACTTTGCCTTTGACTTGAGCAGCCGTCTTCAAAGGCGATAAGCGACAGGTGCACCGCTTTCGATTAGTGGGAATTCCTCAGAGTACACAATCAAAAGCCTGCAAGCAAGGCTGTGTGCTAGGTTGAAAACGTGGGAAGCTGAAAGGCAAGGCGAACAGAACTGCAGGCACTTTCTGAAATATGTGGCGTGCTGTATACTGCGCCGCGACCCCCTTGAGCTCAGCTCATGTGTATGTGCTCTTGGACTCCCAGTTTTGTTGCGAGTCCAAGTCAGAGCAGTCGCAAACCTAACCATAGCCGGTCTTAAGCAGCTAAACACTGCTTGAGCAGAGACTGGACTCACCACTTAGTTCCGGAAGCATGCTAGTTCATATTGGAGAAGATTGGGAGAAGATATATGTGGATTACTAGAGCTGGAGTTGCTCTGCATGCTCCTATGCTGTAGCATCACAAAGACATATGATTACTAATATAGCTCGGCCTAATTAACTTATGCGACGAGAGTATCAATTCAGAGTTCTGTCGATTCTAGCACATCAGCTACATACCAGACAGAGTTCAACGGTATCAATGGTAAGCACCCTTACCAAGTTAGCCAGTTTGTGCGTGCCTCATCACCATGAGCAATCGTGTGCCTTTTTACTCCTCGCCTTCAAGTCGCATCAAATTGCATCAAATTCCCACAGTCTATTTCTCTCAATGTGTTCATTTGACTCATTGCACTGCAAGCCATGCAGTGTGACGAGCATGACGCACCATTGCATTTCATGGCTCAGTCAAGTGAGGCTCAAAACGTAGCTCCTAATGTCCCAGGCTGTGTGTGTGGTTGGACAACGGAAAAGTGAACCTCCACCAAAGATCAATTACGATAGCAGAAAAATTGAGCTTGAGGTTCGGGCAAAGTCTGATGTGTAGGGTAGGCTACGACAATGAGCACTTAATGAGCTTTAGCTGGCCCCCTTCCGACGTGCGCACCATGGCTGAGAGAGCCACTTGTCAAGACGACGCCCAGGTTCGAAAAATCGTCACCTTGTCACAAACTCTGACAACTTTGATAGGTTGGGACTGCTAATCCACCAATGCAAAGTTAAATTTAACACCCGTAGATCAGCAGTTGTCCGGGGCCAAGTCTGGCTGAGTGCTTGTTGCTAGTCGCCACGCATCCAGGATCCACGAGTGTGTCTCAGCCAAAGGTCGGAGCCGCGTGGGTCAGCCAACACGGTGCCGAACATGACTGTCTCAAACTGTCGTTTCTTTTTTTCACCCACATTCTTGGCTCTTCCTCTTTGGCCGAGAGCCACCCACGCGCCCCAGCGAAGCGCCGCCCGGTCCGGGGTTGAACGGCTCCGTGCTCGGCCGGGGGGGTGAGTACCTCCAGCAAGCGGCTTTTGTTGAGGGGAGCTTGCGCTGTAGGAAGTCGCGCTCACGAGGCGCACTGACATGCTACGGCCGTCAGCTTCGAGGCCCGGAAGACTTCCGCTTTCTCCATATTTCGGCCGAGGCCAGCAGAGGCTTGCAGTGGTGCCGTTGAGACGAGTCAAACAGGTCTGGAACGCCTCCATATGCTCCTCCATTTCCTGATGATCCGATGATCCTCCTCCTCCGCGACGTGGGCGATTTTCGCGCTCCTGCAGGCGAGGTATATAATGTCGTCACGCAGTGGACATTTCACGGGCGACTGCGAGTGAACGGGGATGCGGCCTGCAGCATGCCACCTGTCGTGTGTCTGCCAACAATCATGGTGGTCAGTGCCATCCAGTCACGGCGTGGCTGGCTGCAGGGGTAATGACGGTGGCTTGGAGCAGGTGACGGGATGCCGTGCGGATTTGACAGCCCGATGAGTTTCGCTGCGCGCTGGCCCGGGCTCATTGCCCTGACATTCACTGCCGGACAGACGTGCGCTTGAGCGCACGCAGCGGCCCGTGCTAAGGTATGTATAACAATGCGGGAATGATCGAAGATGGGCTTCATGTACCTGTAAGTAGGCGCCTCGGTCGTCTGAGAGTGATGAAACTCAAGCCTCGTAGAGACGGGCGGCGGCGCCATGCACGGCTGCCGCCTGCAACACACCAGACACTGCATCCGTGGATGTCAGACTGGGGATGAATGGCCGCCAGCGGCACAGTGCGAAATGGCCAGCAAAGCGGGTGGCGGCTTGCTTGCGGCTGGGCCCGGAGCGTCCGTCGGTGGTAGGACCACCAGCCACCCACAGGCGCAACCCGTTATGCGTTGGACGCTGTCGGGCGGAGCCCACCCCGCCGGGCAGTCGTCCACCCGATGAGACGTCCCCCGAACCAGTGCTTTATCGCTCCAGAAGCGGGCTTGTAAAGGTAAGGTATGCTGCGAAACCTCGGCCGATGGCAATCATGGAGGGTGCGATTGGCTTGATGGCCCACATCCTCCTGAGGTCAGACCCTGGCATGCCTGGAGAAACAGCTGACGATGTCGTGCGGGAAGTTGGATGTTGCCCTGAAGCTTCGTGCAAACTCACGCATCTGTAAATACATCACACGCCTCCTCGACTTCAAGTCGTCCCTCGCTGGAGATTCCTCTGGGCTGAGAAGGCCTAAGCCTGGATCCGCGGGCAGGCAGCGGCCCAGCGTAAAGCCGAATCTGATCTGCTACCCGCCGCGGCCGCGCATCCCTGAGATGGTATTTCGCTAGCACGGTAGTAACTCGCGGCGGCTCTGGAGTCGCCCGCTAGTCTACTCCGTGAGATAGCGGGAGTTGCTTCAGCTGGAGGGGGGACTGCTTTGGCAATGTGAGCCTGGCATGCCTGAGTGCCAAGATCCAGTACTTGTAATCCCTAGAGAGGCTTGGATATCGAAGGCGGCCACGGCTCGTAGGGCCGCCACGCAGGTGTTTAGAGCACGATGATGCGCATACCACGCCACGCGCATGTGCTCGTAGGGCTAAAAAAGAAACAGAGGAATGGAGGCGAAGCCACGGGCTGTTCTCGACGTCGACGGACGTGCGGAGAGGCCGGCCTCAGCTGCGCGGCGGGCTGGTCGTGGAGTCGGCTGGAGAGGTGTCGATTAGTGGTGTGTGTCGCGGTCGGTCGATGCCAACCACCAAGTGCTCCGCGCCGTCGACGGACGCACTGTGCTGCTGCCGCCGCGCACTGCCTGATTGGGCGGGACGGGGGGGGGGCGGCTGCGGCCACTGGGGCCCGCTGGATCGCCAGACCACCAACCAGCGCCCCGCTGGCGTGCAGATGCACAGGCGCCTCGGGGTACCGCCATTGGCCGCAGGCCCCGCGGGCCGGGGCTGGAGCTCACCGCCTCTTCATCAACCCCCTCACGCTCGACGTTGCCCGTGCCTCTCCATGCCATGCTGCGCTGGCCGCCCACAAGACCACACGCCGGCACCCCGTCCGGGCCTGGCGACAGCCTGCGATAGAGCTCCGTCCACCGAGACTCCCTGCGTCTTCCTCCGTCTTCTTCACCTACACCTCCTCGCAGGGACTTCAACCAAAGAGCGGTGTCACCCGCTCACTAGATACAATATCGCCAGTATTCGCATCTGGGCCCCTCCGACCCTCGCCCCGTTCCGCCCAGCATGACCTTTCACTTTAGCAATGCAAATGGCGGGGGCGATGCCTTGCTCGATCTGACCTTCAATCATCACCACCAGCATCACCAGCACCCGCAGCACCAGCAACGGAGCCGCGCCGCCTACGCTTACGCCAACACCACCCACTCGAGTCCCCCGGCCGCATCGGGCATCATGACCAACACTCGCACCTGGCCCATTGCTCTGGACATGGCAACGGCGGCCGCCAATCCCCAGGTCACCGCCGCGACCTCGCCGGACCGCCAGGGGAGCTCGCCACTGTCTAATTCGTCGAGTCCGCACAGCCAGCACACGTCTTTGCTACAATCGCCGTTCCAGCCTTCGACGAATCCGTTGACCGACTGGGCGCTGCAACAGCAGCAGCTGCAGCATCAGCAGTTGCCCGCCGCCGACCTGGCGCACCTCATTCGAGATTCCCAGCTCATGAACTTTAACGCCTTCCCGTCCAACTTCCAGCCCACCCCACTCGACTACCTGCCCGCCACCACCCAGGCCATGCAGGCGAACCTTTTGGAGACCGCCTTCAGCGGGATGCCCTCCATGGAGGAGGCGGCGGCAGCCCAGGCAATGCACTGGGGCAATACGGGCATGGAGAATTGGCAGGAGTTCCAGAACACTCTTCAGATGGACGGCCTTCCCCGGCTCGATAGTGTCGGGAGCAATTCGCCAACAGGCACCTACCTTGAGGTCCTCTCTCTGCCTTCATCCTCGGGCGAGGGTTGGGCCATGGTCGATTGGGGTCACCACAACCTGGAGCAGTTCCAGCAGGCCCAGGCACAGAATGCGGCCATCTTCAACCCGTCTCAGACGCTGCACCTGAGGACCAATTCCGATTCGTCAGAAGGCGCCAAATCTTTAGAGTTTGGCAGCTTTGAGGAGATTGCGCCGTTCCCATACTCGCCCTTCTCCCCAGAGTCGGACGGCTATCAAGACAACCACAACCATCGAAACCCCTTCTCAGGGGATGGTCACAACCACTCTCACGAAACCGTCAGCCCGACCGCCGCCGTTGCCCCGGTGCCCATCAAGGTCGAGCCGGTAAGCCGCCACAGCCCAGGTAGTGGTGCTGGTTCGACGTCGCCTCCATCTACCTCAAACACGCGCAGGAATTCGGGCCCACGAAAGAGCCCAATCGCCAAGGCGACCAAACCGATGGTCCGCCGCATCTCCAATGGCAAAAAGGATGGTTCTGTCGAGAAAAAGGTTGGGCGAAGAAAGGGACCGCTTTTGCCTGAGCAGCGAAAGCAAGCCAGCGAGATAAGAAAGCTGAGAGCTTGCCTGCGATGCAAATTCCTAAAGAAGACTTGCGATAAGGGAGAGCCTTGTGCGGGATGCCAGCCGTCGCACGCCCGTCTCTGGCAGGTGCCATGCACGCGCATCGACATCAAGGACATTGGCTACTTTATGAAGGACTGGAAGGCCGACTACGAGAGGCACATGGATCGGGGGGTCTCCGTATACAACGTCAAGGGCTTCTCCCAAAAGGAGACGCTCATGTGGATCACGCACGGATATGGCTTTGCGCTTCCCGTCATGGTCCGCGAGGTCTACGTCGCTGACGAAGGCTGCTTCTCTGTGGAATGGGTCGAGTCCTTCCAACCTGAACAGGAACCGATCGACTTTGAGACGCGCACCGAGAAGCTCGATGTTGGCGCCGAGGGCGTCCGTGTCGACGCTCTCGCAGAGTACCTCGACAAGCACGTCGATGGACCCTTTGAGGACTTCATCGACGACCACTTCGAAGGCACGCCCTTCATCACTGAGATCCTCAAGACTGCGCACCGCTTCTACGTCAAGGAGCGGATGCCTGTCATCAAGAAGGCGCTGAAGCTGGTGCTCGCCTATAATCTGACGATGCACATCACCATGGTGGAGAACCAGGGTTCTGAAGTTTGTCTGGATGGACAGATCGATGACGAGGAGTCCAAGTTCTACGGACGCACCGTAGCTCCCGTCATGATCAATTTCCAGATCAAGTGCGCCCTGGCTGACATGTGGCGCGAGCTGCAAAAGGACATTCTCGAAGAGCTGTCGTCTTTGTATTCGGGCGTGTACAGCGGGGAGAAGATGAAGAACTGGCCCACAATCTTCATGCTTGCCTCAATTCTCCTGGCGGTGTGGGAGGAGATGCAGTTTGACTGCCACTACCGAGTTCCCGACCCGGCAGCGGTGAACAAGTTCTGCAACGACATGGAGACGACCCCTGTCGGGGTCATCGTGGGCCTGTTCCACGCCATCTCGCAGAAGCTGCCATCCTTTACCGATTGGGACACTCGCCAGCACGGGCATCTGCTGCATAACAATACCTCCGTGTGCGAGGCCATGACCGAGGTTCGACAGCATGTCATCAAGCATGGTAAGCACCCCTACCCGCCACCAGCGCGGTCCTTGTCGAGCTGTGCCTGTTCAGAGTCTAATTGTTGCTTTACAGAGGGCTATTTACGGACTCGCAAGGAGAGCAAGTTCGACCGTTACGACTTTGACTCGCTGTCGAATAAGTTCCTGTCCAAGCTCGTCATCCGAGCAAACTGAGACGCTTATTTTTGGTGTCTGCATGAATTCGCCTCACTGTCAAGGATATTTCTAACTCGCCGACACCTATATTTTATCTCTGGCTGGGTCCCTCTCTTTTGTTACACACCCAGTCAGCTTTTGTTTCTCCTCGTCATCCAGCGGCGGCGTTTGACACGAGTTCCCTCAAGCGATGAAGACTTTGAGCAGCATTCATTGTTGGGCACACGCTACTGATCCTTTACTATTCACTTCACGACTGATTGGTCGTATCGCACGACACGAAGTTACTTTGCGCAAATGTGCGACGACCATGTAACGACTTTTCACCCCATGATTGTATGACTTGAAGAAGACGCATTTATTGATTAACGGAGGCATCATATCTGAAGATGACGGGACGCACGGGGCGAGGATGAGGCAAGAAGAAGGGCCCCTCCACCGCCGCGACGGAGGATCATGTTTCATGTTTTACGGAAGCGACAGATCAGCATGACTTTTGCGGCTTAGATGAATGCGCATGGGAAGGCGTCTTGAATAGGACAGATGCATCCAGCAACATGGGAGAGGCTTGGATGGTGGACAGCTAGTCTAGTCCATACGGATGGGATGCGGGCGACATGAGCGTACCTGGGAAAGGCCTTGAACAGTCCATACACACGATACAAGCGTTATACGGTTATGGGAATTTTGTGGTGAATAGATGAAGGTTGACCATGTCTACCGGCGAGGGCATGCTGCCCTAGACTCCAGCATGACCGGACAGATACAACAACCGTCTTCGAGGCGTTGCATTACTGTGTGAGGGTAGTATTCAAATCCATCCCGAAGATGGGTCCGCGAACGCCTGGGACAACGCATGCAGACAGAGCTAACTGAGCTCGCGTCGATATAAGTGGATGGACGTCCCACTTCGCCCGCCCCTCCCCCACGATCGACCACAAATAGAACGGGACTGTAACGTGGCTAGCTGTTGGTACAGGAGGCGTTGGCCGTTGAATAGAGTAGGAAGAGAGAGGCGATGCTGGGGGGATCGACCAGAGGGCTGAGTCCGAGGGTCGTCGGTTCGTGTCCAGGGCATCGCGACGCTCAAACAAGGGCCTGACGAGAATGACGGCTGCTGAAGGGGGACGAAGGGCTCTGGGAGGCTACCCCCGGTCCGTCAAGCGGCGCACTCTACGCTCCGGCACTGCGAGAAGCGTCGTCCGCTTCGACCCCGCTTCGGCGGGAGCCGACAATGAGAATGACGAGGTGCGAAAGCATGTGTGTCTGTGTGCTTCGGCTCGCAGCGGTGACCCTGCTGGGTAACGGAATGGAACAATTACGTGCTGAGTCAAGCCCGTGGTGTCAGTCGACGGCGTTACGAGTAGGCGCCCCCACACGGGCAGGTGGCGCGACGACACCGCCACATCCACTCTGCCAGCCTCCCCCCCCCCGCGCGCGTCGTGAGATAAGGTAAGGTACCTACTGTGGTGACCAAGCAGGCAGGCAGACAGCCGCTTGGATTCACTGCACGGCTGCCTACAAGTCCTGCAACGTGACAGAAGCAAGGGAAAGTGCAAACGCGGTGCGAAGCGCGAAGCAAGCCCTCATAGTGTCGGCTGTTTCCCGTATCCCATGCACTTGGGAGGCGGCGTTGCCGTGGCAGATTATGCCTCGTCGTCGTCCTTCCCCGATGACTGACTGCATCCGGGCCCGGGCAGCTCGGGCCCACCCTGGAGCTCGGATACGCCACACCTGCCTGGCTCAACCCAAGTCCCCGGTACGGCGTGTCTCACAGGGCCGCCGCACGCGGTGCAGGTACCGGAAACCGTTGGCGTTCTGGAGCCTTCTGGCCGTCCCCTCCGGCTATTGGCTGGTGGATGATGCGTCACCGTCGAGCTGGCCACGCCTGCAGAGGCGTGATCCGCCTTGACGTTGGTCACTGCGCCCCCGCTCGGCGCTACTCCCTCCTTCCTCCCTCGGTCGCCGCCTGCCTGTACATATAGCACCCTCCTCCCGCCCCTTCTGTATTGCCACCCTCTTCTCTTCCTACAAACCACTCTTCACCTCGCCCATCCGCGCTCACTGTCGCCTCGATTCCATCGCCTACCTCATCAGCACTTGATCTATCGCAGCGATACCCTGCGCAACAACTGCCACCATGCAGATCTTCGTCAAGACTCGTAAGTTGCCACCCTTGGCGAGCATTCAGCCGAGAGGCGACTGACACACTCCCCAGTCACGGGCAAGACCATCACTCTCGAGGTCGAGTCCTCCGACACCATCGACAATGTCAAGTCCAAGATTCAGGACAAGGAGGGCATTCCGCCTGACCAGCAGCGCCTGATTTTCGCTGGCAAGCAGCTCGAAGATGGCCGAACCCTCTCCGACTACAACATCCAGAAGGAGTCCACTCTTCACCTCGTCCTCCGTCTTCGCGGTGGCATGCAGATCTGTAGGTTCCTCCTCGTCGCATCACGCTCACCATCCAAGCGTTTGCTCTGACACGTTTTACTACAGTTGTCAAGACCCTCACGGGCAAGACCATCACCCTCGAGGTGGAGTCTTCTGACACCATCGACAATGTCAAATCGAAGATCCAAGACAAGGAAGGCATTCCTCCCGACCAACAGCGCCTGATTTTCGCCGGAAAGCAGCTTGAAGATGGCCGCACCCTTAGCGATTACAACATTCAAAAGGAGTCAACGCTCCACCTTGTCCTTCGTCTCCGTGGTGGTATGCAGATCTTCGTCAAGACCCTGACCGGCAAGACGATTACACTGGAGGTGGAATCCAGCGATACCATCGACAACGTCAAGTCGAAGATCCAGGATAAGGAGGGCATTCCCCCAGATCAACAGCGTCTCATCTTTGCCGGCAAGCAGCTTGAGGACGGCCGCACCCTCAGCGACTACAACATCCAGAAGGAGTCCACTCTGCATCTCGTACTGCGCCTGCGCGGTGGTATGCAGATCTTCGTCAAGACTCTGACTGGCAAGACGATTACGTTGGAGGTGGAATCGAGCGATACCATCGACAACGTCAAGTCGAAGATTCAGGACAAGGAGGGTATTCCCCCGGACCAGCAGCGTCTCATCTTCGCTGGTAAGCAGCTGGAAGATGGTCGCACCTTGAGCGACTACAACATCCAGAAGGAAAGCACGCTGCACCTTGTTCTCCGCCTGCGTGGTGGCCACTAAGTGCACGTGGCGGTTCTCGATGTTGTTCATGAGTTGCGCTGGCTTCACCAGCGGAATGGCGTTTGATGGTTCTAACCAGATCACGGAATCGGGCATGGGTGTGCTCGGCGACTTTGATATCAGGTCTTAGCATAGGTTTTGCGCGCACCCGCACGGAACGTGACAATACAGACTCTTTGCAGTCATATGACCGTGTTTGATGCATTCGTAGTGGTTGGAAGCCTTGTAAACCTTGGTCGAAACGCTGTCCATGTACTCGTAGCCTGAACTCTCGGTTGGTGATGTCAGCTGCCAAAGCTGGTGGGGCAAGTCCACCAGGCGTGCCAGCACCGACCTAAACCCTCGTTGCGCACACGACACGCGCAGCGCAACGACGCTCGTTTGGCCTGTCTTCCCTGCCTACATGCGACAACCATGACTGTCCGCCACGACGCGAGCAATCGCAGCCGTCTGGAACTTCTGCTGCCGCCTTGATCAATAAGCACGTGAGACGAAGCCCCCCTCAAGCGGACCGACGACCTCGCCACTCCTTGCCGTGGCGCCTACAGATCTCGGCGCAACCTTGGCAACTTGGCCTGCGAGAGCTCGCCGTGGGCCATGCCTTCGTACCTTTATCATCTCAAGTTTGAGCTGTATCCTACGCCTGATCCGACTGGAAATTCGGCTTCAGCGGCGACAGAGCACAGCGACCTTTGGCTGCCCCCTAACGGGTCGACTGTATTTGACGACCTGCCTTCACACGCTCGGCCTGTTCGACCGACGGCACCTGTGCTTTCCCGATTCCATAGCTCGCAGCACGAGAACCGGGCTTCCGAAAGGGCAGCGACCCGGGAAGAGACCTCACAGCGAGATTCGAGCCCCAGCGTCATCGACTGCGGTGCCCCGCGAGCACCCGCTCGAGACGGTGGGCAGAGGAACGAAATCATATCGGAAAGGCAGTGGTTGCAGCGTACCGAGAGCTTCCCGCCGCCTCCGTCCAGTGCTGCCATACGGCCACAGACTGCCGTCAGAGATTGGCGATTTGGTCGCGTGAGCATAGAGTCGGTCGAGACTGCTGCTTGCTGCGCCGACAACATGCCGGAGGATGTGGGCAGGGCAGGCCCCTCGGCGGCGCCACTGTTGGGGCCCTCCTTTGGCGGCGCCGGAACTGCGACCAAGGCCGAGTATCTGCCGCTGGACACCAAACATACGGACCTCGGATGGGGCGTGGTCCATTTTTACCGGGAAGGAGACGAGACGCCGCTGTTGAGCGCCCCGGAGCAGCCCGAGGAGGAGTCGAGGCCGGACGATGGGTCGTTGACGACGACGGACGGCTGCACTACGGTGTGCATCCCTGCCGTGCCGGCTTACATGTCGCCCGGTGACTTTATGGGATTCGTCGGCGAGCGGTGGATGGGCGACATCAGCCATTGCCGCATGGTAATGACCTCGAGGATGAACCGCTATCTCGTGTTACTCAAGTTCCGGGACGGCAAGCGAGCCAAACAGTGGAAAAGAGAGCTTGATGGCAGAGTCTTCAACTCTATGGAGGTGAGTCGCCTCTATGAAAGGGCAATGCTCGTCTGGATGCTGATCCGCCGCAGCCTCAAGTGTGCCACGTCGTCTTTGTCAAGTCTATTACCTTTGAGACGCCAACGCAGCCCCGCCGACATGATCACTCCGGTGCATCGTCGTCGTCGTCGACTGCTGTCTCGAACAGCCTCAAGCCCTTTCCACCTCCGACCCCGAACCTCATCGAGCTGCCGACCTGTCCCGTGTGCTTGGAGCGCATGGACGAGACCAACGGCCTCATGACCATCCCTTGCTCTCACGTTTTTCATTGCACCTGTTTGCAGAGCTGGAAAGGGGCCGGGTGTCCGGTCTGTCGATTTACAAACACGTCGTCACAAGGATCCACCAGCGATCCCCACAACCCTTACTCTCAGCCGTTTGGGTCGCCCGTCTCCAACCTCTGCGGCGTCTGCGACTGCACAGACGATCTTTGGATCTGCCTCATCTGCGGCTACGTAGGATGTGGTCGATACAAAGGCGGCCATGCCAAGGATCACTGGAAAGACACGGCTCACAGCTTTGCCTTGGAGCTGGAGACGCAGCACGTGTGGGACTACGCTGGCGATATGTGGGTGCACAGGCTCATCCGCGACAAGGGAGATGGTAAGGTCGTCGAGCTGCCCGGAAGGGGTAATCACAGCGGGCATCGCCACGACGAGGATGTCGTGCCGCGGGCAAAGCTGGAGAACATTGGCCTAGAGTATACGCATCTCATCACGAGCCAGCTCGAATCGCAGCGCGCGTACTACGAAGAAATGATTAGCAAGGCCGTGGACAAGGCGGCCAAGGCAGCAGCCGTCGCGGATCGCACCGCCGCACAGTCGTCAAAGACAATGGAACGGCTCGCCGACCTCGAGGACAAGTACAGGATCCTCAGCACCGACACCGCCCCGCAGCTGGAGCGCGACCTGGGACGCGAAAGGGGCAAGGCAGCCAAGGCGGAGACGCTGGCGCGCAACCTCGGCAAGGCGCTGCAGGAGGAGAAGCGGCTCAACGAGGGGCTCATGAAGCGCATCGAGCACCTCGGCGCCGACAACGAGGCCGTGCGAAAGGAGCTCGATGAGCTCAGGGCTGAGGGGGCGGAACTCAAGGACATGAACAGAGACCTGTCCATGTTCATCTCGGGCCAGGAGAAGCTCAAGGAACTGGAGCGTGAGGGGAAACTCGAGGAGGGGGAGGTGGCCGAGGGCAGCGCAAGCGTGCCGGAGAAGAAGGGCCGGCGGAGGCCGAAGAAGTAATAGGTCGTGGACATGTCCGCGAGGGCATATACGGGATTTAGTTGGCAGCGGAGTTTGGCGTCTGCTCGTTCCAAGGCAGGGAACAGGGGTTTGACATTACGGTGGCAAATGTTTGGAACACGACGTCGTCCGAGGCGCCGTTTGTATTAGCCCGCGATGGGATGACTTGGATAATTGTTTGAAAGCATAGAAGCCTAGACATTTTCGTACCACCATCTTTCCGCTGTGAGACTGGTGACGCGCAGGCAGCCAGAGTTGGCGTTGCGAAGACATCCCTGAGCCTTGACTTGCAGCTGCCACCACCATCGAAGGGTCTGGTGGCCTCTACATTGAGACTCGGGTCACTGATACTCTCATACGGCTGCTTCAATATTCCTGCTTCAACGTACGCAACCACCGCTGCGAGATACATTCCGAGCTCGTAGCCAACGTACACGGCGTATCAAGCTCATGGTGATGAAATTGCACGAGGTGAATTGAATGCCTGTTGCCCAGGTCAAACAGCCCATTCCGCAAACCTGGCAAGATGAACTCAAGCGCCCCAGCTCGGCGGCCTGTCCTCTGGCTTGGTCCCCCACGTCGACTCCTCCTTGCCCAGCACCAGCTCCAGCGTCCAGCCCTCGGTGAAGAACTCGTGGCCGATCCACGACTTGGTCCACTCCCTGCCGTTGACCGTGGCGCGCTGGACGTGCAGGTTGCGGTAGGCCGGGTCGAAGCCGACGTTGCGGACCGTGGCGGTGCGGCCCGTCTGGGGGCTGCGCACGCTCAGCTCGGCGAAGAAGGGCGGCGTGATGAGGTAGACGTTCTGGCCGGCGACGGGGAAGAGGCCCAGGACGGCGAAGAAGAGGAAGGCGCCCATGGCGCCCGAGTCGTCGTTGCCGGGCAGGCCGCCGGGGCTGGCGTTGAAGGCGGCGGGGACGTAGCCGTGGATGCGCGCCGCCGAGAGCGAGGGCCGGCCGGCGTAGTGGTAGAGAAAGACGGTGAGGAAGACGGGCTCGTTGGAGATGTCGGCGAGGCCGCTGGCGTGGAAGAAGTCGAGGCGCGAGACGAAGGCTTCGTCGCCGCCGACGAGGGCGATGAGCGAGGACAAGGCGTGGGGGACGAAGCTGGCGTTTAGTCAGTCAGTCAGACATGAACCCTGGGTCGCGAAGCAAGCCCCCGACGTCAGGAGGCTAGGCCATGACCTACAACAGATACTGCCAGATGCTGGCCTCGAATGTCTCGCTCGGGTTCGTCGTCAGGGAGCAAAAGCTCGCGAGCGCCGAGCACGCAATGGGGTCCTGGAAGCCCCAGGTGCCGTTCATGTACTTTGGCTGGAAGAAGCCCCTGAAGCCCGAGTCGGCGCCCCTGACGACGGACGTCTGGTCCTCGCGCCACAGGTTGCGCCAGTTCATGCTGCTGCGCATGTACCGGTCGCGCGCGCCGGCCCTGCCCAGGCCGCCCGCCAGCGTCGCGAGGCAAAAGTCGTCGTAGGCGTACTCGAGGGTGCGCGACACGCTGCGCGAGTTGGTGCCGAAGCCGAGCGGGTCAAAGTCGAGGTAGGGGATGTAGTCGAGGGCGTGCCAGCTGCGCAGGCCGCCGCGGCCGTGGAGCGACCACTCGTGCGGCTCGCGCTCGGCGTCGGCCGTGGCGGCCGCCAGCGCAAGCTCCCAGTCGATGCCGCCGGCGCTCAGGTTCTTGACGTAGGCGTCGGCCAGCACCACGTCGGCGTTGGAGCCCGACTGCGTCCAGCCGTTGCACATGCTCATGTGGCAGTCGGGCAGCCACCCCTCGTGCGTGTACGTGTCGAGCAGCGAGTTCACCATCTGGATCTGGGCGCGCGGGTCGACAATGGTCAGCAGGGGATGCTGAGCCCGGAAACTGTCCCATATACTGCCCACGGGTCAGTATATCGAGCAGAAGCCTGCCTGCCTGTCATGTCAGGGGATTGACGCTGCCCTCACCAGTAAAAGGAGTCAAAGTACGGCCGTCCCGTGTCCCAGTGCGGGTTCTCGCCCGTGTAGTTTTGCGGCGAGATGAGGTTTCTGTACACGCCGCTCCAGAAGCTCTTGACCAGGTCCTGCGAGGCGCCGCCGCTCTTGATGCGGATGGGGCCCAGCTTCTCGCGCCACGCGTCCTTGGCGACGGCGACGAGCCGGTCAAAGTCGTGGAGGGGGTCGGGGATCTCGCGCTCGGCGCTGCGGCAGGCCTGCTCGGCGCTCTTGAAGCTGATGCCGACGCGGGCCGTGACGGCACTGGCGCCGCGGAAGCGCGCGAAGCCGCCGCCCTCGAGGTAGAAGAGGTTGAAGCCGCGCGTGAGGGCCACGCTCTTGGGCTCGGTGCCCGCGCGGCTGTTGACCCAGACGCCCGTGTCCGAGACGTCGGCGCCGAAGAAGTCGGCGCAGACGTGCAGCACGTACGAGCCCGCGCCGAAGCTAGGCAGGAAAGTCCCGTTGCCGACCATGCGGGCCGAGTGCGCGTCGACACTTACCGACGCGTTCTGCCGGCTCTGCCACAGGTCCGTGAGGTCGAGCAGGATGAGCGGGTGCTGGCTGCCGCTGCGGTGCTCGGGAAAGGTGAAGCGGTACAGCGCCGCGTGCTCCGAGACGGTCATGTCGGCCGAGACGCCGCTCTCGAGCTCGACGGCGAAGCGGCCCGGCTCGGCCCTGACGCTGTCGCGGCGGTAGCGCACCTTGCGGTCCCCGATGCGGAAGCGGCAGCTGTTGACGTCGTCGCCGTCGCACAGCTGCGGGAAGAGCGGGAAGTTGCCCAGGCTCGGGTTGCCGCCGGTGCCGCTGTCGTGGACGCTCGAGAAGCCGGTCACGTTGCTGCCGTCGAGGCCGAAGCCGCCCGTGTTCTGGCCGTCGACGTCGGCGACGGCCTTGGCGAGCCCGTACGGCAGCGTCGCGCCCGCGAAGACGTTGCCGCCGTTGGTCGTGCCGATGAGGGGGTCCACGAAACGGAGGGGGTCGTCGCATCTGCCGCTGCCGGCTGCGAGGGCCACGGCCAGGCACACGACGAGGAGGAGGCGGTGGTGGCGGGCGCGCATCGTGGGATATTCGTGCGTGGTGTTTCGGTGCCTCTGCTGCGGGCAAATGGTCACGACAACACGGCGACGACACTACGAGAGTGTAGCTGTGACGGCAAATCAACCCGGCCAGACAAGAGACTGTTGCAGCGGTCGGCGGCTTTAATCAAGTACCACCGTGATGCCCACGATCCCGCGGGAGGAGGCACTGGGGCGAAGGCGACCTTGCTGCGGCGTGAGGGCTGGCCTTCCCCTCACCCGCGCCGCTCGCTGCAACCCCGAGCGCATCCATCGCCAATCTCCGTAGTCGTGTGACGACGACTGCAAGGGGAAGAGGGTTGGCTGTGGTTGTGTTGTCACCAGCATCGGCAGCCAGCCGGACGCGAGCCATGACGTCCAGTGCCGTCAGACAAGCTGGGGGAGCTTCCGAGACGCCAATCGAAATGTCCACCCTGTTCCACCCCCCACTCTGTTCGGCTGCGGGGTCGACCAGGGGTCCCGCCCGCCGACGACAAGCCTCAATCCAGGAACGCGTATTTGATGTCGAGGCATCGGATACTGATATATCTGTCAGCTTGGTTAGCCCAACGCTGGCGGGGCCTCGTCTTGCCTGGCAGAATCTCGCACGGCCGGATGGATCATAGTGGTGCTTTGCAACTCTTGGGCTGCCTTGTATTACACCGTAGAATAGACGCATCCCCAACCCCGAATCCCATTTCGCCCGCCATGTCATGACCCATGTTTTATATTCACCCCAGAGCCCTCAGGATGCAAGTTGACGTACCCACTCAGAGACGTCTCACACAATCAACTCGTTTCTTCGCCTGCTCGGCACCTCAGACATCACCCCTTGCCAAAGTGCCCGTCCTCGCGCATCGTCCCAATCACGGGCGCCAGCAGTTGCGGCAGGCACTCGGCCGCGTCCCTGCCAAACGCGAAGTCGCCGGGCTGGATCTTGTACAGCTCCGTCTCGTCTTCGGCCTCTGGATTGATGTTTGCGATGCGCGCCCCGTGCAGCCTGGCGCGGGAGATGTAGCCCGCGGCGGGCCACACCTTGGCTGACGTGCCCACGACCAGCAACAGGTCCTGTGGCGTCGAGTGAGCAGGCCGTGTGTAGCCAGGGTGTTGCGTCAGACATACCACTTTGCCATTGTTCATCCAGTCGTGGATGCCCTCGATCATGTCGCCGTCTAGCTCCTCGCCGAACCACACCACGCCGGGCCGTTGCAAGCCCGTCTTGCACTTGGGGCACGTCGGCAGCTCGTCGTCGGGGATGTGCTTGATGCGGTGGTACGGATCCAGCAGCTTCAAGTCCTCGCCAGGCGGCGGGTCCTCCGAGGCTGGGGCCAGCAGTGGGCAGAAGGGGTCGTCGAAGTTGCCGCGCTGTATCCAATCGCAGCCGTCGGCGCTGCACTTGATGTCGAACAGGGAGCCGTGCAGGCTCCGCAGCTGTTCTGGCGGATGCCCTGCCCGCTGCGAGAGATCTACAAGGCCCTCGCATCAGTAACAAAGCACCCTCGACAAAGGCGTCCCAGTCACGGCCCCCCAAAAAGCAAGGCCGACGGGAGGCTCCACTCACTGTCGACGTTCTGCGTCAGACACAAAAAGTCCTTGTTCTCCCTCGCCAGCGCCGCCAGCGCCTGGTGCGCAGGGTTCGGCTTCGCCCGCAGGCACGCATGACGCCTGTAGCCGTAAAACAGCCAGACCATGCCCGGGTCCGCCTTGAAAGCTTGCATCGTGGCCAGCTTGGTCGCGTCATGGTTCCGCCAGTAGCCGCCGGCGCCCCGGAACGTCGGTAGCCCGGATGAGGCCGATAGACCGGCCCCACAGAGGGCGAGCACCCGGCGGCTGGACCGGAGCACCTCGTGGAAGCTCTCGACGTCGTTGTGGGGTGCCATTGGAGCACCGAGGCGGTGATGGAGAGGGCCCGGTGGCCGGGTCTCGTCCTGAAGGTTGGACGTGGGGCGACCGAATGGGCCGGCCGGTATCCGTACAGGTGCTGGAGGAGGCCCGCGCAAAGCAACGACGGGGGCGGGAGGCCGGAGGGCGGCGGGGCCAGCAGCGCAGAGTGAGGCGGGCGACAAAGTAGCCGAGGGGACGATGTGAGGGGAAGAGAAGCGAGAGTGAAGCTTTGCACGTTGGTCTGAAGAAGGCAAGTTGGAGGCTGAGCAAGCACTCACCGGCGGCAGTCGAACAGGCCACCCGAAGCCCCAGGGACTTTGCCCACCGGCACATGGGGCGGGCGCCCGAGCCAACCCTGGCCAGCGCACTCTCTCCCCATGCCGCACCCACCGTCATTTCCAACACTCGTTGGCCAAGGCATTGACCGATTGCCAACGCTCCCCAAGCACGTGGCGGTAAGCCGTGAACCTCTCTGCTTGCCGATAAGGTACCGGGGCTACACGGTCGAGCACGTACTTGTACATGTACCAGCATCGAGGCACCCTTGGCAGTGGCATCCAAGAGCACCAGAAGCAAACTCCCACGGCTTCAGCCCCCCACACAATAAACACCAGGGCTCCCGCTAGGGGTCCTGGGGCCGCAAACCCCTCCCTGGAGGCCCTGGGCTGCTGCCCCCGAATGACGTGCCTTAGTGGCCGATCACTCCACCGGTCGTTTGCCCAGCAACACGAAGCGACGCTGATTTGCTCAGCCTCCTCACATGGAAAACATGCCATTGGATGTTGCATGGCTTCCAAGGATCACCATGGTCACGGCTCGGAGCCTCCGCACAATTATCCAAGAGTTGCTGGGCGGTCTGCGGCCTGAAGCACCACCGGCGCCACAAAGGTCACCGACCTGAAGCCTCTCCAGGTCGAGCTTCCGCGCCATGGGAGTTCTGCGCAAATAGTGGCATGGAGCTGTCCCTGGCTTTTCAGCGTCATCGCACCGCGGAGGTTGTCGTCTTCGGCAGCTTGCGTGCAGTGATACTTGGCCTTTTGCCTGGACCAAGCGGAACACGTATGCGCCATGCATGAGTCGCTTGATTCCATGATAGAGTGTGATTTCGTAGGATACGCTTTTCGCAGTTCGAAAGTCGGAAACGGCGACCATCAGTAAGCACATCGCGTACTAGTAGTTAGCTTGTGAGACCAGACGGACGACACGTCTTCTCTTTAGATCCCTACAAGTTCGGCCGTAGGTGGAATTTCAGCTGGGCGGCGTCTCCTTCACCAATGGCGCAAGGGGTCCCCCCTCTGGTTGATCAGGTATGCGCGGAGTATGGGCCGTAGAGCGAATCATCTAGCGGCATGTCAACGGCGCCTGAAACGGCCGCGCGCTCGATCCAAGCATTCTTTGTTCTCTCCACAACGTGCTTGCCAAGTTGGGGAAAGCTGTGTAAGACCCCGTGCGACTTCGCTGACCGGAGTGGCACATTTCCAGCCCCCCAGTCTGCCGGGACCGTGACGTGTGCGTGCGGGTACCTGGTCTTGGCCGCAAGCCAGCAAGCCACTGTCGTGAGCTCGCAAGAGGCGCAGATCTCGGCGCCGGAAAAGCATGACGCATGGCGGTGTGTAAGTTGGTGGCTAGGCTGAGGGACAGCTGAGGCCTGCCCGGTTGTCGAACCAACGCACCTCGCAGATGTCGATGAGAAGTCCAACATACCACGAGTCTTCCTTGTCATGTCGCCCCATCCGAGACGTCGCAGTCGAGAATCTGCTAGTGTTCACCATGCAGAATACGAACACCGTATCGCGACGCAGGGGGTCGGGATCGACAATGTCAGCGGGTTCGCGACAGTCTGCCTTTGCGAATGACGTTGGCAGGACGACATGAAGTTCGAGATGCGTCGTTCATGACCACATTGGTTGCCGCCACCAAGCGCATCGGTCGGCGCACATGGCTGGCTGACATCCTACTCGTATGCCAACCCGCATTTAGCAGCCCATAGATCTTGGCTCTTCGTCTTACCGAGCGCTCCCATTCTTCTTCTCCAGCAACGTTGTCATCCAAGAGCAGCGCGCTCGTGGAAATTATTTGCTGCAACTTCGGCTTACGTCCAAAGCCAAGGTCGCCATGCAGCCCAAGCAGCCCGTGATATGAGCCAAGATTGGGAGGCTCGTCTGCCGAGGTATCGTAGCCATTCAGGAGGAGCCAAGAAGCACTTGTGAGACGTGGCACACCTAGCATCGTCCCTGAAATGACACTCGGTGCATGAGTGACAGCCAGATTGACAGCCCGATTGACGACCCACGCCCGCCCGCTTCGACTGTTCCGAACCAGCTCGGACCCCTAATATCCGGTGACATCAAGGACCGACGAGGCTCCGTTGGGCTGTTCTGACTCGGCAGAAGCACACGGAGCGCCTCATCCAGCATGTACAAGTAGACTAGTCGAGTCATTGCCTAATGAGGCAGCTGGAAAGGTGGAGAAACGTTGCCGAAAGCTCTGCCACAAGTTTGGCTTGCGCGAGGGGGAGAGGTAACGTCTCCCGCGATGGCTGCGGACGGCATTTGCAGACCTGTCGGCAATGACCGGCGGCGTGTCCGCGTGCTGGACTAGCAGCTTTGCGGCTCTCCGAACAGAGGGTGTAAATTTAGAAGCAATGTGACGAGCTAGTGCCTAGCGAGAGATGGTGGCGGCGGCGGAGGAGGAGAGGGAGCGGAGCCATCGTGAAGGAGGGTCGCAAGCAGCCAGCAGAGCCTCCAGCAGGTTCCAGCAATCGACCGAGCTCTCCCCGGGACACATGATGCCTGTCGCATTGGCAAGACCCATTCGCCGGTGTGCTGGACGAATACGGCAGCGGCCGGGCCAGGGGATGTACTCCGTCCCTGTAGGCGAGATGATGAGTCGAAGCGTAGGAGGCCCGCCAGCACTGCCCCACGGCGAAGACTTCTTGGCGAACTGACTGGCGCCAAGCCGAATACGAGGGCGTCTTGCCCGCGAGCAGCTCTACACGTACTCGCACATAGTACGCCGCCGAATAAAGGAATGCCGTTTTGCCGCTGCCATATCGGCACCAACGAAGCTGGGAGCCTCGATAGCGGCGGCTCGCATATGCCGAGACGCCAACGCTGGTGCCGTTGACGTGCGGCGCGCGGCTCACGAGATGCAACACCTCTCGGCCTGTCCGTGGTCGCTGCTCGACTAGCTGTCGCAGACGCCGCGACGACAGTCCCAAGGACATTGACGGAAAGAAGAAGAAGAAAAAAAACGTCAGATCCACCGTCAGTCGGTGGGAATCTGGGTCCCTCGATACACCGGCGGTCGATCCCCTGTTTCAGTGCGCTCCACGCTCCGCGCTGGGCGTCCGCCGACGGGTGCGACAAGCGACCTGGAGCTTGGCAGGGCCTTCGGGCAGAACGCACAGGGCAGAATGGCAGGCTGGCAGGACCCCGCGGGTTGCGGTAAGTGGGCGAAACGTACCTAAGGTATCCGTAGTCGGTAGCGCATGCATGTCGCAGCGCCCGTCGCCCGGCTGTCGAGCAACGGTCGGGTCGTCATCATCTGCCGCCGCGGTAACACGGGGCCTCCAGTGATGCTTCCAGAAGGGACGGGACTTTATCCAGGGCCAGTCGGCAGGGAGCAGAGCCGCGCGAAACCCTGGCGCTTCAGGGGCGACTTTTGCTGGAACAATCTGCTGGAACAATTACGCACTATTCATGCCTTTCAAGGTTGCTGACACTGTCCATCACCGGAGGGGGTGCCTGCTTGCCCCTCCAGTAATCCCTTACTAGACAACGGCTATCATCGTCTGCTCGTACTCGTACGAGTGCAGGCAACAGCCGCAACTGCACCGTATCCCACCGTCTCGCACCGTTCACCCTTGTTGCACCCCTTTCGAGCGCTCCACCAATAACGCGGGCCTTGGGAATGGCGAGGGCTCGGCAATCCAGTCTTTTTCCTACTTACCGGTTGTTCTCCATCCCGGCGAGCGAGCATGCCGCCGTGGGGACGGGCGTCCAGCCAAGCAGGCGCAACGGCAGCACGGCCGTGCATAGGGCGGCAGGGTGTTGGATGCACCACCGACCGATTAGGTGGGTGAGCGATGAACTGCAAGGTCCCGGCTTCTGTCGTATCACCCACCGCAGCATCCAGCCAGAGCCCACTCCGAAACCCAGAGCGATGTCAAGCTCGCGGCTGGCAAGCGCAGCGGGAATCCGCAGCCGTGTGGCGAGGCCCAGAAATGCCCCAGCAAACACGAGATCAGCATCCGTCGCTCAAGCCCATCCGAACGACCGGCGGTCTCGAAAGTTTCGGAGCAAGCGCGCGCGCTGACACGAATACAACCACACACGAGGAGTAGCTTACTGTACGAGATGAAAATGGTTCCAGGCACCCGTCCTGTTGCGAGGGCGCTGCCAGTCCTCCCGCCGCGCCACCGAGGTAGCGCAGCGTTGCCCCAGAAGCCACCTCCGTGACGGACGGGGCCAAAAGACAGTCCAAAATAGGCCAAGGGTGGCTGTGGCGCTGGGTTGCGTGGTGTCGTATCAATTGTCTCAGCGTTTAGGGAGTGGTGGTCCGGGGCCTCAACCTGTTGTTGGCTCCTCGTTGGCCCGGCCTCCCATGAACGGGCGCAGGGGTCATGGCAGGGGTCGCATTGTCGTTGTACCCCTGCCACGCCGTCTCCTGAGGCTTGGCTGATGATGGGCGTGGGTACGGGCCCCTGTCGCCGGTCCCTTTGCTCATGGGGATCCCAGGAGGTAATAAAACGCCCGTCTCATGCCCACGCCCCCCCCCGAGTCCGCTCTGACCCTCTGTTATCTACTCTCGTTGCCCTCATCCTCGTCGTCCAACGTCCGTTGTTTTCTTCTTCCCCATCTTCTTGTCTCTCGCTACTGACCAATACTGTCGCTTCTTTCGGCCCTCTTGGCCTCGTGTTTGTAAGTGCGACCCCATCAACAACAACATCGGGCACAACCACTCATAAACCCTCACAGCTGCTTCTCTTCTTAATCAAAGACAACCGAGTCTCCTCAACCTTCCTGCACATCCTCACCTCGCAATCATGTTCACCAAGACTCTCTCTGCCGTCGCGGTGGCCCTGGCCGCGTCGACGCTCGTCTCCGCTCAGACCTTTACGTCTTGCGACCCGACGAAGAAGGGTAAGTTACCGCAGTCCCTGCCCAGCTCATTCTCGGCGCCGTAGAACTGACAAAAGCGCCCACAGACTGCCCTGCCGACCCTGCCTTTGGTGCCAAGGTCAACTGCGACTTGACCAGGGGCAAGTGTGCCCCTTTTAGCGAGGCCGACGGCACCACCATCAAGTACGACGACAAGCTTGGCGCCGTCTTCAAGATCAGCTCCGAGACTGATGCTCCCACCATCCACACCGGCAAGTACATCTTCTTCGGCCGCGTCGACGTCGAGGTCCGGGCCGCCGCCGGCCAGGGCATTATCACCAGCGCCGTTCTCCAGTCCAATTGCCTCGACGAGGTCGACTGGGAGTGGGTCGGCGGCGACAACGCCCAGGTCCAGACCAACTACTTCAGCAAGGGTGACACCACCACCTACGACCGCGGTAAATACCACCCAGTCTCCGACCCTACTGGGTCTTTCCACACCTACACGGTTGAGTGGACGGCCAAGGCTGTCACCTGGTCCATCAATGGCGCTGTTGTGCGCACCCTGACGGCCGAGTCCGTCGGGGCAAAGTACCCCCAGACTCCCATGCAGGTCAAGCTCGGAACCTGGGTCGCCGGCCGCAAGGACGCTCCCGAGGGCACCGTCCAGTGGGCTGGTGGCAAGACCGACTTCAGCAAGGGTCCCTTCCAGGGCTACTACAAGAGCGTCACCATCACCGACTACGCGGGCGGTGACAAGCCCACCAACGACAAGGTCAAGGAGTACAGCTACGGAGACAAGACCGGCACCTGGAAGAGCATCAAGGTTGTCGGCGGTGAATCCGGCAGCGACAGCAGCAGCAGCAGCACTGGCACCAAGACCAGCTCTGGATCCAAGAGCAGCACTCATGCCGAGACCTCCACCAAGACCACCGTGACCACGACCAAGGCTGCCAGCACCACGGGCTCCTCGTCCAAGACCACCATCACCACGGTTGCCTCGACTGGCTCCAACTCGACTGCCACCGGTGCTTCCAGCACGGGTGCTGGTCCCAGCCCCAGCGGCACCACCAAGCCCACCACCGTCCCTGGCTCCGGTGCCTCTCACCTTGCCGTCGGCAGCGTGCTGCTGGCCGGCGTCGGCGCCATTGTCGCCCAGATGCTGCTGTAAAGGGTGTCATGGTACGACAGACGCCCTTCTTTATTTTCGGGATGTACCATCTTCTGTCATCTGTCAACGAAGGAGCGCATGTAGTATGAGAGATTCACGCAGCGCAATCTAGACTGCACGCGAAAAGAAGCAGACCACCTAATATCATACACTTCGAGTCGAGCCTCTCTTTGTTTGCCCGAGCACGTCCAACCACACCCAGACCACGGATCGTTGAAACGAGGTCAGCCTCTGAACAGGGGCCTCGTTGCTAGATGATGACCTCGGCCCCGTCCGAACGACGAGACACTTGCGCTGGATTTAATGTCACGACAGCCCTTTTGATTGGCCTAGAGAAGCAAGGATGGTATCGAATCGCGCGCAGTACGAGTATGAGGAGCTGTGTGGATTCGGCCTTTTTTTTGGGATACGAGAGAGCGGAGAGGGATACCTCGACTTTGATCTGATTGAGAGTCTATTTTAGCATGGTAGAGCATTTAGACTTGTGACGGCATACCAGCAGAAACTAGAATGCAATTCCGTTTGCCCTGCCTGTCCTCTGGACTTGAGCCTCATGTGCCGCAAAGCAGAGTGTGAGCGGGGAGGCAGGTAATGTTAAAAACCGCATAGCCAACAGCGTCTGTCTGCCCGGATGACTCCTCCCACGGAGCGCCTGCGGGGGAGATTGCGAACGCACGCGATGGACAATGATTGGGATCCGTCCGACCCGCTTGGCTAGGCGCTGACTCCGCCATGTCATTGGAAGGCACATTCTTCACTCGGCTTGGCGAAGGGGGTCCCCTCCAAATGGGCCGACTTTATGAGCCGTGCCGTGTCGGTTGTGAGAATGCGCGCGGCGCCCCGCAAGGACGGGTACCTGGCATGTAACTTACCTTACTTATGAGCGAGTTGGCTGCGATTGTGACCGGGGGGGGGGGGGG
>JALHBZ010000073.1:324386-373725 GCA_024340015.1 Tolypocladium ovalisporum
GTACGTCCCAACGGGCCCGGAGAGGACTCGGCGGCGGCCGCTCCGGGTACGAACATTGCACGGGCTGACGGATTGACTTCTCCGTGGACATCTCAACGCCACGCACACCTCACCTACTGTAGACCCATGAAAGAAATTCGAGAAAAACAAGGCACAACTGCCACTTCGCGGCTGAACAAAACCTCAAAAAGTGAAACCTCGAGGCCCCTGATGCTACTCCGGTACAGGGAATCGAACCCTGGGCTGCTCGGTGAGAGCGAGCGATGTTAGCCACTACACCATACCGGAATGTCTTTTGCTTTGTGGAATGGGACCGGCGTCAATCAGTTTATATTCCTTTCCACTCTCAGTGGAGCTGCTTTGGTGCGCTGGGCCCAGGGTTTGGCCAACTAGAGCACTCTTCGGAACGCCCCGAGAGTGGAGTTTCCGTGGCGTCGCAGCTACTCGTGCCCGTGAGACGTCTTAGCCCGCGGCGCCGTATGATAGACATGGCAGTGATAGCACTACAAGCAAGACTCTAGGAAAGGCATGAGTTCCTCCGCGCCCGGGACAAGGGTCAACTCCAGCCTTCACAACGTCGTGCATGAAGTCCCTTGCCGTCGTCGCTTCTTCTAGACGCTTCGCGCAACACCAACGTCAGTCCAAGCCTGCCTGACAATCTTTGCGGCGTCCTCGCCAAACTCCTCCTCGGCACAGTCGACGGTGACATCCGCAAACTGCTTAAAGGTGCAGCGCGGGGGAACCTTGCCGCTGTTCATCGCCTTCCACCAGATCTGGCCAGCTTTTTCCCACGAGTAGCCTCCAAAGGCCGCGGCTGCCAGGTAAAACGCCTTGTTGGGGATGCCGGAATAGATGTGAACCCCGCCGTTGTCCTCGTATGTCTTCTCATACTGAGCCATGTTGTCCGCCTGGGGATCTTTGCCCTGGAAACGAGTGTCAATCAAAAATGACAAGTTCTGGGGGCTGGCAGTATATCTTACGAATCGCGGATCATCGTAGGCCGTTCCGGGGCCTTTCATGCTCCGCAGGGCTACCCCTTTGATGTCAGGCACGAGACAGCCCTCGCCAATGAGCCAATCCGCCTTGTCCGACGTCTCGTCCTCGATCTTTTGCTTGATCATGATGCCAAATACATCAGAGACGTGCTCGTTCAAGGCACCAGGCTGGTCCATGTATTCGAGTGGGGAGGTGTGCTCCGTGACTGCGTGTGTCATCTCGTGGCCGATGACGTCGATGCAGCCGGTGAAGTTTTTGAGGAACTCGCCGCCGTCGCCAAACACCATCTGAAGCTGCTCGGGATCCCAAACTGGGGTGGCCCTTTTAGCTCTTGCACAGATTCACGCGGTAGTGCACTACTAACAAGCATTTTCGTAATTCTTGCCAAAGTGGACGGAGCTGATGACGTCGGCGTTCTTGTTGTCGATGGACTTCCATTGAAACTTGTCCAAGTAAAAGGCGAGAACATTTCCTACGTTGTCATAGGCCAGATTGACGTCCTTGTCCCCGACTTCGGGCTCACCCTCGGCTCGCTTCAGCTCGCCGGGCAGGTCACCTTCAGTTGTTGTTCTCTCGGCATCGTAGACGGCGCGATATGGGAGATCCTTCTTTCTGTCACCGTCTTTGTCTTTGCCCTTGGCTGCCAACGCTACAGTGCAATCAGCAAGGCGAGTCTCAAAGGGGCAGGTATCAGTCTTGGGCTCACCTTTCTGCGCCTCGGGCTCCTTTGCCATGAGAGACTGAAGATGGCCCAGGTCTCTCTTGGCTTGGGCACGAGTGGACTCGTCAACTGCCTCAGAGGTGGACAGTCGGGTCAGGACCCCTTCCGGGATAAATGGCGATGCACGATGGAGAGCAGCACCGGAGCCACGCGGCTCAACCAGCGATGCCATGCGCTCCCGTCGAGCGCTACTCACGCGGTCATGGGCGGCAAGAGACGCCTGAGCCGCGTCACGAACATGTTGGGGATTGCTAGTCGACTCAGCGATGCCGCGAAGGAGGTGAGGGGGAACTATGAAGCAGCGGCAAGACATTTCGAGGGTAGGGCCTTGAGATATATGCCGTAAAGGGACAATTTCAGGATTGTGCGGAGGTGTTTCAGTAGGATCTGGGTCGTAGGAGATGCAAGACAAAGGATGAAGAGAGGACAGGTGGACCATGTTAAGTAGAGCCTCGTCTGGCTCTGTGCCTGCTGAGAACTACCGACTTGGATAGGGCAGGCAGCTTGTACGTGGTGACCATGTTGTCACTTGCCCACCACGTGAGTCCACCTGCGGCGTGTACATGGACAAGAGAGGGTACTGCATGAGTCGCTCTAGTATGACTCTGCCATACTTGGCAGGAAGCTTCATCTACATCTAGCTTGCAGAGGCAACACTGAGTTACTTGCCATTATGGTTTCATCTGTCGCTAGTCCACAATGCTGCACTCCATCAAGCCGGCCTGCCGAGAGTCACTCGGCACGGATAAGACGGCTCACGAGCAGCAAGACTACTTTTGCGCAGCACAAGAGGCCTCACATCACCAGTGCGGCAGGTGCGAAGACGTGGCTCCTATAGCGGAACGGATTGCGAGTGTCGACGCTGTACGAAAGACGAGTAGGGCCTACTGAGCTACTACCCTGAATGCCATGTGAAACCCCGCCAATCAGCCGCGAGATGGCAACCTCTTTGGGATGTTGACCTCGTGCGAGAGCGACCGTGCGGGCTGAGAAAGCTTGTCGGTACAACGCGATGTAACGACACCTGAACAGGTTTCACAGGCAGTTTGCCTGACTGGGGTCACCTGGGCACTCCGTCATCATTAGCTCGCCTGCCGTCGCCTCCTGACGCTCAGCATGCGGGCCGAATCTGTGACGACGCGACCTAGATTCCGGGTACTTGATTTGAGCATAAGGCTGATGCTGGATGAGGAGTGTCAAGCTTATCAAGGCATTGACCGTTGGATGCTTCGTTGCACGTGCAAAGTAGACGCGGTGGCAGGGACCATCCTTGCGGGCCTTGTCGCGCAGCGTGCATCCGATACTGTGGTCGTCGCTACCATCGGAGCTGACGAAGATGCTTGCATCAGGTTGCTCAGGGCATGTCGCGAATGTTGTCACAAGGAGCGAGTGCATGCAACCTGAGTGTTTGTCCCTAGGATTGCGTCTTTCGCTTCCCCGCTGCGCAGCCGAGATCGTTTGCACTGGCATTTTGATGCTGAAGTATTGTGTCGCTGTGAGCAGAGGACGCTTGTGCTTGATGGACGTCGGCATTGGCACGAGCTAGCAAGCAGGAGGCGGCTCATTCCGTCTTCCACCTCGCTGACGATTCTGGCATGGAGACGCGACGTGCAGCACCTCGTTCACCACGATAGCTTGTGGTATGATATAATCCTGCAATATCTGTCGCATCATGCCCAAGTAAGGCGCCGTGGTGATGCCACTTGTCTGTCCTCTCCGACAAATCATGAAGCAAGCTGAGTGCCTTTCCTTCTTTCGAGTGAGGCCGTTGTGAGCCATCATCGTCGCGAACGGCAGGAGCAGACTCCGTACCTGACCTCGAAGTCCAGGCAGCAGTGCCTTACCCTCGTCTCAAGCACACACAATTGTAGCTCTCTCAAATTGCCTTCTCTCTCAGAAGATTCTTACCTTATGCAAGCTCTGAGACCTTGCCCCGTCGAGATGAATGCTCAAGGTAACACACCATTGCGAACACTGGGGCAAGCGTTGGCCGATCACCAACGGCCTCCACGCATCGACGCATCGTCCGAAGCGCCGCCAATCGGGCCGGACTTGCGCGAGCTACAGCTGCGGTACAAACTTGCTCCACCGACGTTCAAGACGCTGTGTTCCGTATCTGAGCCGCCCGACCGAAGACTTGTGCTGCACACAGCTTGTCAAGCAACAGAGCTGCGATCTTTCCCAATGAAGCAGACAGACAGAGGATTCTTTCGCGCCATCAACGATCACACGCCGATTGCATATCCTATCAGCGGGAACATATCGGAGCCGTGGCACAAAGCCTTCTTGCTTGTCCAGATTGACCTCTCAAGGGACGGTTGGCCGAACAAGTTATCGGCTCAGGCGAGAAAGGACCTACAAAAAGAGAGCTCCCGTATAAACACCATCCTGGACCGCGCACTGAGATGTCTGGTCGACATCTTTGGCCAAAGACAGGACGGTCGCGGCGTCAACGTCGCTCTCGACGTCTTGCGTAGCGTGAAAGCCGGGCTTTGGGAGGGCAGCGACAAGGAGCTGCTGCAGGTGGATAGAATCGGTCCGGCATCGATGGCCAAGCTGGTGCAGGCCGGCATCAAGACCATTAAACAGATGCAAAGGCTCGAGTTTTACCACATCGAGCGACTCCTGAGCCGCAATCCTCCATTTGGACACAATATTCAGCGCCAGCTCGCCAGCTTTCCGGTATTGACATTACAATTTGACGTTGTCGACCAGTACCCTCCCATCCAGGAGTCTGCGACAGCCGGCGACGGAATTAGCAGTCCAGCTGGTCCTGTGATGGCTCAGTCCTTCAACAAACCACTATGGATCGCCCGGGTGATTTTAGGGTATGAGAATGACAAGGTGCCGTCGTGGAACAAGAAAGCCCCCTGGGCAACTCTTGTTGTCGAGGGCGAGAACGGACGGCTCATTTGGTTCTGGCGAGGCAGTGTCAAGAGATTGGCCAAAGGCAAGGAATTGATTGTTGGCTTGGACGTCAAGAAGGGGGAGGAGCTCAGGGTAGCGTTTGCATGCGAGGAAATCGTGGGCACGATAATCCGCAAGACCTGCCGAGCCTGAGCTAGGCGGCTTGTCAAGCATTAGGCCTGGTCTTGTAAAGCATCCGATGTAAGTCGAGGCGGTCTTTGATCGATGGTGCTGCGCCTCGATGTGATGATGGAGAAGCTGCATGGGGCGATGCCTCGGCGCGTTAACCGCCTCATATTAGAGCCCCGTTATCGCCGAGTCTTTCGTTGTCGAATTTCCAGTCTGATTTTACGCGCACAGGGTGCAAACCCGATTTTGCGAGTACGGCACTCAAACCCTGCACAAGTCTCGCTTCTCAAGATCTCTCGCTACTCTGTGCGGATCTATTCGAAACGGTGGCGTCTGATTCAGTGGATGGACGCCAGTCAGCCCAAGGTTAATCTTAGGCTTCCCGGCTCTTACGCTGACAAGAACCGCGCATCCGCAATTAGCCGCAGGATTTTGCTAATTGTCGCCCTATTTCGCGCCTACTCGTACTCGTGCTCTTGTGCATGACGGTGCGACGTGAGACGAAGTGAGTAATGATGGAGAGGCTAGCCACAGACCTGATCAGACATGGTCAGATTCGAGGAGGAGTACGACCGAGGAGCTCCCACATGTCGGTGCAGACAGACTGCAGACACAGCGAGCAGAGCCTCATCGAGAAGACAGGGGTCTCGGACCCTGCCCCATATCCGGTCGCCCTGCTTGCCTTGCCTTGACTGTCTAGCCCCATGTTCTCTCCAAAATCAACCCAAGCCCGTCCACATCGGCTGTCAAAACGGACTTTGATTGCCCGTCTCCACCGCGGACCAATCCGCAGACACGGGGAGAGATTGCGCCGGGCTGACATTGACGAGCTCGGCTGTCAATTTTAACTTTGAGTTTCCCGATAGAATCTCGACATGTTCCGCTAGATAGGCACTGAATCCGTCGTGCTCCCATCCATCCGCTCATCCCCCGAGGCTGTCGACGGACAGCCGCAGCCACAATATTGGACTGCGCCGGGGAAATGGTACAGCGGCGTAGTACAGAGAGCGCGCCGAAGCTGCTGCGCCATCCTGACTCTCAGAGAGCTGCAACATGGGGTACCAAGATACTACCAGGCCCTGCAGCCAAGAAACTCACTCGTGGACCGCAAGCCCGCAAGCCAGTCACAGCGCGCCCTTGGTGGACGATCGTTCTTCAGCCCTCTGCCCCGTGAGGAAAGACATTGGGCGGCTCGTTGAAGCGGGCTGCATGCACCCTGGCTAGACCGCCGCGGCTGACGATGGCTTCTCACTTTTGCGGCTAGGCCGAGGCGTCGCTCAACCGTGCCGTGAGCCCCCAAGAACCACATGGACAGGGCGTCGGGGCAGCTTTACCGCTGCCGCCTCGTTTATTTCTTAGCTTCGCAGGTCATCACAGCTCCATCGAGAGCCAGGATGTGTTCGCCGCGGTTTTCTTGGCTATAATACAACAGCCAGCGTCGCCCACGCACCCCGTCTAGGCCTCGGGACAATCACTACCTTCCAGCCAGCCATTTGCCGACGCGACTAGGACTCACGACTCACCCTTATACCCTCCATTGCCTCGCCACATCCTTCAGCATGGTCCACGCGGGCTTGATTCTCGGCCTCGCCGGCCTGGTGGCGGCCGATGCGCTGTCGGGCTACAGCATCATGCACAACCCCAGCGCCGACGGCCCGGCCGGCCTCGTCGACGGCGTCAACCTGGCCATCGGCAGCTCGTGCAACGCGGGCATGAAGCTGTGCGACGTCAACTACTGCGTCCCCATCCTGGGCACGTGCTGCGCCGTCGGCAACGGCGCCTACTGCCAGAGCGGCAAGTACTGCGTCTCGGGCGGCTGCTGCCAGATTGGCAAGATCTGCCGCGGCGACGCCAGCGGCTGCGGCCCCGGCGAGACGTCGTGCGGCAGCTTCTGCATGAGCGCCGGCGGCAACTGCTGCAACACCGCGACGGGGCAGTGGTGCGACGCGGGCAAGACGTGCGTCAGCGGAGGCACCAGGTGCTCCCTCGGCGGCGGCGGTAGCGGCCTCTCGTCCACCGTCTCGGGTGGCGGCAGCCAGAGCAGTGGTACGTCCATCGTCGCTGCATCTCCCTCGTCCTCGGATATTTTGGGCGGCGGCGACGGCGGCGGCGACGTCTTCAGCAGCAGCAAGACCAGCTACTCTCTCTCGCCGGCGGCAACTACCGACTCCGGCTTTGGCGGCGGCGGCTCCGGCTCCAGCCCCACCACCGCCTCCGAATCGAAACCCTCCAGCACCTCGAGCAGCTCCGGCAATGGCGGCAACGCCCCTTCGCAGTCCGCGGCCGCCACCACCACCACGGCCCGCCCGGCCGGCGCCGGCGCCGCCAACGCGCCAAACCTGTTGCTCGTCGGCGGGTTCCTGGCCGCGGCGCCCCTCTTGCTGTAGGAGTTACCCCTACATGACTTTGAAGATGGGGGTTTGAAAGAATGTGACGGCCTGGAATCGAGGGGTGGGATAAAGAGTGTCGAGGCTCGGATTGATGGATATAATCCCCGGCGAGGCGGCACATGAGAGACAGCGACTTGATACTTCGCAAAGATACACCATTTGTTACATTTCAATCAAATTATTCATTTTCAAACCCACGCTTGGGAACCTCACGCAGGTGACTGCTTCTGCTTCTTACATGGGCAATAGCTTTCAAGTGCATGCGAAGGGCGGATAACCTTTCTAGACAGGCGCAGACGCAGATGCAGGCACATGGCATGATGCCCAACGGCGCAAGCTTAGCCACGGCCGCTCATCAACACTTGCAGCACACACACACACACACACACTGCCACGCAGCTCAGATTCATTCCGTAATGTTTTTTCGGGATACAATACAACACTGTCCCTCCAGAGTACAATACACAAGCCGCCGAGTCGACTTTCATACGTCCTCCCCGTTCCCTCGCACCAGACACCGTAAAGGGGAGAATCGCTTCGCACCACCGAGAAAGAACCATGTTGTACCGCAATTGGGCAGGCGCTCTTCGGATATAGATACATGTTCGCAGCCACCACCTGCATGTAAATCAGGGGCGCGTCAACTACAGGCCTGCATACTCTGTGCGCGCGCGCGCGGGCTGTGCAGTCACCGAGTGGAAGCGCTGTCAGACCAGTGAGCAACGATGGGGCACGTCCCTCATATTTTGGCTGCCGTTTGATTGAATCCCTCCAGCATCGTCTCCTTCATCTGCTTCTTCCTGACCTCCACGGCCTGATCTGCCGAGGCTGGCGGCTGGATAGCCTTCTTCTGGCGGCCGCGCTCGGTGGTGGACTCGGTAGCAGACGCGGCGGCCACGGACCTGTGAGCCATGGACCTGGCCTGGGCCTCGCCAACCTTGTTGTAGACGCTGAGGCCCGTGGCAATCATGCCGCCAATGTCACCCACGTTGCCCGGCACCACGACGGCGGTGCCCTCCTTGGCCAGCTTGCCAAAGGCGTCGACGTACTTCTCGGCGACGGTCAAGCTGACGGCACCCATGGCACCCTCTTCGCCGTCCAAGATGCTGCGAGCGACGGCATCGATGCCGGCGGCGGTGGCGCTCGCCTTGAGCCGGATCGCCTCGGCCTCACCGTCAGCCGTGTTGATGCGCTCGGCACGCACGGCTTCGGAGGCGAGGATGACGCTCTGCTTGGCACCTTCGGCGATGTTGATGGCGCTCTGGCGCTGACCCTCGGAGTCGAGAATCTCGGCCCGCTTGGAGCGCTCGGCGGTGACCTGGCGGTGCATGGCTTCCACCACGGCGGCGGGGGCATGGATGTCGCGGATCTCGTAACGCAGGCAGGTGACACCCCAGGCTTCGGCGGCATCGTTGATGGCGGCGGTGATGTTGGTGTTGAGAGCAGCGCGCTCCTTGAGGACGTGATCGAGGGTGAGCTGGCCGATTTCGGAACGCATGGTCGTCTGGGCGAGCTGGGAGATGGCATAATCGGCGTCCTCGACTCCGTAGCTACCAAAGGCAAACGCATCAGCAAGTAATGTTGAGAAACAAGGTGCAGGTGGAGGCTCTTGTATAGACTCACCTGGCCTTGTACGCATCGAAGACGCGCGTGTAGAGGACACCGTCAAGGTCGAGCGTCACGTTATCCGCCGTGATGGCACTCTGGCTGGGTATCTCAGTGGCCGACTCCTTCAAGCTCTTGACGTAGGCGATGCGGTCGATGACGGGCATCAGGATGGCCAGGCCGGGCTCGAGGATCCTATTGAACTTGCCCATGCGCTCGACGATCCAGGCCGTCTGCTGCGGCACGAAGCGCACAATGGTGTTGGCAGGCAGCCGCGGCTTCTGGAAATAGGACGGCAGCGGGCCCGCAAAGGTCGACGGGAGCAGGGCGCGCGAGGTGGTCGCGAAGAGGCGCGCTGCTGCAAAGGGCGTCGACAGCGAAGACGACGACGACGACGACAGCAGGGGCGCGCGGGCCCGGAGGAGGGCGGCGCGCGTGAGCGGTGAGGCGGCCATGATGCAGCGGGGGGGGCGTTCGTCAGAGCCGCAGGGTGCGAGTGACGCCGCGCATCGGCCACAAAGAAGGAGGATGTTGGAGGGTTCGGTGGTGGTTATGTCGAACCGTGTCTTGTTGAGTTGCGAGAGCTCTACGTAGAGCTGGTGACGGCAGCTTCGACGAGCCGCAGCTCGGGCCCAAGGGCCGACATTTACCCGTCGCTGCCAGTCGACGCCGTACCTAATTAGCCTGCAGGTTCGCAGCACCCGATTGACAGTGAAAGTGCCCCGCGCTCCGGCCCCCAACCCGCACGACGACCGCCCCTCCTCGTCCTGTCGTCGTCCACCATCTATCTACTCTTCGCCCAGACTACCGAACCCATCGAGGCCGCAGACACAGCTGTGAGCGGCAGAGACGACCAGCCGTCGATACAGCAACTGCAACCATGGGCGCCAAAGTCCCGCGCAACTTCCGCCTGCTCGAGGAGCTGGAAAAGGGCGAAAAGGGTCTCGGCGCGGAGGCGTGCAGCTACGGCCTCGAGGACTCGGAGGACCTGCTCATGAGCAACTGGAACGGCACCATCCTGGGGCCTCCTCACGTAAGGGCTCGCTCTCCCCTTGCTGATTGCTGCCGCCTTGATTCCAACAGGCAACGGCATTCCTCACCCAGCTCGACTTTTGTCGTACTTGTGAACCCGGAGGGGGCTGATCAAATCCCATCGAGGCGTATCTAGTCCGTCCACGAGAACCGCATCTACAGCGTCAAGATGCACTGCGGCGCCAAGTACCCCGACGAGCCCCCCGCTATCCAGTTCGTCAGCCAGGTCAACCTGCCCTGCGTGAACCCGCGCAACGGCGCCGTCGATCCCAAGCAGCTGCCCTGCCTTGCGCAGTGGAAGCGCGACAACACCATGGAGACGGTCCTCATCGAGCTGCGGAGGTAACTTCACTCTTCAACCTTGCCCTCGCCTGCCACAAACTCCCAGGGGATGCCAACAGAGGTCTGACAGTGTCTTCTGAACAGGTACATGGCCGCTCCGTCGAATAAGAAGATTTCCCAGCCGCCCGAGGGCTCGACATACTCATGATCCTTGTGACGAGCGAGCAAGGATGCGACGAGGATGCGCTGCTAGAAGGTGCCGGAAGAGAAGGTAGTCGGGGGCACAGGACAATGGGTGACGCAGCTCTCCCGGCATCGACCCCGACGACAGATACACAGCCATGATTGATAAGCCTAGAAACAAGAAGCATGATTCCCTCTCAGTAGCCTTTCGAGATGCGTCCGTCTGCCGGCTACATGTTCAGTCACCGATTGACGCCGCGTAGCGGGCTATTGAAACCAGGTCATGAGGCGAACGGCCCTGCAATGCTGACTTTTGGCCTCATAAGATGCAATTATTCTACAGAACGCTCCACAAATACATGCCGAACCGCCCTTCCATCTTGGAGCTCTTGTGTCTCGTATCATTGCGATGCTCTCCACCCGTGATTAATCCGAGTCTAGTACTATCAAAGCCCGCGCGGAACCGTTTTTGCCGCCAAAGAACAAAGATACATCCAAATGAGCGCCGAGACTTCCAGACGCCAAACATGCAATCAAGTCCTCATCCAAGTATTATGTGTCCAAATTCGTCCCCTCCGCCGTTGCTCTATTCCCACCCCCCCAGTAGTCTTGTCCCGAAGGTGCGTGGTATACGAATTCAAAATCAGTTGTAAATTTACATGTCGTCTCGTCAGATGTCGTGCCGAATCAGTCGTCGTCTCCCCACCAGCCCAGCTCAGTGCCACTCAGGCCGTCCACGTGGACCGGCCCAACAGCGCTCAGGCGCGCCGTCTTGTTCAACATTGTTCGCTTCTCCGGCACGGCGGGGAAGGAATCTGGCGAGATGGGGCTGTCGGGTCGGGGTATGTCCTGCTCCTCCTCTATATCTGCAGAGCTCTCCTCGGCCACGCCGGCGAGGCGCCCCCCGTTGGAGCGAGACAAGATGTCTGACTGCAGCGAGGTATTCGAGCCTGAAGTAGACCGGACGCTGCTACGCCGTGTGTTCGAATCGTTCGTCTGGGGCGTCGGCCAAGCCATGGAATCGAAATCCGACGGCAAAGACATGGCAACCTCCCAATCCCGAAAGTCAGACGCACCCGGACTCGGATCTGTGTCGAGGTACACTGACACCTCCTCGTGTGACTGCTCCGCAGTTGAGTCGGAGCTGGAACTGTCGAGGATGCTCTTTGGCAGAGCAGGACTGTGGTCGCGGCAATCGGATTGCGCGCCGTCGTTGACGAGCACCGTTGAGGAAGGGCGGCGACCATTCGAAGATTGGCGGCTTGATGATCGGGGTCTCGGTGAATCATGTTTGGCCGAGATGCTGTTCGAGTCTCCTGTAAAAGTGGGAGGAGCAGGAAACCCAAAGTCAAAGCGAGAATCCGTGACCGTCGCCTGTGATGCCTTGGATGATCGGTTTTGTGACCGACTCTTTGGAGAGCGCGACTCTCCCTCCATACTTTTGCCCTCCACTTCCACTTCCTCCTCCTCCTCCTCATCCTCCTCCTCCTCCTCGATGCTTTCCTTCAGCTCTGCGAGAGCATTGCTTCGGACGGAGTTTTGTTTCAGCCGCAGCGCGGCCAGAAGCATCTCCTCCCGGTGAGTCACGGCCATGAGCCGATTGTGGCTTCCAGGTCCGTCAATGGAGGAATGAGCCGATCGGATGTTAAAGTCGACCGAGGTGGGGCTCCGGGGCGGCGTCAACTGCTCAGCAGAGCTGCTAGTCGAGTCGCAATTCAAGGCTGCGTGATCGAATTGCGTATGCTGCGATACTGGTAGTCCCTCATTCTCTTCCGGCTCCGACTCTGACGGACAGCGAGCCGTCACCATAGTCACGGCGCGAGCTTCCTGGATGCTGCACGCGGACTTGCTCTGCCAAGTCATTGCCGATTTTCCAGAGTAAGTAGACATGATGGATGTTCGCCGGGACAAAGATCCGTTCGTTGTCTGGGAAGCATTTCCAGATGGTGTGCTGGAACGCGAGTCGAGCACTGACGCCTGGGTGCGATCACAGGTACTGGGAATGGTAATGTAGGTTTCGGAAGGGGCAAAACTCGCGCGTTTGCTAGATTTGCTGGACTTGCTAGATCTGCTAGACCGTTTCTCCAATCTTGTCGACCTTGCCGGCATGTTTGGAAGGGAAGAGCCGAGCTGGGGAGTACCGTTGTCAATGTTGGACGAGCGCGTGACGGCTGTTGAGAGGGGGCTCTCCGCGGCAATCACCGGCGAAAAGCTGTCGTCGTCGGCCATGTCATCTTCAGAGTCGGATGAGAGCATCAACACACTCATTTGCTGGAGATCAGTTGAGCCAAAACTCATCTCAGTAATCTTGGATGCCCTGCAGGTCTTGGTAAGTCGGCTGGAGACGCTCGTGGCATAGTTTACCGGCGATGATGGCTCTAGAGCTTTGGTGAAGAGTGCCCTTCGCAAAGTATCGGTGTGGTTCCAGTCCAGAGCCTGGCTCGAGCGGGGGCTCTGCGGCAGCAATTCCAACTGCGCCTCTGACAAGGTCTTCTCCATCACTGGTACGTCGAGGGAGCTGTCCGGGTTTGAGTCCTGCCTCATGACTTGCCGGAGGGACATCTGCTCGTAGTGATCGTACAAGCTCGGCAGCTCGCTGAGAGCGGGGTTCTCGGGAGGCCATCGGTTGTTACTGCTGTTCCCACTGGTCCTCGGCCGAGGAGGTTCAACAGCGTCGGTGTGGAGGCTCTCACTCGTACGTCGTCTCGAGATCCGTTGCGATAGCGTGTTGCGCGTGAAGCTGTTGGGAGACAAGTTGTGGGGCGACTTGATTCTATGACTAGGGTCCAGACCGAGGTCATCAACTTCGTGCTTGAGCGGTTGGGAGCTTTTCCTGAAAGTCCGAGGTACCGGCATGACGCTCAAGTGACTGAGCTTGGCTGGTTTCCTGTTTGTCTTGCCCGAGCCATGAATGTCATTAACGTCGAGCAGTTTTGCCGCCTTGCCAGACGGCAAACCCATGGCCATGGCTGAGGACGAGGTCTGCTGTGAGATGGAGAGTGGCATTTTCGACTTGTCGTACCACGACTTGATTGTCAAGGACGAGTTGCTTTTCCTCAAGAGGCTTGAAACGGATACTCTTCTGGCCTCGACTTGGTCACCAATGTCGTCCATGTCGGGCCTCTGAGAATCCGGGACGACGTCCGAGTCGTCGCCCCAACCGTTTTCCGATTTTGCAATGCCCAGTGGGTAAAAGTCGTGGAGATGCCGCGCATCCCAGTCCGGGTAGCTCGTGGGCGTGCTTCCAGACCTATCGTCGCTCGTCGACGAGCAGCCATCGTCCCAGTTGGGAGGTGCATCGATGCTGAGTGGCGTGGACCCGAGGATTCTCTGCGCCTTGCTCATAGGCTCCGTGAGGGTGAGTTTTGGCGCCTGCTGCTGCTTCCTACGGCCGGACATGGAGAAGCGAAAGCGCGCCATTGCCCTCTATCACAGAGTCGGGAAGCTATGGAAGCTTCCCGGCGTTGCGTCGTTGGACAGAGGGGTCGATAGTGTGGAGGAGCATGCGAAAAGGCAAGCAGAGAGCGAGGAAGAGAGAGATGTTGCCAGGATCGTCCGTCTTTCGTCTCTCCCCCAGATGATCCGACGGCAACAGTTTATTAATGCGGCGGCCACGGGCGGACGGACGAGGGGTGCCAACTGCAGACTGACAGCCTGGGACGTCGCTCCTATAGCGGGTCGCAGTGCGAACGGGTAGGGTCGTCGTGTATTGGTTTACGCAGAACCATGTCCCGCGCCCCGAACCAACCCTGTCACACGAGGTTTGCTGGTCGTGCCGAAGCAAACTACTCGTAAGAATGAAAGGTGGGAAAAGAAATGGCCGATGAGGACCAACGCAGGTCCGAAAATACTCGTCGGGATCTGGGAGCGACAGGAAGTGTGCGTCCCCACAGTCTAATTAGAAGCAATCTGCAGATGCGGACGGCCGATCCGGCGGGCCAGGGAACGCCAAGGAGTGCCGAGCGGTACCTGGCATGTAAGCTCCTGGGCGCTTTCGACGGCGGGTACTCGTCAGAGATGCTAGAGGAAGAAAAGGCAGCGGCGGCGGTCCGCGGAGGAGGAATGGCGATATTGAAAGGAGAGATGAGGCACGCGCTCGTGCCATGCCATGGAAACGAACGGTTCGGCCATGGCCGCCGGATGGAGAAGAAAATGAAACGGCATGACTAGCAGTCTGGTCCAGACGCCATCTCCAGTCGGTCGGGCCACGCTCAGCTTCTGACCGGAGGCATCGGGCTGGCTGCTAGCAAACCCGGACTCCCACCATGTTGGGTGCAAGAGGAAAAGCGGTGGTGTGGTGCAGCAAGCGCTAGCAGCGGCTTGCGACTAATAGGCCGCCAATAATTCTCCTAATGGCAGGGGCCATTCGCCCCCCACTGTGCTCCATCCCCTCCGGCCCCCTGAAGGACCACCACAGGGTCCCTTTTCACGGCGGGATTAGCCCGTCTGGGGAGCCAGCCAAGACGACGACCGACGGCGCCGCAACGGCGACGCCAAGTTCACTCATCTCGTACGACTGCTCGTGGATGCCGTTTGGGCTGTCTGACATGCTGACCGTTCCGTGTTTCGGGTGGCGACGCCCGCCGTGCCGCTGAAGACACACTGGATGTCTTGCCCATGACGTCGCGACGCAGCATCGAGACTGGATTCCGCGACCGGACGGGCTCCATGTGCGCACAGAGTCTCGAGGCGCAACAAGCGCGCTCGCGGATGCCGGAACGTGAATGCCATCTAAAGTGGCAGCCACATTGTTCCCCACAGGCGCCGCGATGGCAGCCCAGTGATCTGCAAGGCACAATCTGACAACGGCCGTCTCATCATCTTGCTTCGACGGAGGAGTGATTGACGTCAAGTTGGGATGATCTGATGGACGACATGACGACGGGCATCACGTACGAGTACAAGTACTTGGTACACGCATCGCGAGGCCAATGGGCTCTCTGTCCGACTCGTCGGGCCATCATGCATGATTTCTCAATTGTTGCCCACTAATTAGTAGAATGTCGCCGTGGCGTTGAGCCAGGCCAGCTAGCGGCAGGCAGACTTGCGATTGGCGGACACCCCCTGGCCGTCCCCAGGAACAAAGAACCTCCACTGGCTGCACGTTTGAAAGCTTGCGGATGGCGGATGTTCGCGCACCGAGTACGGACTAATTATGAGGATCCATGGCCCCTGATATCCGTCACCTCTGCTGCCCCTGCTCGACGCTTGACGCTACCTAGCCGTACACCTCTAGCAAGATGATCATCAACAGCCAATGCGGTGGCACGGCCGACCACGGCGGGAACGATGGCCAATGCACGCAAATGCAAGTACAAGTACGATGAGATTGCGATGCAGCAAGGCACCGCCGTGTTGGTAAGTGTTCGGTTGCACCGCAGCAACGCATCGCCGCCACCAGTCATCTCGTTTCCGAGCCTTGGCCAGATGTGATTCTGCGCGGCAAGGCCGAAGCCAGCTGAACCCTCCCGGCGTGGCCGCTGCCATCCAGGCCCTGATTATCACCTGAAATATCTTGGTTGCCTCGTGGTGTTGGTCCCAGACGACAGACGAGCATGTCGTTCGTCTGATGTTTCGTCTGAACCGACCACCCTACGCTTGTGAGGCAATCCCAAGGTAAGGCACGTGCGGCACGTGTTTGAGCGATCCCCCTGTTTTGCGGGGGAGACGAATTTTGAATGTCTCACACAGCTGCAGCACCTGCCCAAATCTCTAGCCGATGAAGCCCGAGATTCACCATGTTCGTTGGCAACACAACCGCCGGCAAATTCAGAACAATGCTTGATGGAGACGAGTACCTTGTTGACATTTGCCAGTTGCTCAAGCGTTCATGCGAACAGCCAGCAGATAATGCATGAACCAAGCCCGCAGCTGCGGGGCACGGCGTTCCTTTTGATCAGACGAACAAGTGGGATTCGGCGACCAAGAGAAAAGGCAGGCATCCGGTAGGCCTCGCCATGGCATACTTGGCAGTGGGAACCTCTCATTATGCAGCACGCGGTCCGCTCGACGACCCTAGCAGCGTCCCGTGTGATTTGGGAGTTGACGCTTCTTGAATCCAGCCAAGCGTTCGGCACTCGTTGTTCCCGTACATTGCCATCCGCCTGAAGAGGAAGACAAGCCGGTCATATGGGTACGTTTTGCACTTGCTTTTGACCCAGGTAATCGGGTCCCCGTGCACACTACCCCCACCCCTGCGCATCGCATCGCAATTACCTGGCCCAAAGTCCGCAATGGAGCTGTCGTCCGTGTCCTCTTATTGGCGATTGCCTTGGCCAACTGCTCGTTGCCATTCGCTGGGTGACACACTGCCTAGGATGCTGACGTCGTTTGCATTTACCACTGCCGTGGTTGCGGCTTGCCCTCGATTGCGTCAACCGTGACAGTTTCTGACGCGCTGTCGCTCTCGTGGCTCAGTGCCTGCAACGACGTCTTGGGAGCTTCGGCCAGCACCTCGACATGACGTGACTCGGTCACGGACCAGGTACTGTAACGCCTGACATTCCCAAATCGTGAAACACATCCAGAGTCGCAAGCGTCTCAGGTTTGTGGGCGGATGGAGCACTTCGAGTATACGGGAATCCTCGCATTCATGTAAACATCGCGGTATGCTAAGCTGCCCATGTGTCTATGCCTCAGCTACGAGCCATTAAACTTGTCCTTCCTTGCGCCGTGCGGTAATCCTAGCGACAAAGTGCCTGCGCCAAAGAAACGCCAATCGTGTCAAGCCAGATGCTACCGAGTCCTTCGTCACAGATACCTCGTTTCAAGCCATTCCTCGTTCTGCATCCCCAGGTCCAGCCCGTACTGCGACCACCACTTCCTCGCTATGCTCTGGTCTCCAAGACTGTCCTCCAGTGCCTCCTCGATGTTGCATATTCGAAAGTCGACGAGCTGCTTGCGCCCGTCCATGCCCTCCAGCTCTCCGTGCGCAAATTGGCGCCACCATTCGAGCACCTCGACGTGCTGGTGTATCGTCGAGCTGATGAGCACCTCGTCATCAAAGACGAGCTTGTTGTCGCCCTTTAGTCGCCTCCAAGTCTCGAGCACATGGATACAGCCCCAGCGACTGGCCACCTTGGCCACACCATCACCGTGCGCGACTGGTATGCCTGAGGCGTCCCACCAGCGCAAGACCTGGGCATGTCCGTGTTGCGCAGCCCATAGCAGAGACCGCCCAGGCCGCAGGACGACGCTCTCGTCCTGAGCCGCCGCGTCACGCCACCATTCGAGGATCAGCAGATGGCCTTTGCCGCTGGCTTGCTCCAGCGCCGTCTCCGTGTATCGTAGAGGCAGACCGGACCGTCGCCACCACCAATCCAGAACCCGCACGTGGCCGTTCTTCGACGCTCCGTCGACCGCTTCAGCGTCGTATATGTGTTTGTCGCGGAACCATCTGCTCTGCTTCCAGTAGTCCAGCACGTCCGTCCTAGGGTAGTAAGCCGACGCATAGGACGGCAGCGTCGTGCCACCAAACGCCTTGAAGAGGTCTGGCCGGTTTATCTCCATGTACTCGAGCACTTCGATCAGCGCAAATCGTATCACCAGTTTGACGACCAGAGCGGGAATGTCCTGAAAGTTGGGTGGCGACTGAGAGAGCTTCTTGCAAATGGCGGCAGAGCTGCCAGTGAGGACTGTCCACTCCAGCTCGTGCTCGTAGACCTTGAGAGCATCGCTCGGATCCTTGGGCTCCAGACACCACGCCTGCGGCATGGGCAGATTGGTGTACATGCCCAATGCCTTGGCCAGCTCCCAATCGCCTGCAAAGTCGAGAACGATGGTCCAGATCTCGGGCGGAAGCTTTGCCTGTATTCTGACGTCGCTGTCGGAGACCATGGGTGTGCTCGTCGCAATCTCGACATCGCGACCCAGTCCCAGCAGGTCCGCTTGGTTCTTGACGATGCCCAGGACCTCGTTGAACCCGCTCCAGTTCGGTACTCGCTTGGGGTTGGGCGCTCCCTCGTAATGCCACAGAATCGGAGTCATGACCCGAACCCATTTCCATTTGCGGTACAACTTGCTTAGATGGCGCTTCGTCGTCGGGTTCGACCACATATGAGTGCTCATGCCTGGTACGAGGATCACATTCTTCTGTGTGTTCCATCCCCTCAGCACTTCGCCAAGAAACGTATCGGCGATGCCGGCTACCATTTTTGCTATTCCGTCTGCGTCCAGCGGCACGCAGACCAGCAGATCGGCCCAATCCACCAGCTCGTAAGCTTGTTGCCTGTAAAACTCAACGTCATCGGCTCGGTCGCCCTGCCTCGGGGCCAGGCTGCGGTTCTCCATGACGATGATGGTCTGCGTCAGCCTTGGGACCACATCATCGACGATGGCTCTGGTCTCAATTCCGGGGTTCTTGGACAGCCGGATGACGAGCGCCTGCGCCCAAGAGGTGTCGCGTGGACCGGTGGCGGCTATCAGCAGACGCAGCCTGCGGTTTCGCGTGTTCATTTCGCTGAGCGACGAGCACGACGAGCCCGTAGACGTCAGCCGTGGCGCGAAGGACGGGTAGCTCGCCATGACGGAATACGAGCTCGGTCGCGGGACATGGTTTGTTGGAGGACCCTCGGGGGTGGCGATGGCATGCGGCGTGGTCAAAAGCAATGTCGTTGGGCGCGGCTCGCTCTCGAAGAGGCGCCAATCACGTGCCGCGTGTTGATTCGGCGGCTCGTCGTCGGTCACCTAAGTATGAAGCAGCTTCGTCTGCATGTTCAGGAGGTATAGGACAGACGACAACGGGAGGCGAGGTATCAGATGCGCCTCTGACGGCAGTCGTGCGTGGGTTGCTAGGCCGAACGTTTGGCAGCGCCATGCCGCACTAATAAAGCCGGGTGAGGCCGCTAAACTGTAAAGATAAGACAGCGCCCATGGATGCTTGCATAACCAGTCGCAAACCGGCAGGGATGTCGTCGGCGACAATGCTGCAGTGATTTGATGCCTTTTCTTCATCCAGACCAAGGGCTGCAAGTTTGCGATTCGGTTACTCTGGGGACTTTAACCCGTAATATATCAGGCTTTACATATTTCCATCTTAGCAAAGTGTCTTAAACACCCCGCATGCCTGGACGTAGCCAGGTACCGCACTGGGACAAGGTGGAAATTGCATGTCACATGACACCGCCGCCGCCGGCCGGCAGCCGGGAACGGACCTAGCCTTGGTCACGGTGATGACCACGGTGCCGATGACTGCTTTACGACTTTGAAGCCTGACGACCAGAAAACTTTGCCTTGTCCATGCTGTGCTTAGAGGCCAACACCGCGTATGATCTGTTCAGGCTTGGCCATCACCGACACACCGAGCACCTCACGGGCACAGCGCAGTTTCACTGAACGCTGACGCTAGAATTTTCTCTCCATCAAGCGAAGCCTTGCCTCCTCCCAGCCGCAGCAATGTTGGACCAGATGGCGAACGAGATCAAACTCATCTCCGGGAGCTCCCACCCGGAGCTGTGCGCCAAAGTCGCTGCCCGGTATGTTTAGACGAGCTGTCCCGGCAGGCCACGTTTGCTGCATGCATGAGAGGTCGGCGCGGCGCTTGGGTGAGTGAGAAGCTGGGCTAATGAGCATCCGCAGGCTAGGCATCTCCGTCGCGAACACCATGAGCCTCAACTACTCGAATCAGGAGACGAGCGTGTCCATCGGTGAATCCGTCCGCGACGAGGACGTTTTCATCCTGCAGTCAACCGCCCCGGGCGATGTCAACGATGGCTTGATGGAGCTGCTCATCATGATCCACGCCTGCCGTACCGCATCCGCTCGGCGAATCACAGCCGTCATTCCCAATTTCCCCTATGCCCGCCAGGACAAGAAGGACAAGTCCCGCGCCCCGATCAGCGCGAAGCTCATTGCAAACATGCTGCAGGTGTCTGGCTGCGTATGTATTTCGACTGCCCAACCCATCGCGAACTCGCATCTAACATGTCGCCTAGAATCACGTCATCACCATGGACTTGCACGCGTCACAGATCCAGGGCTTCTTCAACGTTCCCGTGGATAACTTGTATGCTGAGCCGTCTGTGCTACGGTGGATCCGTGAGAACTTGGACGTCGAGAACTGTGTCATCGTCTCTCCAGACGCCGGCGGCGCGAAGCGTGCGACTTCCATCGCCGATCGCATGAACACGGCCTTTGCTCTCATTCACAAGGAGCGGCCGCGTCCCAACGTTGTTGGCCGCATGGTCCTCGTCGGTGACGTGCAGGACAAGGTGGCCATCCTCGTCGACGACATGGCAGATACCTGCGGAACTGTATGCCCCTTGCACCCCATCTTCGAGCAGCGACTCAGAGTACTGACCAAATACTCTGCAGCTTGTCAAGGCGGCCGAGACTGTCAATCAGCACGGCGCTCGCCAGGTCTTCGCCATTGTCACGCACGGCATCCTGAGCGGCAAGGCCATTGAGAACATCAACCAGTCGTGCCTATCCGGCCTGGTGGTGACCAACAGTGCGTTCATGCAGCTTCTCCGTATCACTCACAACATGCTGACGAACCTCAAGCTGTTCCACTCGGCGACAAGGTCGAGCGCTGCCCGAAGCTAAAGGTCATTGACGTGTCTGGTACCCTGGGCGAGGTAAGATATGCGAGTCCTGCATCATCTGAACGTTTACTGACTGCCCCAAGGCAATCCGCCGAACGCATAACGGCGAGTCCGTATCGTACCTCTTTACCAACATTCCGGTTTGATGATTCGGAGTATCTGCAACAATGCTGCTGCATTGACGTAATGGCGTTGGTAAGTCAGCCCTGGCAGCAGTCCCGGATCATTGCTGACCGTTTACTCTAGGGGCACTTGTTTGGGAGAGCCGGTTTGCTCAGCTGATGACTGCATTACACTATTTGCCTCTGACTTAGACGTATGAAAAAACAATTTACTTTACGCACCATCCGGAATAGCATAACGTGCCTATCTGCGTGCCATTCGCTCTTTGACTGGCCGCAAATCGTCGCTTGTGCGGCGATGCAATCGACGTCGTCACATGGGCCGCAGCAAAAGTAACAGCAGCTGTAGGCAGATGTGCGAACCGTACCGCGATTTTCTTTCAGGAGTCTTGCGAACAATTGACCAACGACAAAACCCAGGCTTGGTCGCTCTGTTTCTCGGTCGAAGGATGTGAAGCTTGTCTCGATCTGTCTCGCGGAACCTGCCTGCATTAGACTGGGATGACTACTTAATTCCAATTCGATCACACCATAGGTCAGATTTAGACGTCGAGAAGTGACATACTCATTTAGCGACGGCTAGCCAGCATTGATAGCATGTGTGAGATGTGTTCCCAATACTCCAAGCCTAAATCGCTAGCACATACAACATCACCACCAATTCTCACAAGCATATCGCAAATGTCTGTCCACCCTGTGAAAGCACATCGCCTATATCACAACTCCCTCGATAGAATGGCCAAGAGCAATGTCGACGATCGCTCGGTCATCATGTTGAAGCATCAAAGAAAAGCTGAGTCAGCTCGTTAAGTGAGCAAGGTCCAAGGTCTTGGACGGGTAAGCGGTGTGGAGTTCTGCCACGTGCCCCCTGCCTTAGACAGTCAGGCAGCTCGCTGTCATTGGCGTTGCCTTCATTCCTGGACAACTCGACTTCGTGATTGCTTCACTTCTGGTTTTGAGGGATTCGACAGCGGCCGGGCTGCATGGGTGAGTCACGAGCTTACATGCTCACCCACGAGCGGATTTACGGGTTGGACCACCCAACATGACGACGCAACTACTGGCCACGGAGCTGGCGAATCTCATTCATGAGAGCAAGCGGAAGCACAACGACCTGCGGCAGGTAAGATTCATTACTGCTATGCTGCGCTGGTCTTTCTCATTCTTTGCTCATTTTCATCTCTCAGGCGGCGGAAAAGTCTCTTGAAGATCTGAAGCAACTTGGAAATATTTCCGAGCAGGCGGCTCCAGAGCGTAAGGCGGCTATATCTCATGCCTTGCGATCCATCTGACCATGTGTACCAGAGCTCTCGCAACGACCCAGCTTTGTTAATCCTTTCATTATCGCATGCGGAACCAAAAATGCGAAATTCACCAGCATAGCCATTGTCTGCCTGCAGCGACTTATTGTCGCGCGCGCTCTGCCGCGGATCAAGCTCAATCAAGTCCTGGAGGCATTCATGCAGGCGTCGTCAGCCGGACTGGACGTGCAGCTAAAGATCTTGCAAGCGCTGCCATCGCTGCTGCAGAACTACGCCCCCGAGCTGAAAGGCGACTTGCTGGTGACGGCCTTGAACATTTGCTTCATCTTGCAAAGCAGCAAGAATGCCATTGTGATCAACACGTCGGCCGCAACCCTGCAGCAGCTGGTGGTGTCGGTGTTTGACAAGGTCGTGGCCGAAGACAGTGAGTAGTCACACGCCCTCGCGCCACTGTAAATGCCTAATCAGAGTGTAGAAGATGGAGTCGATACGCCCGTTGCCGGCGAGGTCCAGTCTACTGATGGCCAGTTGGAGCTTCGCGCAGCGGCGCTGGATGCGTACAGAGTAAGTCGTCTTCCGCGTCCTCTGTCTACCTACTGACATACGTTCCAGATCTTCAACGACTTGTGTCTCATGACTGAGAACCAGCGACCCGAATTTCTGCGCTTCACTGGGTTGCCGCAAACATTTGGACTGGAACTCATAGAGTCCGTCATTACGAACCATGCTGCCGTTTTCTCGACTCACCCTGAGCAAGCTCAGATTCTTCGCGCACGCGTCATGCCACTCATCTTTAGCGCCATCAAAGCGAAGCCAACCTTTGCCACAACAGTCCGACTTGTCCGCGTTCTGTATACGATGCTACGACGACACATTGACATCTTGCCGTCCGAGTGTGGAGATGCACTTGAAATATTAACGCATCTACTGGACCAAGACGCAGCATTGTGGAAAAGGGCGCTGTGTATGGAAGTATTCCGAGGGATCTTTGCCGAGCACGCCCTCGTACGGCGCATATACGCTCTCTACGATGCCAAAGAGGGAGAGAAGAACGTCATCAAGACCTTGACTGCGACATTTGTGAGGCTGAGTACCGAGAAACCGGCTGTCATTGGGCTTGGCCACCAGTCGACCATACCGGTAATTGACACGACCAGCTCATCTGTTGCACCGTCCGAGCAGGCCATGCTAGAGGCGAGCGGCATGACGGGCATCATCAGTGGCTCAGTCGGCCCCGAAACCCCCAGTACAGGCATCAGCACCCAGTGGAGCACCGTCCGCGTCCCGTTCATTGATCAGCTCGACAAGACGGAACCGCCCGCGATTCCAGAGTCGTACGTCTACAGCCTTGTCCTGGCTTGCGTCTCGTCCCTCTCCGATGGGCTTGCAAAGTTCATCCTGCCGCTCACAGTTCCCGACGAGAGCCGAAATCGCAGGAAGGTGACGGGGCAGGATACCGCTGGCCGCGAATCGCCCGCCTCGGCCCATCTGAAGCTCGGAAGCCCACCAGCCAAAGGAGGCGGCCTGGAAAGGTCGGCCTCTTTCAAGAGAAATCCGGTTTCGTTGAATCCACTGGAATTGGACGAGCACACAATGCACGCAGACGTCAAGATTTGTGCCGAAATTGTCGACGAATGCTGGCCTGCCATTCTAGCAACGTGCTCGACGTTTTTATATGCCGCCTTGGACCAGGAGTACTACCACGGACTAGTTCGAGCGTTCCAGAGATTCGCCCACGTGGCTGGCCTGCTGCAGCTCACGACCCCGAGAGACGCCTTTCTGACGACGCTCGGCAAGTCCGCCGTGCCGCCAAACGTGCTTACTGCCTGCTACAGTTTGGGCCAGCCGAGACCGACGACGCCTAGTACCCAGACCGATGCGCCCAATAACCTTTTCAGCAATGCTCGCGGCCTCCTCAGTGTCGAGGGCCTAACACCCACGATGCCTGGCGCAGAGAAGCAGCGACAAGTTTCGTTCGATGCAGCTGCCGCAAGTCTGAACACGCGAAATCTGCTCTGTCTCCGCGCTCTCCTTAATCTTGGAATCGCTCTGGGTCCCACTCTCGGGCCAGCCTGGGGAATAATTCTGGAAACATTGCAACAAGCTGACTTTGTCCTGTTTGTAACGGGAAAGACACCTGGGCGGACCCCATCGCTCGGTCGCAACCAGGATCAAACCGACGACTCAAACTCGCTCATGTCTAATTTCAGCAATGAGGTCCGGTCCGTCGAGACGGCGGCATCCAGATTGATCGAAAGCAGCATTGACTTTCCCAACGCCTCTTTCGTCGAGGTTGTGGAAGCAGTATGCAGGCTTCTCGAGCAAGAGCAGGCAGACAAGCCTGAGCCTAGCAGTGGCGGTGCCCAATTACCGGCAGCGGCGGAGATGCGCCGACCATCCCAACATCGCCGTGTACTGAGCTTCTCAAGCCAGGCATCTGGCTCTTCAACTCAAGAATTTTTGTTTGCACTGGCCAAACTAGGCGAAATTGCGACAATCAACATCGATAGGCTATTAACCAGCGATTCAAAGGCCTCTGGTTGGGAGCGCTTGACTGAGGAGCTCATCAAGACTCTCAACTCGTCAATAATGGCTCCTCCAGTCAGGGTCAAAGCCGCCGAGACATTATCACGACTGATGCTCGAGGCAGCTAACGTGGCGGGTTCCTTGCCAGGCGATGCTCGGGGCGCAATTCAATTACGAGTCCTGGGAGCTCTGCGAGATGCGTTGACACCGCTGTTATTGAAGGCTCGTGGGGCTTCCGTTGCGAATCATGCCACGGATGTCGATGTGCACAGGATCATTCTCGAGGGCTTGAAAAGCATCGTTGAAGGCTGCGGGGAGAATCTCGTTGGCGGCTGGGACATTGCTTTTCAAATCATCGGAAGCGTCTTTGAAAATACGCAGTCAATCTCCGAGGAGAGACGCGAATCAACGGCCAACCCCGGGCTGCTTACAACGCGGTCGTGCAGGCTCGTGCGGTCATCGTTCAGCTCCCTGCAGCTGATCTGCTCGGACTTTCTGGCGTCTCTCCCCAACTCTTGTTTTCTGATCCTCGTGGACACCTTGTACAAGTTCTGCTCTCAAGACGACGACCTAAATATCGCATTGACGGTAAGTCGGATGAGCTGCGTCCGGTGCCATCACAATCTAACAGCGTGTAGACGGTCACATTTTTCTGGGTACTTTCCGACTTTCTATCCGCAAAGGACGAGTCTCTTGAGATCACAGCAGAGCTGGTCGAGGGAAGAGACGGGTATAAATTGGAGAGGCTGGCCGCCGACCGCAGCGAGAAGGGATCCGATGCTGCACTGTGGATGCTTCTCCTCCTCAGATTAACGACAGTTACCACAGACGAGAGGCTGGAGCTGCGCAACAGCGCGATCCAAACACTGCTTCGAATCTTTGACGCGTATGGTGACCGTCTTACGGCCGAGGCATGGTTCGTCTGCATCAAATCTGTCATCTTCCAGCTTCTATCCTCCCTTGAAGAGGAGCTCGAAGCCGCAGAAGACGATGATGTCGAAGCAACTGAGCGAGTGGAGTGGCATGGGACAGCCGTTGTAGTGCTCAATGGAATCTCGAGCTTACTCGCCAATTACCTTGATGTCCTGATGACCCATCCAGCTTTCAACGATCTTTGGCGCGAGCTTCTCGGGCACCTCGCTACGCTTCTCGACTTCCAAGTACTCGACATTAACACTGCGACTTTCAAAGCCTTGGGCCACGTGGTATCACAAACTAGTCATGACAAGAAGCTCATCTTCAACGAACCCACGGTCGAGTTTGCGTGGGATCTGTGGTCTCGTGGCATCCCCGCGTCGAAAACCAGTGCTGGCACATCTAAGGACAATCAAAACTGCCTTGTCGCATATGTTGCCGCCTTCTGCGAGGTCTACAAGCTGATCCAAAACGACCTGACGGTGGAAAGGGTCCAGCGAATGCTCACATTGTTACGCGCAACTGTCAAGGCGGCATCCGTCAGCAATTACGTCCTCGACGTCGAGTACGCCACCCCTCTTCAGACGCAAATATTGGCAGCTGTGCAGATGATCCGCACCGACGTCGACGGCGTGCCTTCGGCAATGATCCATCAGGTTTCCGACTTCATCACTTTGGCATATGATGGAGATCGACCTGTCGTAGCTGGCGGATCGAAGCGAACCTATGTCGCCATGTCAAAGGCGAGCATGAAGATTCTCCAAACTCTCATCTTGGCCCACGCCTCGGACAAGGCCATTTACACAAGCGGTGCCCTTGTGACCGCTTTGTCTGCCTTGTACAGGCCCATCGCACTCAAATATGGTTTCTCTGTCGTCACCAAGTCAGTTACGCCATGGAGGTTGGCCACTACAACTGCTCTAGAAGTTTTGGCGGCCACACTTGCCCAGCTGGACACGCTCGACATACCGCCTCCAAAGTCACAGGCAATCTGGGCCATTGTTGCATCCGTGGCAGATGGCATTATTGGTGCAGACACCAGCAGTGCTCCTTCGGGAACTAACTTCAAGGACGACGAAAACTTTGATGTCGAGTCATTCGGCAAGCTTCGTGCACTGATTATTCCTTTGCTTGGCGGGGATGCGGTCGCGGACAAGACGCGAAAGGCGTACGCTGAGAGCTTGTTCAGAACATCCATCATCCATGACACGAACCCGGCCGAGAAGAATCTTGCCGCCAACGTGGACGACTTTGGGCTGTCGTCCCTTTACGCACCACGTCCTGGCCGCACGGTGGCTATCTTTCCAACGCAGCGAGCGGAGATGTCATATGTGGCTTTTGAGGAACTTTTTTCGCTCGTCACAGCCAAGTCATCTGCCGCCCGGGAGGGTGACGAGTCATCGGCTCAATGGGTCCGAGTCGCCAGCGCCGCGGCGCCGTTTCTCATTCTGCGGTGTGCCCTAACAATCCGTTCCTACGTGGCAGATCAACCGTTACGGGGCAAGATGCCGCAGCCTCTGAGCCAAAAGAAGGAGTTGATATGGACACTGAGAAAAGTAGTGGAGTTGAAGAGCGAAGGCGACGCCATACCGGTTCTGAAAGGAGCCGGGGGTGAGGGCAGGGAGCATCTTCTGCGGCTATATCCACTGCTAGTGAGAGCGCTTGGTGTAGACGGGGACGACAAGGTGCTTGGTTTGCTGAGGGAGGCCCTGGAGGCTGTGGGGATTGAACTTGGTATTGTTTGAGTATATCTTGACCTGGCGCTCGGGAATATAAAGACTTCTTCGTTGAATGATTGTGTTGTTCGTTGGAGTGATGTCATGCTTTGACGACGTTGTCAGGCTGGAACTTTGTTATTGTTTACGCATATGGAAGCAAATGGGACTCGAGATGCTTTTCCCTTCCCTCGGGTCCTGATCATGGTCGCTTTACATCTTCAACGAGCAATGGACCGGTCCTTCATGCTCGAAGAAAGTGGCTATGGTGCAGGGTAGGCCAGCACCCCGCCGCGGGGCATTGAGAAATTTGAAGCTGCCGGACCTCCCAAATTCTCTACCAAGACACAGCACGGCACCATGGGCAAATCGTCAAAGGACAAGCGCGATGCCTACTATCGGCTCGCCAAGGAGCAGGGCTGGCGGGCCCGAAGTGCCTTTAAGCTCCTGCAGCTCGACGAAGGTATGTACAGACCGCAGCCTTTGGCTCGGGTCCTGCCAACGGCAGACGAGCTGACCGCGTCTCGCATCGGCAGAATTCGACCTCTTCGCGAATGTCACGCGCGTAGTCGACCTCTGCGCCGCTCCGGGGAGCTGGTCGCAGGTTCTCTCCCGCGTGCTGATCAAGGGCGAGAAGTTTGGGCGCACGGCGTGGCAGGACCGCGATGCCCGGCTGCGGCGGCAGATGCTGGGCGTGTTTCCCGACGCCACGGACGACACTGCGCAAGACTTGGGCCCGCAGGAGGAGGACAACAAGGGCTTGCAGCCGCGCGCCGACGTCAAGATTGTGGCGATAGACCTGCAGCCCATCTCGCCGCTGGCGGGCATCACGACGCTGCGCGCCGACATCACGCACCCGGCCACGGTGCCGCTGCTGCTCTCGGCGCTCGACCCGGGCCACGACGCGGCGGCGACGGCGGGCACGCAGGCCTCGCACCCCGTGGACCTGGTGCTCAGCGACGGCGCGCCCGACGTGACGGGCCTGCACGACCTCGACATCTACGTGCAGTCGCAGCTGCTCTTCGCGGCGCTCAACCTGGCGCTGTGCGTGCTCAAGCCGGGCGGCAAGTTCGTGGCCAAGATCTTCCGCGGCCGCAACGTCGACGTGCTGTACGCGCAGCTCAAGATATTTTTCGAAAAGGTCGTCGTGGCCAAGCCGAGGAGCAGTCGCGCCAGCAGCGTCGAGGCCTTTATCGTGTGCCTCAACTTCCGCCCGCCCGTCGGCTTCCGCGCCAGCCTGGAGGAGCCGCTGGGCGTCGGACAGCGGCTCGACGGCATGGTCAAGGAGCGGGAGATGCAATTGCCCGTCGTGGCCGAGGCCGTCATGCAGAATGCGGCCACGGGGACCTGGGACTGCGCGCCGCCAGTGCTGATGCTCAGCGGTAGTGGGGTTACTCAGAGGGAAGTCTACGACGAGATATACGACAACAACAGTGAGGTGAAGAGCAACGCGAGAAGCACAAGATGGATTGCGCCGTTTATTGCTTGCGGCGATCTATCGGCCTTTGACTCTGACGCCTCGTACCAGCTGCCCGAGGACCACGTCTCGCTGGACCCGGTGCAGCCACCTATTGCTCCGCCATACAAACGCGCCATCGAAATACGGGCCGCGCAGTCCAGAGCATCGCGGTAGAAGATGCAGTTATAATGCTATTGTTGGAATGGGGAAAGCCGCTCCCGACTTGCCATTCTTAGAGACAAAAGGAAAGAAGTTGCCATCGCAGAAATGCGATGCTGTCGAACCGGGACATTACCACTCCATCCCCTCGCTCATCATCATCATCGTCGTCATGCGTCACGTCATTCAGTGGCCCGCAGGCAGGTCCTTTTGGCCGCGGCCGCCCATCTCGAGCAGCACGAGCCCCGCCGAGGGACCCTCATCGAACTCGACGGCGCCGAGCTCGCGCTGATACATGCGGGCGGCAGCCTTGTCGTGGGACATGAGGATGAGGCCGCGCAGGTTGGGCCACTCGTCGACCATTTGCTTGATGGCGCGCATCATCCACGAGGCAAGGCCGCGGCGTTGGTAGTCCTCGAGGACGAAGACGTCGGTCAGGTACGCAAAGGTGACATAGTCGGTGACGATGCGGGCGAGGCCGCACATCTTGAAGTCGGGCCCGCTGGTGGTGCGGGGCAGGCCGCCATTTTCTGACCAGGGCGTGTGAGCAGAAGGGTTCACAAAGAAGCGAGGTGCTCATGGGAGGTAGGGATGGGGCCGATGTGTGAGGAACGCACTCTTCATCTCGTGCTCCGTGTCCGGCACGGCAAATATGCTGACCGTCATGCAATTGTTGAGCATCTTTTGCATCTGGTTGGGCTCGAGCGGATCGTTCCACCACATGAGATCCGAGTTGAAGGCTTGGTTGACGACGTCGGGGTCGAGATGGGCCTTGTCGGTGGTGAGGAAGAAGCCGTCGCGGAACCAAGAGCGCGGCTTGCCCTCGGCCGGGGGCTGGATGAAGCTTGGCTGGGAGCCCATGGTGCCTGGGAGTCTATGGTTGTAGGAATTGGAGCTATAGCCGTCCTATTGTGTTGTTTATAGCCGAGAGTTCCGGCGACGATGGGTATACAGGTCGAGCACAACGATGGACGGAGGGGAGAGCGCGGTAGATGCAGCAACCATTCTCGACCGGTCCGCTGGTTCTCAAGGGGTTCTGGGCACAAGAGAGAGGATGAGGGAGAGTGGAGAGTGAGAGAACGAGGAGGGACAGTGTCTCTTGAAAGCGTTGGCGTTGGGCTCCGTGTTCCGGAGGATTTTAGCGGTTAGAGGCAAGGGTCGTCGTTGCTTGCCCGGGGTACGGGAGCTAGAACCGTTGCTGCTCCGTACATCTCGAACAAAACTACACGTATTCGTCCAAAGCAAAGAGCCACGAGTATATGGCTGGACCACTGCGTGAAGGCCGGCTACGTACGGGCGTGTCATTACGTACATTTTGTGGCCCTGTGATCCGAGTCAGCTGCGCCGTGGCCCTCCAACCCGGCCGCCGCCGCCTCGATGGCGCTGGGCATCCAACAATGAGCGTTCTCGAGTTGGCAGAGAGAGAGAGAGTGAGCAAAGGATTGGATCGAGACGGCGACATATGGAGGAAACGGAGGACGTTGGGCGGGGCCCCGGGGCACCGCCCGTGGGTCAGGTGGGTGCCGAAGGGGAAGGTTCTACTCGCGGCGACGTTGATTTGAATTGTTCGTTTCGGGTAGCTAATGCGAGAAAAAAAGGGGGACCTCGGGGCGCTGTGCTAGTTCGTTGGTGGCCAATGCGATGAGAAAAAAATGGGCTTTGGGTTGATGGATGGGATTGAAATCGTCATGTTTGCGGGGGCGGGTTTGCAATGGGGCTCCTCGAGGGGGGGTTGAGATTTGAGGATTGATTCTTGACGACCGCTGAAAGGCAACGGCATGGCAAGAGAGAGGGTGAGAGAAACAGTGCAAGTCCCCCTCCAAAGTCGGGACTGACCGATTTTGGCAAGGCGTAGTATAAGGTAGACGGATCCATGTCCAAGAGTGCTTGCTGATTCTCAGGTTCCTCGCGATGCTAACGTACGGAGTACACGCAGTCGGCCACGAGCCACCATGCATGCATCCACAGATCTGTCAACGCCCCCTTGACCCCGGGAGGGGGGGGGGGCCCAGATTGGCGATTGTTCGGAGAACCTTCGAAGCGCCTGGTCGTCATGCAGGTGAGGGTTGCATTTGGGCCGGGCCCGTGTCTTGTCTCGAGTGGCTTCACCTGCCGGTCGTCCTATCACAGCGCGTCCCGACTTCTTCTGCTTGCCTTGCTTCTCTTCTCCCGGACTCGGGCTCCGAGGTTTGGGGGCCGAGGCTGGCGGCTGAGAGGGATCAGCTGCCGGCATGTATTTATGGCAGCCCAGCCGTGTATAGCATCTAATAAATGAACCTTTGCCCTGGATGATTGCTTGCGAGATGAAGGGGGGAAACGATGCCTCCCGACCGCTCCAGGTGGCGAAACCCAATCACGTCTGCGGGTTTGCCAACCATGCTCACCATGACTGCACCGGCGTCTCCACGCACCGGCCACCCGTCGCCCGTAGCACTGCGAGCCAACGCCGCCCGCAGGATACTTGTATGTAATGGGCGCCCAGTCTCTCACTTGTGCTCCCCAAACGGGCTCCAGCGCGTGGGGTCGCCAACGGCCAGTGCCGGCAACCCCTTCCCGTCCCCGGATGGGAGCGAACGCGGCCCGGTCTCCCACAGTCGCCGACAGCCCCGACGACATCCGCAGAGGGGTTCTGAGATGGTGTTGTGTGGGTCATGTATTACAGTCTTTGTCTATGGTATAAACGGGCTGGCATGTACGTGGTATACAAAAGGCTCCTGGAGGTCCAAGCATCCTGCCTAGAAGAGGCCCAAGGCGGCGGCCACACCGGCCAGGAGACACGGGCCGAGGACGGCGCCGCCGGTGGCCAGACCGGCCGCTGCACCAGTCTGAGTCGCCGCCGCGGCGGTGCCTGTCGTGGTGGTCGCCTTTGCTCCACCGCTGGCTGACGACAAGGTCGAGGCCGCTCCGGATTTGCTCGCCTCGGCACTCTTAGACGACTCTGAGCTGGATTTGCTCGACTCGGCGCTCTTGGCCGACTCCGAGACCACCGCCGCGCCGGAAGACACCGAGCCTGAGCCCGAGCCGGCGGAAGCAGTCGTCGTGGCAGTCACCACGCTCGGCGCCGTCGTGGTGCGAACCTCGGTCGTCACCGTCGTCGACGCCGCAGCCTGACCCGCCGGCGTCGCTGTAGCCGAGGCGCCGCTGCCGCCGCCCCCGCGGCCAATGGTCTTAGGGTCGATGAAGCTGGGCGAGTATGTCTCGGTGCCCTTGTACTGCGGGCATCCGGGGACCGTCGTCTTGGGCGGCGCGCGACCGCCGCCGCAGTCGAGGAAGTCGCAGAGCTCGCCCGTGTCGGGCATGTACCAGATGCGCGTGGCGTAGGGCGCCTGCTGCGAGGGCACGACGACGGAGTCGTAGTAGGTGCAGCCCTTGAGGTCGGTGCGGCCCAGGGCCGGCGCGGCGGCGAGGAGCACGGCCCCGAGGGTGAGGGCGAGAGAGGGCATGCTGATGTTGATGCCGAGGCTGATGTGAAAAAAGAAGATGATGCGGGTGGTGGGCCTCCTCGAGTGATGCTTCGGAGCAGAGAGTGGATTTCGAGTGTTAAGCTGGGAGCGAAACCTATAACGAACGAGCGAGCGACTGAGGAAACGAGAGAAACAGGAAACGAGTCGAGATGCTGCCGTCCACGACGAGACAAAAGGGGCAAGCAGAGACGGAACCAAGGTTGCTGAGTGATGCTGACAAGCGGCCCGCCACGTGCCGGCATCCCGGCTGGCAGTGCCTTCGGCGACGCCCTAATCGGGCAACGATGCTACATGCGCCGTACTGGCAATTTTAAAACAACTTCAAACTCGCCACCAGGGCCCTCTCTATTCTCGTCTATAGGATTCGTACTCGTACACACACACACACACACACACCGTCGGCTCGTCAAGACGCCGCTGCTCCCGCGACGGCCCTCCGCCACGACGCCGTGATGGCGCCCCAGTACTGCGCCGGGAAGCGCCGCATGTGGCCGACGTGGCCGCTGCCGCGAAACACCTCCGTTTCGGCGTGCCAGCCGCGCTCGCGCGTCTCGGCGGCGTGCGTCTCAATGTCCTGCCACGCGATGAGGTCGTCCTCCTGGCTGTACATGTAGAGCTTGCGGGCGGCGCGCGTCTCGTAGGCGGCGTCGTTGGCCGCGCGCCGGCTCCAGGCGCCGGCGCTCTCGCGGCCGGCGGCCCACGCGTACAGGCCCTGCAGCACCAGCACGAGGCTCCAGAGCAGCTGCGTCGCCGCGGCCGGCCACGGGAACCAGCCCGCCGTGCCCAGGGCCATGGCGCGCGACCACCGCGCCACGTTGGCGGGCGTCATGCCCGTGCTGCCGGGCGTCGAGTCCATGACGAGCAGCTGGTGCGGCAGCGGCGCCCCGTGGTGCGCCTCGCGGTAGGCGTTGAGCGTCGCCGCGTAGTTGACGGCGCCCGTGTTGGACATTGTGTGCACCAGCACCGACCGCCCGCCGCTGCCGGGGCCCGAGAAGGCGGCGCGCACCACGGGCGCCATGTGCTCGGTCCGCTGCGCCAGGTCCGAGAACATGGCCTTTGCGATGGGCGAGAGCACCACGACCTGCTTGGCGCGCGGGAACAGCTCGCGGTAGCCGTCGGCGTACTTGGCCACGTGCTTGGGCAGGCCGTCGCCCCAGCCGTAGATGAGCACCGTGTCCGGGTCCGTCGCGGGCGGCTTCGCGCCGTCGTCGTCGTGGCTAGCTTCGCGCACAAAGATTTGGTCCGACAGCGTCGTGAAGCCGGCGATGGCAGGCCCTTCTTTGGCCATGATGGCGACGGTGACTGCGTGAATGTGCGGAGGTGATGTGCTCGGTAGATGTGTAAGTGAGGCCGACTGATGGGGTATGTTTAGTCAAGCATCACTGTCATCTATCATCTGCACTGCTCAAGGCGATCGTGTTGATGGTCATGATAAGAAAAGAACTGTCACGCTACTAATACGTCCATGATGCAAGGCTTGTCAGTTTACTATTGTTGGGGACAATCCACGCGCCGCCAATCCCGCCAGCCACCAGGAGGATGACGATGCCGGAGCCTGACTGGGGCTCGGCGAGTTAATTCACCCGACCGGTAGCAAGTACGAGTAAATAAAAATTGTGACCTGACCCATAGGCTTGCTGCAAAGATCGGGTTGATCGAGTAATCAAATTCAAGGCGTTTTCGCCTACAAAAACGCCACGCGAGGTGCGGAGCCACCGGCGCCAAAGCCGAGGCACGGCGCACTCGGGCTTCGAGGCCGGAGAATACAGCCTCATTCGGTCGATGCCGACGGATTTACGCTTGGCCCAACGAGTTCAACAGACTAATAAACGCGCGCGTGTGCCCCAACAGTCTGGCGTTTTTGACACTCGGGGTACGTCCCGTTTCCGATCAAAGGCGTTCATCCGCACGAATACAGTTTACGTATCATCGACCAGAAGCCCTACTCGTTACTTGTCCAGCCCGGCCCCCGGCGCCGCGGGCATCAAGGCCCCCTCGGGCGGCGCATGCTTGCTCTTAAACTCGTCCACGACCTGTCCCATGGTCGCAAACTCGACGCCCTCGTGCGCCATGAAATGCTCAATCAGGCGCTCGTGCATGAGCAGCGCGTGCGGCCGCCCGCTCACGTCCGGGTGCACCGTCAGCGGCAGCACAAAGTCGTCGTGCTCGCGGTAAAAGTAGTCAAAGTGGTCGCGCCACGTGTCCTCGACGTCGCGCGCGTTGACGAAGCCGTGGCTGTTGGCCGCCGCCTTGATGAACATCATGGGCGGCAGGTCGTCGAGGTACCAGTTGGACGGCACCTCGACCAGCCCCGTGGGTGGCCCGCGCACCAGCGGCTTCATCCACGTCGCCGCCGGCTGCGCGTAGTCGATCTTGGTCCACGACGCCTCGGCCGGCAGGTAGTACGGCTGGCAGTCGTGGTGGCTCATCGAGTGGTCGTACTCGATGCCGTAGTCGAGGAGGAGCTGCGCGCCCTCGCGGCTCGTCTCCCACCTGGCCGCGTATCATGTCAGATTCAACAGCGTGACTTTACCTTGCACCATTGACCTCCCTGGACGAGACTCACCACGGCGCCACATTGCCTCTTGGCGGCTTGCCCGTAAAGTCCGTCAGCAAGCGGTACGACTTGTCCAGCACGTCCCGCTGCTGCTCCAGCGTCATGTCCGTCGGGTTCTCGTGAGAGTAGCCGTGCAGGCCCAGCTCGTGGCCCGCGTCCCTCACGGCCGCCATGTCCTCCGGGAACGTCTCGAGGCTGTGGCCCGGCACGAACCACGTCGTCTTGATGTCGTACTTGGCGAAGAGCTTCAGAAGCCGCTCCACGCCCACCGTCCCCGCGAAGATGCCTGGTCTTGTCAGTGACCTGTTCGTCATTGAGAGACGGCGAGGTGCCCAACCTCTGCTGATGTCATTCGTCGAATCCTGCCCGCCGTACGAGCCCAGCCAGCCGGCGACGGCATCGACATCCACGCCGTAGCTGATGAGAACACGCTTTTTCCCCATGACGGATACGCGCAACGAACAAAATGCTCTACAAGACGACGAAAGAAACCAGAGTCCTCGATTTGCAGATGGACGGGAGCTACGTGCGGTATTGACGCCAGAGCAATCCGCAGCCACGTCTCATCTCCCCTCACTTGCAATGAGGGGTCCATCCAGCAATGACACGTCCAGTGACAGACTCATCTGTGGTGCATTACGGCTGGTCACATTCAGACCTGATCAGTATCGATGGTTGGCTAACAATCAGAGATCATCCCGCGTCGTCCGTAAGCTACTATAAGATATTTAGACTCGCAAGTGCAAGTATGCTGCGTCGTCTCATGTCGAGCAAGTCCATGTTTGCAAAGCCGATATACGCCACGCGCTGTACAATAAGGTACTGGCAGCCGGCCATCTTAGTCGTCAAGGTGGCATGTACACGAGTGATCTACATACAACATCACTTAAGCTAAGGTAGCGCACATCAGATGGAACGCATTACTTCGTCACAAATGGCAGTCACATTGTGCCGACGCACAACAGTCAGATGAGCAACAACACGTACTCGTAGTACAGAAAGTCAATTGAAGTCGCTGACTGTGAAACTAAAACAATAGGTACAAGAAAGCTCCCTCCGGAAACCCCAAATCGACTGGCGAAAAGAGAGAAATCAACAACTTTTATTATTGCGCGCCAGACTGCGAGAGAGCAATCTTCTTCCAGTGGTCACGCTCCGCCTCGAGCTTCGCAATGCGATCCTCCAGATCCTCAAACCGCTGAGCCTTGCGCTCACGCGACTTTCGAGCCGCCAGAGTGTTGCGTGCTCGCTTCATTGCGATGGTGTCTGCGGGGTCCTCAACAATGATGGGGGGCAAGGGCTTGTCTCGCTTGCGCGAGTTGACACCGGCGACCGAAGAGTGACGACCAGACCCGCCCGTGGGCGAGCCCGTCGACTTCTTCCGACCGTTGCCGGACGAAGCACGACCGACAGAGTCGATGTCGTCAGACTTTTGCGCAGGAGAGTCATCCAGGCTGTGCGTCTGCTCGGGGCCACTGTGAGAGTCCTGAGGGAAGAGCGGGTACCAAGGATCACCCGAGCCATCAAAATCGGCACTTCCAAAGTTGGGCGAGACATCGAATCCATCATAGTCCGGAGACTCATTGTAGATGGATGGAGACGTCAGAGCGGTGAGGGCGCTCGAGCTGGGCGCCGACATGAAGGGCTCCTGAACGAGCAAGTCATGCGGCGAGACAGTGCCCAGGTTGGACGTGGAGCTTGACATGCTACCACTGAAGTCCATGGCGCTGGGGAGCGCCGGGGAGGAAAAGGCCGTTGAGGCACCACCTTCGAAGGCGGTGAACTCGTCCAAGTCGACGTCTGTGGCGGCGTGTGAGCAACAAGATTCAGGGGAGGTCATTGGCGAGTCAGTAGACGAACCTGCTGCGTTCATCATCTTGGCGGATTGATGGACACTACCAGTGCTTTGACTGAACAACGGGACAGGGGGCCGAGCAGATGTGATCTTCTGCTGGTTCTGGTTCAAGGAAACGGTCGACGATGGGGCCGACGAGGCGTAAAACTGATTTGCGAAACGGTTGGCGTTGACGGTAGACAAAGGCTGATGTCCGATACCTTGGAGGATCTGAGCGACTCTTTGGTTCTGGAAAGCTGATGCAGCAACAAACTTGTCCGGGCGGTTGTGGTACGAATGGCGACGCTGGCTGGGCAGCGAGTGTGCAGACCGATTACGGGACGGGCGAGGCTGAGGATTGTCGAACAAGACGAAGTCCTGCTGATCGTTCTCGGCGGGGTTCAGGGACTGGTGCGCGGATAGTGCCGGCAAGGCGGAGGCTGAGTTGGGAGGCCATGTTGATTGGGGATCCGTGGTGAAGACTGAAAAGTCTGGTGCCGAAATGTTGGCGGTAGAGTACGGAGAACTGAAGCTGAAGCTATTCAAAGCAGTGCTGAAGTTCAGGTCGACCGAATGGTGAGCTGAACGGGGGGTGGATTGAGTGGGGTAAATGTTGTTGCTTGGTGACTGAATGTTGACGGGTGGGGGGGGAACTCTCGAAGGGGAGTGGTTTACAGCATCTTGATGACCGCCTGAGGCGTGGAACTGATCTGTGACTGTTGATGTGAATATGTTGGGCGGTGGTGGAGGGAGGTGAATGAAGAGTCAGACGGGAGAGGAAGCGAGGACGAGAGGCACGCTGTGCCATATTTGTAATTTTCAGGCAACAAGGCGCGGAAGGTGCGGTAGGCCAGGGCAGGGTACGGGTAGGTGGGGCACGTGGCCGTAGTGTGGTAACATCTAGCCGTGCATTTGCGGGAGCTCTGTTGATACGCTGCTATTTCCTCGGTTGTATCGCGCGCCCTTTGGCCATGTGGGCCCTGCCCTGCCGGTGACTCACACTTTAGCGGCTCCCTTTGGGGAAAGGTCCGCTCCTCGGGTGTGGGCGAAAGCGCCTCACAGCCTGCCTGCGCTCGCACGCACCGCCAGCGTCCCTGGGCAGCCTGGCTCTCGACGATGAGCGCTGAAGTCTTTCCCCAGCCAAATGGGCCTTGCTTGCATCGCGGGACGGTGCACGCAGGGCTTCACAGGGCGACGGGCAAAAGGCTCTCATGGACGCGGCAAATTGACAGCATCGACGCGCAGGGCGCACGTCGTCCATGTAAAGGACCACGACGACTTCACGTCAGCCTGCCTCGTCACCCACTTGCGCAACACAGCGCCTGCAGCAGCGGCGTTTCGCAGCCCATGGGGGGGTAAAGGCTCAACAACGACACGTTGCGCATCAGCCAGCTTCCGAATACGTGTGGCATGGGTGAAATTGCTGGTAGCCGGAGGGGATCCGGAGGGGCCATTGGTCAGCATCCGAGCGCCATCGCAGACGAGGCCCCGTATTGAGCGCCTTGGGACCGGAAAAAGTCTCTCATTCTGCCAGCGCCGGAAGACGCAGGGCGCCTGGGCAGCGTGGCTGGATACCGCTGCGACGCTAAGATGTAAATCGAAACCGCAGGTTCCCAGCAAAAGGTGCCTCGCTCGGAGCCTTGATGCACGGTAGACACGCCATACAATGCGGCCGGCTCGTGTTGCTCGCTTCGCCCTCCGATAAGACGGAAGCGCGGCCAATCCCATCATGCCCCGTCTGTCAGCCCGTCGAGGAAACTGTCCGCCTGCCGCTGCGCCCGCCTCGCCCCCATGTCCTTGCGACGCTGCTCAATTTCCCGTCTCCGCGCTTCCTTGTGCTCGTCGCGTGCCAGGCGTGTCTGTTCCGTCTGTCCCCTCTCCTCCTTGAGCGACTGCATCTCCTGCGCCCGCGCCGCCTCGTCCTTGCTGAACTTGTAGAAGCCCACGCCCTTGGACCGAATCTCCTTGTCGGCGTCGTAGTGCTTCATCTCGGGCGGCGTCGCGCTCCTGTCTCGCTTGCGCGCCAGCTCCTCCATCTTGTCTGCGTTCTCCGGGTTGAAGGCCATGGCTTGGATGGCGTCCCCGTAGATGAGGTTGCTCGGTGCCGACGGCCGTGCTGACATGCGCTCCAGTTCTTCGGCGCCAATGAGGCCTCGCCGTGCCCTCCGCTCCATCTTCTCCTTCTCAGCTCTGGTGCCGCGCCGTCGTCGCCCAAACTCATCATCCCATTCAATGACTTCTTTGTCCTCAGCCTCGTCCTCATCGGAGCTGGACGTCGAGTAGCTGTCCTCTTTGCCTTGCGCGTTCTCGGCCCATTTGCGGTCAAAGTCCACCAGCGGCTCTGCTTCGTTTTCCTGGGGCACGTAGTCTCCGCGCTTCATAGCCGCGTACCGCCGAGCCTTGTCTTCCAGCTTGCGCCGGGCACGTGCAAGCTCTTGCGTCTCCTCCTCCGTGCCTGCCACCTCCTTGAGCACGAGCTTGGAGCCGTCCTCGTGCGCTTTTTGCTCCTTGGACCGCTTGCTGCTGCGGAAGATGTCGTCCTTTGGCTCCTTGGACGGCCTTTGGCGCGCGGCTATTGGCCCTGACGAGCTGGTGTTGGACATGAGGGAAGTGAGTTGCGCCGTAAAGTCCAGGGAGGTCGAGAGCGTCGTCGTCCGCTTCTGTTTCTTGACCGGCCGTTGGCCGTACAGGTCTGGATCCTGGGGCATTTTGGCGACGAAGGCGAAAGCCTCGCCGATGACGGTCTCTGTTGGTACGGTCTCTCGACGAAACCAAGCCTCCGTCTGGGTTGGGGCGACGGGGCTATCCTGCCACAGCTCGTGCCGACAAAGCGTCTGCTATGACGAGACAGTCCGTAGAGCCGGGTCCCTTGTAGCGAAAGTGACTTGATACCGGGCGGTTGCTTGTTGTCACTGCATGTGGACTGTTGAATCTGAGAACCGCCAGTCACTACACTCAGTACCTAAGGTAGGTAGAGGCCTGTTAGCCCAATTCTTGCGGGGCGCCACGGTGGCCTTCATCAGCCCCAACTCCAGCCACAGGCGAGGACCCCTCCAAGGGTACCTTACCTGGAGCGTCACATCATCCATCTGTAACTCTTCCCCGCTATCGGAAAGTCCAAAACTTGACTCCTCCAGAACCGCACTCAATCTCACGGGCAAACATCATGGCTGCCACGAATCAAGTCTTTATTGCCGTCATTGGTAATTGAATCCCCCCCTCTCCCCCTCTCCAGCGCATTGGAGCTAACCGCAGCATGAACAAAGGCGCTGGCGGCGTGGGCAAATGCTTCCTCTCCCAGCTGCGAACCCTCGCGAACCGCAGGCCGTCTCCGAAGCTCAACCTCTGCTACGTCTCGACCAGCCGCAAGGCGCTCTACAATGATGACTACTCCGAGATTAGTATCGACGGCGCCATCGAAGCCCTCGCTAGGTCCTCCAAAGCTCCCCCAGCTCTGCCCAAGCTCATCGACTATCTCGCTGCCGCTCCCGCGAAGGCGATTCTCGTCGACAACACTAGCTCGCAAGACGTCGCCGATCTGTACCCTCTCGCCCTCAGCCGAGGCGTGAGCGTCGTCACGCCCAACAAGAAGGCCTTCTCCGGCCCCTATCAGCTCTGGCAGGACATCTTCACAGCCGCCGCCACGTCGGGGGCAAAGGTGTACCACGAGTCGTCGGTCGGTGCTGGCCTGCCAGTCATTTCCACGCTCAAGGATTTGGTCGAGACTGGCGATAAGGTTACAAAGATTGAGGGCGTCTTCAGCGGCACCATGTCGTTCCTCTTCAACTCGTTTGCACCAACAGAGGGGCAGGGCGGCAAGTGGTCTGAGGAGGTCAAGAAGGCCAAGTCTCTGGGCTACACCGAGCCGGACCCGCGAGACGACCTGAACGGACTTGACGTGGCGCGAAAGCTGACGATCCTGGCGCGACTGGCCGGCCTCCCGGTCGAGTCCCCGACATCCTTTCCCGTCCAGAGCCTGATTCCCAAGGAGCTCGAGTCTTGCAGCAGCGGGGACGAGTTCCTGGAGAAGCTCCCCGCCTTCGATCAACAAATGGAAGAGACAAAGGCCGCTGCCGAGAAGGCGGGCAAGGTGGTTCGATTTGTTGGCAGCATCGATGTTGCTGCCAACCAGGTCAAGGTTGGGCTGGAAATGTTCGATCGGTCGCACCCGATTGCTGCTCTCAAGGGAAGCGACAACATCATCAGCTTCTACACGGAGAGATACGGCAGCAACCCTTTGATCGTGCAGGGCGCTGGTGCAGGTGGCGACGTGACTGCCATGGGTGTGACGGCGGACCTGATCAAGGTCGTTGCCCAAATCTCATAGAATGCTTTGCGTCAAAGGAAATAGAACAGCGGATATCTATGTCTACGACGTTCGTAGCGAGGGAACTCATCGGTTGCGCGCCTGTTGGGGATCCTGTTCTTGAGCACCACTCGCTTTCGACGCGGCAGAGGAAGATGAGGGGTCAAAGGACGCGGGAGCGGGCGCGGGCGCATCATGGCTTCGTTGAACCGAGAAGATGCTCGAGGCATGCCTCCAGACCCATAGAGACAGGTCGTATGTAAGCATGAAAATGACTGGCAAGAGAAACACCGTCCCTATGGCAAGCTGTGCATCGGAATTAGCTATAGAACGGAAGGCTCGGAATGCAAGGCAGCGCGTACGCAGGCAAATGAGATGACGCGGACAAGCAACGACGAGTGAGGCAGCAGCAGGTCCAAGGCTGGCCACGATGATTGCTGAGCGGGCTCTGCCATGGCGACTCTCGCAAAGGGCTGTGCTCGACTGCGATGGTCATCAAATGATGTTGATGGCAGCTCGAGGGGAGCTGGCCGCTGCCCTGAGTACAGTACAGGTACGACCTCCAACAGGAGGGCAGGGGTAGGTGAGAGGACTCGGGAACGGGCCTTGGCCGTGGGCCCACGACGGTGCAGTTAGCTTCTGAACGGCCCGTCTCACCGCCTTCCCTCTTTGCCCGCCCGCCGGTAAACTTTCGAGAAAGCACAACAGCACCCTCACTCACCACATTGCGCCTCGAAGCCTCACTCACCCACGCTGGGTAAACATATTGTCATCGACAGTTTGCAAAGATGGGCGGGGCGGCCAACAAGCGGGCCAATCGCGAAAAGTACCACGAGCGCAAGGGCCAGGATGGAGTCGCCAAACTGCCCCGCAAGAAGTTCTACCGGCAACGGGCTCATGCGAACCCCTTCTCGGATCACACACTCGTCTAGTAAGGAGTCTTCAAGCCAGATTGTCTCAGTGCGTTTGGCAGAAGGTTGACTGTTGATTGTAGCCCAGAGTCCCCAGAAGCCATGGACTGGTCGTCGTACTACCCTGCCTTTGTGGACGCGAAGGGCTCCGATGAGGCAGCTAGCCCACGGCGGATGCTGAAGGATGTTGAGATTGTGGACATTGGATGCGGTTTCGGGGGTCTGCTAGTCGCGCTGGCGCCTCTCATGCCAGAAAAGCTGATGCTGGGTGAGGCACCTCGCTTTTCTCCAGCATAAACATGCGCTCTGACCATCGTATACAGGAATGGAGATCCGGACAAGCGTCACCCAATTCGTGCAGGAGAAGATATGGGCGCTGCGCGAGCAAAATGCCGACGAGAAGCTCTACCAGAACGCCGCCTGCCTGCGCGCCAACTCGATGAAGTTCCTGCCCAACTTCTTCGGCAAGGCGCAGCTGAGCAAGATCTTCATCTGCTTCCCGGACCCGCACTTCAAGGTGCGCAAGCACAAGGCGCGCATCGTGTCGACGACGCTCAACTCCGAGTACGCCTTTGTGCTGCGGCCGGGCGGCATCGTCTACACCATCACCGACGTCGAGGACCTGCACGACTGGATGGTGCACCACTTTGACGCGCACTCGGCCTTTGAGCGCGTGGCCGACGAGGAGGAGCGGGCCGACGAGTGCGTCACGGTCATGACGAGCGAGACGGAAGAGGGCAAGAAGGTGGAGAGGAACAAGGGGCAGAAGTTTGTGGCGCTGTTCCGGCGGCTTGAGGATCCTCCGTGGTAGGGGGGTCGTATCGAACAATAATGAAATATGATGATGCTGTCGAGGAAATCGCCTGTGCCTCCCCTTCGATGGCGTTTGCAGCCCTCGCACTTGGAAGCTCATTTTGAGCTTCAGCTTCTCTCTTCCCTGAGATGGTGTTGAACGTAGTCGCGATGGATGGCGACGGTGACTTACGATGCACGGCGGACAGTGAGAGCAAGTAGAGAGACGGAGTCATTCCGACCCGGCCCTCGACCCGTGAGTATCATCGTGGATCTCAGCCCTGCTGACGATCCTGCCGACCCCAAAGGCATCGGCCTCAACGTATCGTAGGTGGAGATGCCACACCACGAATCAAGCCGGGGGCCTTTGAGCAACGTCTGATACAAGGGGGCAAGCCAAATGCGACTTATGTCGATCAAAGTTTCCGCTGGCGCTAGCTCGGTCGCGAGGTGTCGAATACAGCGTTGCCAATCGCTTTCGTACCAAACGATCAAGAGGCCGAAGGGAAACTCTCAAGAATCGGCACTTGAATTTCCAACAACTACGTGGCATGTTCCTCGGAGGTTGGGATGATGGATGAGCTTTAGGGCATCCGAGTCCCTCTTTGCGTCGTCTGACTCTGCAATCACAACAGATTCTTCTCCTCGTAGCTTGCGACACGCTTCGTGCGGTGTGGGCACGGAATATACGCAGTCCTGGCATTATGAACGATTTACATACAACACGCCCGTTTTCGTCACACTCGCAATGTAAAAGGCGCAGAATGTGAGTTGCATATGCCACAAGTCACTTGTAGGTTCGGTCGGGGCAAAGGGCCTCTTCATCTCATGATGCTTTGTTGCAATTAATTAGCCAACTCGACCACCTGGTCAAGTTGCCAATTTGGCTCAAAAAGAAAAGCAACTGCGCGCCCCCGATCCAGAGCCTTGAGACCCTCACGACGCTCAGGGAGACGTGTACTTGTACCCGTACTGCGCTTTAGCCTCGTCCACCAGCTTCTTGAGCTCCTTGGTCTTCTCGGCGGCCTCGCCCTCCTGGGGCTTCAGCGGCGAAGAGCTCGGCGGCGACGGCACCTCGAAGCCGCGCTGCACGGCCGGGCGCTCCCAGCAGCGCTTCAGCCAGGCATGCACGGCGGGGAACTGGTCAAACGAGATGGTGGTAAACGGCAGCGAGTTGACCCAGCCCAGCAGCGCAATGTCAGCGATGCTGTACTTGCCCCTGCCGGGCCCGACGACGTAGTCGCGGTCCCTCAAGCGCGCGTCCAGCACGCCGTAGACGCGCTCCGTCTCGCCCACGTAGCGCTGGATGGCGTAGGGCACCTTTTCCTTGGCCGCGCGCAGAAAGTGGTTCGCCTGGCCCTGGTACGGCGAGACGCTGCCGTGCTGCCAGCCGATCCAGGCCTCGGCGCGCGTGTAGTCGTCGTCATCGGGTGCGAAGCTGAGCCGGTGGTCCGGGTCGTAGCGACGCGTCAGGTACGACAGGATGGCGGAGCCCTCGAAGACGGCCAGGCCGCCGTTGTCGTGGTCCACAATGGCGGGGATGCGGCCGTTGGGGTTGACGGCCGTGAACCACGGCTCCTTTTGGATGTTCTGCCCGATGTTGATGGCCTGGGTCGTGTACTGCAGCCCGTAGGCCTCCTTGAGCTCCTCGAGCAGGATGCTGGCCTTGTAGCCGTTGGGAGTGCCTGCGGAGAGGGGCGCGTTAGCTTTGCTCGAGGGTCCTGGTTAGTCTGTTGGGGGCGGGAAGCAATCCCGGACGACGCTTGCGAAAAGAGTGAGAGTGGGATGCGTGGGATGCCGACGCATGGGAAGGATCATGACGCAGAGGGTGTGAGTAAAAGGGCGTCGCCTATGCCGCTGGTACTGCAAAGGGTTTGGGCGGGAGGAAACGTGACGTACTCCAGGTCAGGAGCTCGATGCCCTTGGAGGCAATGAGGCCGGTGGGACGCGACATGATGATGGTGTTTGCCGTGAGGGTGGTGGACACTGGTGGTGGTGGTGGTGGTGGTGGGTTTGATGACGCTCGGGACTCGAGATCGCGATGGTGGGGGTGAGCAAACAAACGTTTCAGTGTGTCAACGTTTGTGGCGTCTATCTGACAAGTTATTTTCTACAGAGTCTCTGAGATGTTTTGAAGAAGGGTGTTGAGATGGCTGCGTGTCGAGTTCATCATAAATGGCCATGAGTTGCAACTGTTCGTTGAGACATGATTTGTAACGCAACGTCATTGCGCCATTCTTCCCCGCGGCGATGTGAACCATTTTGGAGTGTGCCATGGCGCCCAGGTATTAATCATCAGCGGCGCCGAGGGTGCCGGCTTCACAAGCAGCTCACAAGCAGCGATACTGTTTAGATTGGCCGTGTGAACGAATTGCTGATTGAAGACGGCGTTGAACTCATCAGCTTCGGGAGGCTCGCTACCCGGGACTTGCGGCTCACCGAGCTACCACCCACACTGCACCAGCCAGAGGGAAGAAGCGCTTCGAAATCCCACCGAAGCCCAGCCCAGCCCAGGCACAGCCTCCCACTTGCTCGCTCCGAAGCAATTGAAGCTAGCCTGCGAGGCAATGCGACATCCTGCTGATAAAGGCCCCTCCCGCGCACGCGCTTTCCTTGGCTCTCCGCAAGGAACTCAGTTCCGCAACGTGCCGCGACGGCCAATGGGCATGTGGCGCTCGACCACCCTCCAGGCCCCTCGACGAGCCGTGCCGTTCCGCCGTTCCGTCCGCGCGCTGCGTTTCGTACGAGTATTGCGTACTCGTATACTAGCCCGGTGCGTGTTCGCTACGGGATGCGCGGCTGCTGCTCCATGGTTCGACTTGGGAGGTGGGAAGCCCCCCATGTCGGCCCGGGGGGGAAATTGAACTTGTCCAGATCAGGAGGGGAGAAGCGCGCGGCAGATTAATCATGGAAGAGCGTCAGTTCACGTCGCCTGTTGGTCGCGCTTCTGCCGCCCTGCTGCCTACCTACCTTACCTCTCTCTCTTTCTCTGTCGGTGCGTGCAGCTGACCCTGGGCCCAACGAGCCGCGTTTGCCACTGGGGCACCTCAGCAGAAGTCGCGAAACGTGGCTTGTGTCGCACTGCAGACTGCGCGGAACAGCTCCATCGCGACGGGGGGTGTGGGGGAGGGAGTCGAGAGACGGCGCGCGCCTGTAAGCGCAGCGTGGCCGCTGAGCTCGCCCATGGAACACGGGCTGCTGGCTTGGGCGGAACGGCACTTACATAGACGAGTGTCCTGCTGCCGTGCTCGTGGGATCCGGTACCTGCGCGGGCGGACGACGCATCGCATCGCATCAGAGAGGAAGCGATGGGAGGATCAGACACCACTGGGCCAAGAAGGGGCCACTAGAGGGCACACGCACATGCTCCCTCGAGCCTATTACGAGTATCCCACGACAACAGCTCCTCGGGCCCCCGTCCTCGGCCATGTCCCGACCCCAGCCTAGCCCCCATATCCCACCCGGCTGCCGATGAGATCATCTACGGGCAGTCCGTCGTAGATGTCAGCTTCCGCCTCGACCCTGGGGTCCCGCTCGAGGAGGAGGCTGCGTATCGGGGCCGCAGCAGCAGCAGCAGCAGCAGCACCGGCAGCAGCAGCGGCAAAACCGGTAGCCGGAAAGGGCTCACGTCACCGACCGCCAGGCAGCACACAAACGTTTGACGTTGATCAACGTTTCTCGGTGGCCTCACGGACTTCGGAGCCGAGCAGCTGCGGCAGCATCACGGACACTGCGCCCAGCACGCGAGGGCCGAGTTGGCCGTGACCGAGAATATCTCGGTTTCACAACCTGCAGAAAGGTCAACAAGTCACAATTGCCCCCCCCCTCCCCTAGGGCTGAAGGACGATGTACTCGCAGGGCCCCCGTTTGTCATCCAAGACCCTTCGGAAGGATGACACAAGTTCCTTCGGAGCACGTAGTGTAATCACGGGGGCACAAGAGGCATAGGACGAATAGATACGGTTCTGACTCACCAAGCCTCGCCGAGGGGCAAAGACGGCACATCCAGTCATTCGTTCGTCTGCCCCGAATCTTCAAAAGGACCCTGTGTGGCAGCGGCTAGCACCACCCCGCGGATATCATGGCTCCTCGTGGTACGCGGTAGCATCGGCGTGAGAGACGAGCCACACCCACACCCACACGTCCAATCGAGGTCCCAAGGCACTGGGTCCCGTTGGCCCCCGCGGAAGCTCGCTCCTTTGCACACCAGCAAGGACATGGGGCTCGTCCAGGACTGACCAGGGGCAGGGGGGGGTGTGGGCGAGCGTGCCGTGCTTCGTTCGCAGGGGGGCGTGCTTAATCCCCAACTCCGTTTGGGAACGAGGGAGCAAGCGACAGCCGAAATCCCCATCCATAGGGAGGCGTGCGGATAGCGAGGGCCGGTTTCCTTGGTTCTCCTCGGCCGAGACAATTGTCAAGTCCGCTGGTGAGAGAGCGCTCGTTCGTTGGCAGTGGGGAAACGTTAACGGATGGGATATGGAGTCGGACATGGGGGAACGTGGAGGAGATGGGAGGTCTGGGCCTGCTGCGGCTCGTCTGGCTTTCTGCTGGGCGTTTTCCGCGTACGGTACCTAAGCAGTCCCGACGAGGAGGCTGTCTCGCTGTTGGCTGCCTCGTGCGCAGGGAACCGGGCAGCCGCTGGGGAGCGAGAGCGAGAACGAAGGCACGCACATGAAACCCAGACTCCGGATGAACGCATCACCACCACCTCGACACGCGGCACAGCAGACGACAGAAGCAGACTCGTCCTGCCTGCCCTCGCTGTAACGTAGCCGTGCGGGGCGTCCACGTAAAACAGGTTAATCCTGCTTGGGCAATTCCCTTCAAGGACGAGCGCACCCACGACGGGCTCTCGACTCTGCCCAAACCCGCCCGCCGCATTCCGCAATGGACTTTGCCAGCCCTGTTTCAGGAACAAGGGTATCTCGTGGCCCCCAATCCCGTCTGTCTCGGCCCTGTGTCCTTGCTCGTCGCGGAGTGCCACCCTGCCATCTGGCCCTGCTGGGATGCGCGACTGAGAGAGAGACACCACACGGAGAGATGGAATCTCTCTCCATGTTCCCTTGCTCTACCCCGTTTAGCCCAGCGCCCCAAGGGCTTGCTCCACACAATGTCAACAATGCACACGAGCCGCCCCGTTTGGGCAACAACCCATTCGGATCGGTGCAATCTGCGGCACCGAAGCCGCCCAACCGCCGCCGCCCTGCATCGGCACTACGTTGATGTCCCGGGCAGCGCCCAGCGCCCAGCGCCACGCCACGCGCCTATCTTGACTGACGGAGAGAGAAACGGCAATGGAATCCTGACCCCCTGGGCTCTCCAGACCGGTAACCAGGAGGCACACGAGGTACCGTACAGCTCCTGGCGCTGGCTGTTCTGATTGGACGAGTGAGTGAGGGCGAGTACGAAGGGGGCGCCCAGGGGCTAGGGCATCGGGCGGCCTAGGACAGCGAGCCGCATGCCGAAAAGTGCTGCCTAATCGACGTCCACGGCGGAGGGCAGCAGAGACGAGGGCCTTGGTTTGTCATGGGATGGAGGTGACGGGTGGACGGCAGAGGCGGAGACTGAAGGAGCCGCCGCGTCAGTTGCGTGGTGGTGGTGGTGGTGTTGACGTTGGCGATACGTCAAGGAAACATGGACTTGACCGAGTCCGAAGCATGCTTCGTACCGTCACCAACAGCATTGTGCGAAATGCAAACGGTTCACCCACCGTTTACGCCCCGCTGTGCCCAAACAGGGCGCTTTGTCTCGCCTTGCGGATGTCCCCCCCCCCCGTCTGGGAGAAGACGACGGGAGCCGCCGCCAAGCTGCCAGCCACCACGAGGCGCCTTCAACAAGACTCTGACAAATCCTCCGTAGCCCGTCCCCGACTGCATCATCGCGCCGGCAGCCAATGCCAGCGACATTGTTGCCCGTCTGCGCCGTACGGACGGTTTCTTTGGCCGTGTCCGCCTGTCTGCGCCGGCAAGCGTTGCCGTCTGCGCCGCAGGGCATCGCGCGGTACTCGTATGCCCATGAGGAGATTAGCCATTGACGATGCTTAAATGCACCACCATGCAAGATGGCAGGGTGAAAGGCAAAGGAATGGAGCGCAGGGGCAACAAGCGCACCCTCACCATCTGCACCTGACATGGAGCCGAGCGTTGCTGGTGATGGCAGTTCGCAACTCGCACAAAGCGACGGCGCGATTCCCCTTGCTGAGCTCTCTCCCGAGTCCACATGTCTGCCCGGATTGCAGAGACGGATGAACGTGCTGGGGCAATGGAGCGGTCCACGGTGACACGCTCATGTGATGAACGATAACGATGGCTCATGTAATCCCATGTGACGGAACAACATCGACGATAGAAACGGCCCCCACACCACGGCACTCGTGAGCCTCTTTCCCTGTTGGAGTCCTAGAGTTCTGGAGTCGGTCCCGAAGAGCCAAATGACCCCCATGCGGCCAGCTCCATTCTGCATGGCACGCTGGCACGCTCGCATAGCAGCAGTCCCCCGACCTGGGCCATGGCACCACGCCCCCCCCCCCCC
>JALHBZ010000073.1:373947-465022 GCA_024340015.1 Tolypocladium ovalisporum
GAGTCGGCGAGACCAGAACCCGGGACGCAGCCACCCACGCAACTGGCAAGCCGCCGGCCGGGTTCCCATCAATCGCATCCACTCGACTGCCACCCTCCCGCGCCCAGCAGCCCAGCACGCGCAGGACTGACAGCCAAGACACGAGCCTCAGCCCGCCTGCCCGCACGACGCCGCCCGCCCATCCGTCGCTGCCATCCCGCCTTTTCACCAGCCAAATGGCGGCTGTCGCACCCAGAACTGGCGGTGGCCCACAGAGCAACTGGCGGGGCCCCGACTCCCCGACAGCCCACAAAATGCAACGAGGCGCAGGGCTTGCATCAATTCGACGTCCTCGCAATTGCAGGTACCCCGTCGATAGATTGCAGATGCATGGGCGTGATTGACAAGTCGATTCGCGACGCCGAGACGTGAGTGTAGAGAGTTGCATTTGCCTGCTGCCTTGTCTTGCCTCGATGCCGCCTGTTGTCGATGTTGCTGCCCTCGAGGCTCGTCGGAACCTTTTGTCCACCAATGTCGCGCCGTGGACAGGTTAATCGTCGTACGGTTCGTCCCGACACTACGAGTGCCAAGGGGGACAGGCTAGCTTTGGCGTGGCCCCGTACGTGTCGAGTATGCACAGTCTCGGACCATACGCCGTCGGCCTGCCCTGGACTGGTGCAATCTTCAATATGTTCCGTAGGCCAACTTGGCGCCGTAGGTCACGTCTCGAGTGTGCAGACATGGTAGGCAGAATCCCGCCGATCCGTATCCCAACGACTGACCTCGACGCTCACTGGTCCGGCTTGTCCTCGCGCGCCGCCTCCCTTATAATCCAGAGGGACAAGCCCCGACGCTCATGGGACACGGTGCCGACTCCCGGTGCCGTCCCCTTTGCCCAGGAGCACTGCAGCGAGGCGCGGTGCCCTTGTTGGCGCGCCGCGAGCCACGGATGAGACGCCAGATCTGGTGTCTCCTCTCGTTGACCAACCGCACCGAGTATGTGCTCGTTGTCAACAACGAGGCTGCTCAGCGATGCAACCCAAGAGGACCTCAAACACAGCTCCTTCTGACACCCTGCTGCGTGCGAGAGGCTCGGGAGAGACATCCAGGACAGCAGACCGAAAGACTTGCGACGCGACCAATCACGGCTTGGCGCGATAGCCTGGTTCCCCGAGCGCCGACAACCTGCACGGGTACGGACCGGGGGGGACCGCTGGCCCCGTCCAGCTTCTCCATCTGCACGCCCCCCCTTGCAAGGCGATCCACAAATCTCAAGAATTGCAGGGGGGCCATGCGCACCTCCTCTTCAGCCCTATCGACGCAGTGATGGGAAACCCCCCCTGCAATTATCAAGCTCGTTGTCCCCCCAGGTGCGTGTTTCGACTGCGCCCAGCGGTGCCCGTAGCTGTCTCAGTGGGAATCTGGCAGCAGGCTTCGCCAAGGCTCCCCCTCACTCCGCGTCTTCCGCCCTTTGGTGAGGGACCCCCCGGTCCAAGATTCGCAGATCAGTCCCGCTCCCGTGCGTTGTCCCCGCTCGGTGACGCCGAAGCCATCATGACGCTGCTGTGTAATCGCGACACTACACTCTCACCTACAGGTACATGGCTCGATAGGTGTTCGTCATACACACCTGCCTACCGAGCACAAGACGTCAATCGATGAGACGCTGGTATGGCGGCCTGCCTGGACATGGCATGCGCCTGTGCATGATGCGCGCCCTTGAGCACGGCACCAGGAGGCCTGAACAGCAGGCCTCGTCGAGGGTGTCTCGATTGTGCTGTAGCGCGCGCAGGCTCACGCCTGATTCCTCAGCTGGACCCCAATCCAGCCTTATGATGCCCCAAGTACCGGCAGTTGGCGTCCTCGTCGTCATGCGTGAGGCATGCAACCGGTGTTGCCGTTCTGACGGTACCGTTAATCTCGAGGCAGGATTGCGAACCAGATTCCATCGTAGCGCGTGACCCTAGGCTGGAGAGCGTATGCTCTCGGGAAGCACGACGAGGGCTCGCGGTACGGATACCGTGCTATCTGATCAACGCTTCAAATTGAACGAGAAGAGATGTACTAGGGAGCACCATTGCGTCTGCGGCTTGTACGTGCTGCGTTTGCGTTCCTTGGGAAGTGGGGCATGGAGCACCCAGAGAGAGGGAGAGTGCGTGGAGGAGGGGAGCTGTCCCGAGGGAGGGGAGTGCTCCCGCTGCGGCTCCTCAGGTTGGCGGGGGATTTGGCGCGTCGGCAGAGTCCTCGATACTTCTCCACGTGATGGACGAGATGAATTTAGCCCACAAAGCGCTCTGGTTCCGCTCTGCCCGCCTCTGATCCAACCCCCACTGTCGCTTTCACGGTTTTCTGCTTTGAGATCTCGTGGCATCAGATTGTCTCAACGCCCTGCGGACCTTGAGCCCCCCCCTTTGTCTTCTGTCCAATCTCAAGCGCAATCGATGTGCCCTGAGGACAGCGCTCGCCGGGCCCACCGACCGCAACGAGCACAGTTCGGTGCCGTGGCGCAACGGCTGAAGAGGAAGAAGCAGCACAGCAGCCAAAGAAAGAGACGAGGGCTGGAGGCCACGGCTGGTGCTGCCATGCACCCTTGTAGGCTCGGTAGCACATTCCCGAGCATCTTTGCACAGCCAGTTGCGCGTGGTGGCTTTGCTCACGTCACCCCACGATGCTGTGAGCGTCCTCGTGGTTGTACGAAACCCCCATTCGGGTACTCTTCCCGGCGCTGGTGCCATTCGACATTGCTCCAGGCTGCCATTTACCAAATCTGCCTCAATATGAGACGGAATAAGCCCCTCTTGAGCTGTTGCAGTAACAAGTTTCTAGCTCTGGGGCGTAGCTCTGGGGCGTTTTGCCGGGCGGTGGTCGCCGACGCCAAAGAGTTGCCGACTTTCCCTGCTGGGCCTAGGCCACAGGGGAACCACTCCGCGTCGACGCCCCCATTCAGGGCCAGAAGCCAAGCTTCGGCACACGGGGTGGCTCACCGGGCATCGTGAGAACCTTATTCTCCCACTGGAGACCTGTCATCACCTAATAGCAGTAGGGCTGAGGTCAACTCCCTCCGGCCTTGGCCACGGTCAACCTTTGCTCTGGCCGTCTCTCCCTGACGGGCATTGTCACGCACGCGGGCTCGTGAGGCCTACGAGCACAATCGCAGGGCCACCCTTGGCGGACGGCCAGGACATGGCAGGTATTCACGCGCAGCCCTGGCTGCAAACGTCCCCGTCGGACCCGCCCCACCTGGGACTTGGCCGAAATGCCGCGACATACTCCCGGTCGGTGCGACAAATCATTGCGGCGCTGCCAATGGAATCAGGACCAAGCCACGCGTGTTGAGCCATCCCGGAACCCGGCCGAGAGCTCGAGTCTCAGTCGTCGCCCCGAGTTGGACACTTGAGCCAGAGCTGGAGCAGAGCCAGCGAGAAGCCATGTTGTCCAGCATTGGGATTGAGGGATAATCAAAGACCCCAAGTGGGTTCCTTCACATCGCGTTGTAACCCTGTGGAGGGTGGGACTCCAACATACCTGTACAGGTAGTGCTCCGTAGTCTACGGTTCCACCAGAACGGCACGGCTCCGAACCTTGGTGCCTGCCGAGTGCTTGGGCGGGCGACCGGGATCCTTTACCCGCCAATAAACAGCTCTAATTGCTGTGTTCGGCTGGCACGCGCTGCCTGAAATCAAGATGGGTGACTGCATCGCACTGATGGACCCAGCAGAACGCGACGCTGACATTGACAATGGCAAGCCCTCGGGCCCGGCTGTCGCCAACATCGCCATCGTCGCATCCACCGAGCGCAGATCAATGGGCGTTCGGTCTCTGGCAAAGGCGTCGGGGTCGAGAACGAGGCGAACCCACGGACAAGCCTACATTGACCGCAGCCACCGTACGAGTACCTACTGAAACGCAGCCTTACAGCAAGTCAGTATGGAACCACACAGCCGTCTCGATTGACTCGCATCGCTTGCCTCCCCCACGCAACCATGATGGGCGCTTGGACGCTTTCGATGCTCGCGGCACCGAACCATTGCAGATACTATCCGTCGGGCTCCCACCAATCTCCACACTCGCCTGTCTCTGTTGGAGACAGACGCCTTGGCCCAATGCACATCTTCGCGCATGGCATGGGGTAGAGGCATTTGCCCCTTGTTGCTCCTAGTGCCTTTCTGCCGCGATGCCAATGCGGGAATTGCTCGAGGACGCGTTGCTAGTCGCCGCCTGCAACATCCACTTGAGACGATTTCGCAAGCGATTGTGGCATGTTGTCATTTGTGCTGCTCATTGGACCCGCGAACCCTGCGCGCCCGTTGCATGGCGAGGGCCTGCGTTGTGTTGATCCGACCATCTTGTTCCTGGCCTGGACCGGTGTGGTCGACAGATATAACCGCTTCGGGGATTAAGGCTGATGATGCCAGGGGCTCAGGGTAATATAACGGCGACTGTCGGTGTGCATCTTGCCCGGTAATCCGGCACGGCGCAGCCACAGAGACGGCGACTCCGAACCGGACTCTTGGTTGTAGGGCTGAGTGAGGATCAGACGTCTGGCACATCTTGCCATCCCCATGCCCAAGGGTGCGGAGCCATTTGCCGTGCAAATTGCCAGACGGGATCGTGTGCAGGGAGCTAGGACCAGCGCCGGACCATGTTGACGTTTTGGGCATCTGGCAGCGGGATGGGCTAATCTGTGGATCTCGACAGAGTAGGCTACGATTGGGTCGGACAGTGGGCGAGGCCTGGGGGTATGCGTTTCTGGGCTTCGCAATGCGGTATACGACTATCTCTTGCGAGCCCTGGGCAGAGGGTTCTTTTGTCGTTGCGGTTAGTTAGCGGGGATGGGGTTGGCGCCGCCCCGCCAGCCATCATCGCGCCTCGCTGTGGGTCTGCAGTGTGAATGACGATGACGAGATGCCAACCCTACGAGCTAAGCTAGCATTGCCGACTTGTACTTGTACAAGTATACTCGTAGGCGGGCTTGCCAGCGCACAAGCTGCTTCCATATATGGCAAGGCAGTGCGCCCTTAGCTGGCCTAAGGAATGGTGGATTTGGGGTGGCAGTGTCGAGGCCCGAGGACACACATTCTGTCATCGTCAACAAGCGCGGCCGTTTCAGCTCTGACTTCAGGCGCAGTAGTCGCTCCAGCCACGCAACCCAACAAGCAAGACGAAGGAAAGCCGGTGCCGGCTGGCGCTTGGGTTGGCAAATGAGATGCGCATACCGACGAGGTCGGGATGAGGCCGAGTGCAAGGGAGGGGACAAGGATAGCCGCTCATCCAAGGCAGACGCCAAAAGCGCGGCCCAATGACCGGGCGCGTGGCGGCTTGGTAAGGGCGGGCGGCCCAAAATAGCACACTGACAAAGCACGTGTAGCCCCCCGGGGTCTGGCTGCATCAGTGCAGTGCAGTGCAGGAAGGAACCCCCAACTCAATTCCCAGGCGGCGAGACCAAGTGAGTGAGTACAGGTAGAGTGGAGTTGGGTGGGGGGGTGCGCTCCGCCGGCCTCCGCTTGCATCAATGCAGCCCTGGGCCTCTCTTCTTCCCTCTCTCGTGACGGACGGACGCTCGGTTGCACCCAGCAGCGGCGACCCAGCACCAGAGGTTCATTGTACGTACAGGTACGTGCGTACTGAGTACGGACCACCTACTGCTCTATCGCTACGGAGTACTCGCATAATCATCATCGCCACGCGCCAGTGAGCGGGCGTTGGGGGTCGGGGCCGTGCCGGCCGGGCGTTGGAGACCCCGCAGGCCAGAGGCTTCACTGCCGCGGCTCCTGCGCTAACGGACCAGTCTTTGGCGCTGCAGCGTACCACTAGGAGCGAGCACTCGTGCTGCCACGGCATGCTGCTAGGAAATTGCGTACTATGTCTATTCATGGGCCATGGCTGGCGCGGAGGCCCATCATCCGTCCCATAACGCCTCTGAGCCACGGATAGCTCGTTGCCACGCGAGAGAGGCCGTCAATGCCGTCCTCCGTCACTCGCCGGCGCTGCAACGTCGACCAATTTCCTTGATCGCAAACGTCTGTGCACTGCGGAAAATGCACCTGGCCGGCGTGGAATGCGTTGCAACTGGTGGGGTTTCAGACCTTGGCTGCAGCGCAGCGACTTTTGTTCGAGAAGCCGCCGAAAAGGGCTGCTCAACCCGTTGCTGGAATGCGACATCTTTCTGACCTCAGAGATGCGCGATGTCCTAAATTGAGTCTCTGAATTTTCGATGTTTGGGAGAGGGAGGGGGGCCGGCCGACGCTGGTCCACGGGACATGTTTCCCGTCATCACACAGCCCTACGACGATGCCAGAAGCCCAGGCTTGTCGGCCAAATTCCCGGACTATCGCCTCCTCTGGGCTGCCGTGTCAACGATTCATCACCTATTTCGGGTGTCCAAGTCCTGCCACCACCGACTGGCCTGCCAGGTGGCCTCGGACGACTTCATGGGCATCGTCTGAGACAAGTGGGCAAAATTAGCCCTCTCCCTGCTCCCAGTGGGTGGGTACAAGAGGTCGGTACCATCCCAGCCTCGACCTGTTGTACTCCATACCCCGTACGGAGTTCCACGGAAGAGCACCGCCATCCCGCTGTCTAGCAAATCGACAATCACACGCCTCCCACGCCCCCCCCGGCCGGTGACCCACGCCCGCGCCGGGCCCTTTTCCCTACCAACCCCACCCCTGGGCGACGCCAGCCGCCAAGAGAGCGAGAGAGACTCCCCGGCAGCAGATCGTCTGCCAGAGCTCGCAAGCAGTGCGACCTGCAGCGTGGCCCCCGCCGTGCAACTCTACCACGCACGCCTCTGCGGCCTCGATGCGTACCCTCCTACATGGCAGCCCTGCCAGGGCCTGGCCTTGAGACGGGGTGGGATGGGGCAGGCGACGCCTCTCCTCTGCCCGGCATTGTTGGTGCTGGAGATATTTAATCTTCAGCTCCCGCCTCCCGTCGAAGCCATACCGAGCTTTACTAACCTTTTGCTTCATACCTATGACCGACATCTTGGCTTCCAAGTCTCTCTTGGCGCAAGCAGTCTGAATAACCACAAGCCCACCACCATCACCAACAACAACAGCAACCACATCTCTCATTCGGCGACCATCGTCCCGTGTCTACGTCGCCTGGCATACCAACCTGGCCACGGACATCAGCGTTGCATCACCGCGCTGTACACGCCGAACCTCCCCTCACCAGTCCTCACACGTCTCCTTCACAATGTCTATGTTCGCCATGGCTCAACACCCTTACGGGTACGGAGCGCCGCCCGCGCCGACACGACACTATTCCACACATGGCACCAGCAGCGCCTTTAGCAGCTCGGCTCATCCCGACGAGGATTGGACCAAGATTTCAGACCTCGCTGAGCGCCGGAGGATACAGAACCGCATTGCTCAGCGCAACTACCGTACGTTACCAAAACAGTCTTGGCCAATGCGGTTGATGGTCTCGAGTTGGAGGAATACTAACATGGGTGTGTTTGCAGGCAAGAAGCTCAAGCGCCGCTTGGAAGATCTCGAGCGCCGTGCTGGATCATCGGATGAGGCCGAGTCTGACACGAAGCCATCGCCCAGTCCTAGCAAGAGCAGCAAGCGTCAGACCACGACCAAGGCGCAAAAGCCTCAACCAACTCCCGCAAAGCCCCTCTCCCGCGGTCAGTTCACGCCTCCCATGGACAACACCGACGAGCTCGTCTTCACCACCCCCGTGTACGATGAGCGCGAGCGGTCTCACACGCCGCCCGTCTTCTCCTACACGGCCTATCCGGCTCCCGACGAGCTGCTTCTGGACCCCTACGCCTCGGCGCAGCCATACCCTACCATGGCGTCTGCCGGCGACCCTTATCCCAACTACCTGGCGGCGTCTACCCTGTCTTCGAGCCTGCCTTCCATGACGCACTTTCACGATGCCATGAAGCGCGACTCGTTCCCCACCGACGACGGCATGAGCTCATACCTCGGCTACGGTGGTTTCGTGCCCGGTGTGGAGATGAGCATGCCGAGCCCGTACGACCCGTCCAACCCTCATGTGAGTTTCGCGAGGCATCGCCATCTCCATCACCGCCGGGATGTGTCGTGCTGATCTGAGGCCCAGACACCCCCGTTGTCGCACTCGTTTGATCACTCGGCGTCTTGCTCCGAGACTGGCTACGAGTACCCAACAACACCCTTATCGATGCCGGGGTCTCCCGGCATGGTCCATCAATGATCTCTCATGACACACAACGAACACGCTCCGCCACGTCACCACTCTGCACTCTTACCTCTCGATCATCTCTCTCTACATACCTCTCATCACATGTACGTGTGCGTGTTGGACATGGGGCAAACCAAAATTGGCGTCTGTGGGTTGGGAAAGGCCGGGAGCCTTTTGTTTTTGGGGCTCACCCGCGGCGCATCGAAGACTGAAGGGGCGGGATTTACGAGGCATTGCATGGCGACCTTGAGAAGGCTTCTTTTACTTTCTTCTTCCTTTGGCTGTTTTGCTTTCTACACTTGCGGTGGCTCTCACGAGGACATCGAACTGGCAACATGACCTTGAGTCTGGGAGGAGCCGGGAGGACTTGAACTTTGGGTCTTGGAAATTGATGTTTACGGCTTGGCGTTTTTGAGCAGCAGACGCGATCCGGCGACGCTGGGGGGGACTCTCGGCGTTGTTTTACGTGTTTGGATAACTTGTACATGGTAGATATCCCCCTGCGAATGAAACACAGCGGCGCAATGACGTGCGCTTTTTGAACGATACAAGACGGCCCTTGAAGTTTCCCAGGTGCCGCTGCAGCATGGCATCACATTGTTCTCGCGGGGTCGAGGCCCAATCAGCCATCCATGGCGGCCCTGGTGGGCGGGCGCGGGAGCGCGTCGATCGGTCCGGTCGTCTGTCTCGGGACCGGCGCCACAAACTGACATGGGCAGGCAGACGTCCTTGTCCTTGGCTCGGGCAACGGCGAGGCGCCGGACGAATGCCTGGCAGAGAGACGCGGCGTGCATCGCAAGCAGCCTCAGGCCGCCACAGGGTGGGCGGTTGCTGTCATGCAAGTCGTTGCAACATCGACCCTGGTGGGCGGCCAGCAACAACCCCGTCGACGGGGGCAGGGTTTCCCCTTCGAGTGCTCGCCGACCCAACGCAGCAGCTCGCCGACCATGGTGATGGCTCGGGCCCGGGGTGATGGGCTGGCCGAAGTACGAGTGCGGCTTTTGTGACCACGGACTACCTTACGTATATCGTAATGTGCGTGCGTGCGTGCGTGTGTGTACTCGTACTCATAATGTGTGTGTAACGGGGGGGACGGTGCCTTGTTTCCGATTTCCCCTACATTTGCGCTCCGGCTACAGGCGAGGGCGGCGGGGCGGGCGCTGCTGCGACGGCGAGGGCTGCCTTGCCTTGCCTTGCCTTGCCTGCCTCGCTCTCGTCTGGGTGCGCGCGCCCGCCAACCAACAGCGTCGGCTCCTGTTGCAGAAAACCGCAGATCAGGTCTCGGGAGGCTCGGGGGGGGGAGCGGGAGGGAACTCTGCGCCCTTCGCCGCGGGGGATCGGCTCGGACACGCTTCGTCCGGCCCCCAACCCTTTTCAGGGTGCGGCAGCTTGCTGCTGCTGTGCTTCGGAAGGGGGTTGCTTGGCATGTTGGCTTGCTTGCTTGTCGAGGTTACAGGCGGCTTTCTGGCTTAGTGATGGTATCGGTCAGTGGGCTTTTATTTTGGGAAGTCGCCGAGGGGACGTTTGCGCGTGCTGGTTCTCCGCCGCCTGGATCTCGGCTATCGGGACATTGGACGAAACGGCCCTGGGCGAGTTGCCCGTTGGGTTCGACGTCCCAAGCCTATTCTGTACGTAGGAAGTATCCCGTACCTCGTACCTTGCTTGGTGGAGTTGGCGCTTATGGTGGTGGTGGTGTTTGGATGGATGCAGCTAGGCCAGGTTATGCAGCAAACGTACGCGGCGCAGTGACGAGCGCTGGAAGGGGCTTAGTGGGCTGGCGGGAAGATCTGAGCTTCTCAATCATTATGTCATGACTTTCTTGGATGAAGCAACAGCAAGCATCCTTTGTAATTTTCACAACGGCCAAACCTGCGCTCAACTTCCCCCGACGCCGCGTAGACGCAGTGCTCGACATGATTGACGACATCTTCTACCTCTACGGCGGCGACCAGTGAGTCTCCCCCCCTCCTCCAGCCCGCCCAACCCATTGCCACCCCCCCGGCGGCCCCTCAACCCTAAACGCTCCCTGCACCTCGGATTCCCGATCTGTCACTCACCATCTACGCCACAGGCCGTGGGACTCATCCCTCTGGGTCACCTCCGACGACCGGGTGCGTGGCGGCGCCAGCCAGTCGTTCCTCAGCGTGGCCAGCCCCGAGCGCGCGCGCTTCCACGGGCACCTCGACACCAAGACGCTGGGCGGTGCGGGCTTCGCCTCGCAGCACAGCCTGGGCGAGCAGTCGTGGGACCTGCGCGGCTACGAGGGCATCGTCGTGGCCATTGCGGGGCCCGGCGAGACGGACGGCAAGCGGTACGCGCTGACGCTCAAGGACGAGCTCCGGGCGCCGCGCGACGATGGCAGGGAGCAGGCCGGCATCAGCTGGGAGGCCGAGTTCATGGCCGACAGGCCCGGCGACGTGCGGCTGAGGTGGGAGGACTTTAAGGCGACGTACAGGGGCAGGCCCAAGGAGGATGCCGAGCCGCTGGATCTGGGTGACGTGAAGCGGCTCGGGTTGATGATGCGAAGGTGAGCTTGTCTGCCCTCAAACTTCCCAATGGACAACATGTGGACGACGAGGACTGCTGCTGACCAAGGGAATACTCTGATGCAGCTTCTTTGGGAAGCAGGAAGGCGACTTTTCGCTCGAGTTGCATGCCATTGCGGCGTGGAAGAGGCTGCCCCCGGGCTCGGCGGCGACGACGCTGCGCGGAGAGGACGACGGAGAGCACGCCAAGCTGAAGGAGATGGAATCGAAAAAGGGCACGCCGCCTCGACAGGTGAAGCAGCCGTGGTGGAGGAGTCTGCTTTGCGGTACGCTGTGACGAACTTGCACGACCAGCTCGGGTCTGGTTTGCTAGAAGGTCATGACATTCCCCCTCATGCAATGCAACATCAGACTTGTGCCTGCTATGCGCCGTCAATAAACTTGAAGCATAATAGTATTCGACCTCGCAATCTTGTTGTCGTTCATGGGCCCAGCATTCCACACCCTCATAGCATATTCTGGGTCGTGTCGAGGATTTAAAGCGCGGCGTCGCGCATCGGCACCATCAGCCATCGCTTCCTCGGGAGCCGGAACGGGACGAGCGGGTGGTGGAGCCGCCCTCCCCTCCTCGTTACGCCGGGCCCCACCCAGACGGGGATGGAGGAAACGGCGATGGCGTCACGACTCTTGCGCCGCCATCAAACCGCCGTGGCGCGTCTCGATATAAGAGGTGCACCACGGTTCAGCCATGCTGTTCATTGCCTCTCTTCTAGCAAGGCGCCCAGCCATCGCAGCCATAACATCAACAGATTGCAAGCACGATTCTAGAAGAGGCACCAACAAGGCACGATAACAAGCTCGCTTGCTCCCGCCAACATGTCGCTCCTCCACACCCTCCTGCGCGTCACCAACTTCCGCTCCCCGCTGCTGCGCACGCTCGTGCCCTCGGTCGCCGCCGCCGTGGCCCTGCAGGCCGTCGCGGCGGCGCCCTCGGTGCTCGCGCAGTCGGAGCGCTTCTACGACCTCTCGGGCAGCCTGACGTTTGTGGCCGTCGGCGCGCTGAGCCTCTACCTGCCGGCGCTGCGGGCGCGCGCCGCGGGCCGCATCACGCAGCTGCCGAGCCTGCTGGCGGCGTTTGGCAGCGGGGGTTCCGCCTGGTGGAACTGGAGGCAGGTCGTCCTGACGGGCATGACCATGGTCTGGGCCGTGAGACGTGAGTCTACCGACACTTTCCCCCCTCTTCCTCCCCGTGCCTATCTTGCGGTGCTGACGAGGGATCGACAGTGGGCTCGTACCTCTTCCAGCGCGTCCTCGCCGACGGCAAGGACTCGCGCTTCGACAGCCTGCGCACCAAGCCGCTGCAGTTCGCAACGGCTTTCGTCGCGCAGGCCGCCTGGGTCGCGCTGATGCTGAGCCCCGTGATCGCGCTCAACGCCGTGCCCGCCGCCGCCTTCTCGGCGCTGCCGGCCGTGGCGCTGGCCGACGTGGTGGGCGTGGGCGTCTGGGCGGCGGGCTTTGGCTTCGAGGCCGTGGCCGACGCGCAAAAGAGCCGCTGGGCGCGCGAGAAGAAGCTCAAGCTGCACGACGAGGACTTTTTGACAAAGGGGCTGTTTTCGCGCTGGTGAGACTTTCCCCTACGTGCTTGCTTACCGCTGTGAATGCCTGACGGGGCTTGACTGACCGACGATGCTACACAGCCGCTTCCCGAATTACTTTGGCGAGATGACGCTCTGGGCGGGCATCGCGACCGCCGCGGCCGGCACTCTGGCGCGGCAGCCGGTGCAGCTGGCCCTGGGCCTCGGCGGCGGGCCCGCGGGCGTCCTGGCGACGACGGCGCTGTGCCTCGTCAGCCCGGCCTTTTCGGCCTTTCTGCTCACGCAGGTGTCGGGCATCCCCATGAGCGAGGCCAAGTACGACAAGCGCTACGGGGACCGCAAGGACTACCAGGCGTGGAAGCGGGACGTGCCGCGGCTGGTGCCCAAGCTGTGGTAGGCTCCGAAGTCTATGCAGGGCAGGCAAGAGGTGTATCGAAGTGGCTCGGGCAGGAGGCCTTTGCAATGTCTTGGGGTTCGCATTCGGCCAATATGGTCATGCTCTCTCCCAAATTGTACGTCAACGTACACGGACTCTCACCAGGTAGGCAACGGCCTGCATAATAGTAGCAATAATGATAATTCGTATCATGGACAAAACAGCGCTTTCAATTTACTGCACAGATGCTACTTGTGGAACTGCTTGACCTTTTCCATCTCGTCGTAGCTGCCCATGAAGATGCCAGCACGGTCGTGGATGTGCTCCGGGCGCACCTCGAGCATCCTATTCATGTTGCTGTCGAGCGCCTGGCCGCCGGCTGTTGGCAAGAGTCAGCACAAAAGAGGGTCTCGTGATACGCAGGAATCACGGGGGCCTACCATTCTCAAACACCATGGCCATGGGGGCGCACTCGTAGAGGATGCGCAGCTTGCCCTTGGGGCTCTTCTTGTCGGCCGGGTAGGCAAAGATGCCGCCGTAGAGCAGGGTGCGGTAGGCGTCGGCCACCATGCTGCCGATGTAGCGGGAGCTGTAGGGCTTGCCGTCGTCCTGGGCGTTCTTGAGCGAGTCAAAGTAGTCCTTTGTGTTCTGCTCCCAGTAGAGCGAGTTGCCCTCGTTGACCGAGTAGATGGCGCGCTTGGGGGGCAGGCGCATGTTGGGGTGGGTGAGGATGAACTCGCCGATGCCGTTGTCGAGGGTGAAGCCGTTGACGCTCGAGTCCTTCATGGTGAGGACGAGCTGGGCCGAGGCGCCGTACATGGTGAAGCCGGCGGCGACGAGCTCGGTGCCGGGCTTGAGGATGTCGGCCTTGGTGCCGCGGGAGCCCTCGGGCAGCTTGTGGACGGCGAAGATGGTGCCGACGGAGACGCCGGCGTCGAGGTTGGAGGAGCCGTCGATGGGGTCGCAGGCGACGGCGTAGCGGGCGCCGTCGGCGTGGTCAAAGAGGATGATGTCGTCCTCCTCCTCGGAGACGAGCAGGGCGCACTTGTTGCACGAGCGCATGGCCTCGATGAAGAGGTCGTTGGAGATGACGTCGAGCTTTTTCTGGTCGTCGCCCGTGGCGTTGGCGGAGCCGGCGAGGCCCGTCAGTTTGATGAGGGAGGCGCGGCGGATGTAGTAGGCGATGGACTTGAAGGAGAACTGGAGGGCGTGGCAGAGGAGGCTGTGCGACGACCCATGTGAGCTTTTGAGGCTCATGCGATTGGAACGAGTAGGGGGGGACATTGGACGTACGTAAAGTCACCGGTGGCCTCCTTGTGCTTGGCCTGCTCCTCATTGAGGAAGCGGGTGAGGGTGACGATGTTGGTGTTGACCTTTTCGCCGTGGCTGTTGTCCGCCATGATGCCGGATGTTGCGGGAGGGGGGTGATGCGAGTTGCAAAGGGGGTGCCCGCTCGGGAACGAAGTCGCGTGTTGTTCGTCGTCTTGCAGCTGTAGTCCTCGCGGTCGTTTGCTGCCGGAAAAGATGACGGAGCTCGGTTCAATGGATGGAGGGGCCGACGCGGGGTAGCAGTGATGATATCGCGGGGAGTCGGAAGGACACAGGTCACGAGGGAGAGATGTGAGCTTTTTCAATGATGAAGATGGAGAGAAGAGGAAGAAGGGGAAGAAGGGGAAGAAGAAGAAGAATGGGGAGAGACTGCGGCTACGGCAGCATCATAAGGTAATGGATAGGTAATTGCGCGCCCGCGCCCGCGCCCCCGAGACGATTCCGGCCCCTCCCATTTCCTTGTGGCCGCCCTCGTGCACCACCACTGCCGTCACAGGGGCCGTCTTCGCCGGGACGAGGCCACACCACACGGCTAGCCAAGGGGCCTCTTGACAGGTCCTCGATGCCGAAGCCCTCAGGTGCCCAGCGTGCGCAAGAGGATTTCCCGGAGCCAGCCATGGCGCTTTTCGGGGGCCCAACACCGAGCCGGCTCCGCGCCACCCCGTATCGTGAACCGCTTTAATCGTCTGCCCACGGAAAAGGGGACCGTGGTTTATTACCTCAGCCAAGCTTTTTCTTTTTCCTTTCTTCCCACGAGGGCGGACGAGCATGTGGCGCAGCCGTGGTCTCCGTTGTGGCTGGTGAGGCGCTGTGTGGCTGGTGGGTTCTCACGTGCCGAGGCGGCGGTTGCGGCAGATTGGGCCCGCCGCCGGGGGTTGCCCAATGTGGAGAGCTTCCACTTGATTACCCCATGGGTTAATCATGCCCAGCGAACCTCGGCATGTGCCACTGCTCGCACGCACCTCTCTCACCCCAGACCCGACTCCGTGCCGTTGCGCCGATGCCGCGACGCTCCACCAGCTCCGTCTTCCGCCCACGCGAACCACATCTCCATATCACCGTCCTCCCACGGCGCGACACTTGCTCTTGTGCCTTTATAACCACAGCATAAACAGAGAATCAACCGCCCCAGCGCCGCCGCCCCTCCCTCCGACTGCTACCCCCCGCCATCGTCATCCGGCGGCCGCCGTCCCCTTATCGAACCCCGACACAGACGACAACCGGCGACGACCTCACTTTCAACTCTCCCTCGCAACAACAACAATACCACAAGGAAATCTTCCCCCCACCCGCAGCAGCCATGGTCGTCGACACCCTCGTCTACCACCCCTCGGTGGCCCACTACCTGCGCTTCGTCGCCACCACCGTCGGCCGCGACAAGCTGCTGCGCACCGTCCAGTACTTTGCCCGCTTCTACGCCTGGTACCTGCTGCGCACCAACGGCACCCCCGCCCAGATGGCCCCCTGGGACGCCCTCAAGAGGCACTTTGGCCTCGTCCGCAAGGTCCTGCGCTTCGGCAAGGCCGTCGAGCACCTCAAGGCCGCCGCCGTCGCCGCCGACGCCAAGGGCCAGCACCCCTTCCTGCGCTACGCCGCCCTCGGCCGCCAGCTCGGCTACGCCGGCTACCTCTCCTTTGACGCCGTCGCCCTGCCCGACGCCCTCGGCGTCCGCAGGTGGGACGGCGCCAAGGCGGCCCAGCGCCAGGCCTACCGCTTCTGGGCCGGCGGGCTCGTCTTCAGCGTCGCCGCCCAGGTCTACACCCTCTACCGCCTCAGGCAGCGCGAGGCCGGTATCGACCGCAAGGACGGCGAGGGCGTCGTCGAGAGCAAGCGCATCACCATGTACGTCGTTGCCCTCAAGCAAAACCCGATTGCCAAGCTAACACGTCCTGCAGGGAGAGAAACGTCAGCCAGCTCCAGCTCCTCTCCGACCTTGCCGATCTCACTGTGCCCACCTCTGCCCTGGGCCTCGCCAACTTTGACGACGGCTTCGTTGGTCTTGCCGGCACCCTCAGCAGTTTGATTGGCGTCTACACCCAATGGAAGAAGACGGCCTGAGGACGCCACATCACAGACCATGTGACGCCCCGAGGCTCGTGAGATGTGAGCGTGCGGGAAACCATCATTGCAACTATGCGAACATGCTTCTTATGCCACTATGTACTGCCTCGAACTGGAGGAGCCTTCTTGTGACGCGCAGGGAGCCCGACTTGTCCTCACTCTACATGTATCATATCTTGGAGCCGAGAGCGGGGCGAGTTGTATGAGCCCGTCGGCCATGGGCACAGCCAACGTCACTTTAGCACTTTGCGATTCCTTTTAGAAAGCACTTTTGCTTGGCTTGAATTGACCGACGTCCAATACCACTCCCGTCCGCCCGCGCAAAGCAGCAGAGGTTAAAAAAGAAGTAGGATGGGAACATGGCAGGCATTCTGATAATCGTACAGCTGATTTTCTCGTTCCTCCCTCCCTGTTCCTGATTGGCCACCTTCCGGCCGCGAAATCGCTGTCGTATTGCTGCCGCATGAGCCAGGTCGCCATATCGTTTCTCGTCGCCAGATTTGCTCCCCTGCGCCCTTGCCTCGTCGCCCCACGGCTCTTCCTGCGAACCGCGCCTGGCCACCAGTAGAACTCAAAGCTTCCTCATCCTCCTCATCTGGAAATCGGAAAAGCAGAAACGAGAAGATAGAACTGAGAGTGAGGGAAATCAGTGACGATAAATCAACTCCCGCATTACTCCGTCGAGGGTGGCGCATCTTGGTGGCACGTTTCGGGGCGACAGCATCTATAACAATCAGTCAAGAACGAGTTCTCGCCAGAGGCCCAAGGAGCTTATGGGAGGAAGGGGAGGATTTACCAGTAACGCCCGCCTCGGTCGTATTCACGGGCGTACCCATCTCGCGGTGGGTACGCAGGCTCCCGTGGAGGAAAGTCCCTTGGGGGTCGGTCGTACGGTCGGCCGCCGCCGTTGGCGTACGGGTCGGCCGGGGCGGGCGGGTAGTCGCGACGGTAAGGGTCTTCATAGCGCCCTCGGGGCGGTGGGTAGTCTTCTGCGGGACGGCGCGGCGGCGAGCGATAGCGAGGAGCTCTGTCGTCGTAGTACTCGCGTCGAGGGCTTCGGTCGCGGTAGCCATACGGACCGCCTTCCCGACGAGGGCTGTAGGCACCAGGACCAGGAGGACCAGGCGCACCACCTCGAGGGGGGCCACGGCGATCAAAGTCCTCAGGAGCCCCCATGTACGGTCGGCGGCCAGGCGAGCGAGAGCGGCCGCGACCACGGTCACTCATGGGCACGTCGGGTTGGGTCTGAGTTCGAGAGCGTTAGAGCCGCACATAGTCTGCGCAGTTGGTCACCACGCCTGTGAGGTATGAAAGACTCACATCAGCCACGCATTCGACGCGGTTGCCCTTGAACTCCCGGCCATCGAGCTTCTCGACGGCGGTTCTAAGGTCCGCAGCGGTCTCGAACTCGACAAAGCTACTGTGCACGCCAACTTCGTCAGACGGAGCTGCCAAAAGAAAGACACGTTGGGGAGCATGCGCGGCGCAACGTACCCTCTGCCATTGGAGTCACGTCCAGTCTCAGAGTAAACCACGTCCAGGCTGGACTGGCGCGCAAAGTCTTTGAGGTCCTATTTCCAGAATCCACGTAAGTTGCTGTTCCCAGGAGGATATACGTGAATGGCGAGATGCTGAGGGAAAGGCCTCGAATTCGACAGATCGCATCCACCAAAGAAGCCAGATTGCTGTCCAGACCCGGGGACCGCCAGCCAAAGAGTGCCGGCCCGTGTACAAAGCCAGTGACACGCAACAGAGGTGGATCAAGGCGTCAATCCTGGCCGACGAACACGGGAAAATGACTGCTCCGCGGGGCGAGCGTGGGAAAGGAGGGGTCCATGGAGTCCAGGAAGAAGAAACGGGAGGAGTGAACAGACCTGCCAACTGGTTTCGCCGGGGAGTCCTGTGATCTGCATTCTGTGAGGAGTGCGGCGAGGTCGAGGAGGAGCGCGCTCGTGGGCACCAAATCCACCACCACCACCACCACCACCACCACCACCGCCGCCGCCCTCCCGGTTGCGGGATCCACGGGCAAATTGGACGGTCAGGCGCTCTCCCATGAAGTCGGATCCGTCTGATGACAGCACGTGTTAGCCAGAGGTATTCTACTTGGATCGCATCTCGGGTCTCGGGGTGGCTGTCACGTACGGAAGGCTGCAAAGAGGGTCAGCATCATCAGCGCAAACATAGTTTAGGCAGCGACGAGGGGTGCGACGTACCAGGAACCACATCTCGTGCATCCATGGGATCCTTGTACTCGATGAAGCCGAAGCCATTCATCAGCTTCACCTCGGTAATCTCGCCAGTGCCATGGGTCGCAAAGTGAGCCTCGACGTCGGCCTTGGTGGCTGCGGGTAGCGCGTCAGCAGTGGCCGCAACGGCAGGAGATGGAACGAGCACGCACCATTGCGAGGGAGGTTGCCCAGGTAGAGCCTGGTGTTCGAAACCTCGGTCATGATTGCCGTCAAGTCAACAGCACCTGTGGTGTGCGGCGCCCACTCTTGCGGGGAGGGATCGATGGGCGTGGAACCTGGAGTCTGTTATCCGTGGGATCCAAGGAAACGGGCGCGTGCGGACGGTGCCGATGGCGGTTCAACGAAGACTGCGACTTGGCGATGCTTCCCTGATGAGGAGAAATAGGCTGGGGGAAGCTAGGCCAGCTACTTGCGACATTGGGCGGGTGGAGATGGGTGGTCGGCGGCGGCAGAACTCCCAAAGGGGCATGGTGTCCCGATGTGCCGCCCGCGCCAAACGTGACCCAGCTGTCATGCGGCGATGCAGCCAATCAGATGTAAGCCAATAACATGAACACGTCTGATATTGCCAGGCAAGTCTTGCATTTTGCACCTGGATGGAAGCTCCAGTATTTACAATTATAGCTCAATTATCCTCCCAACCTCCTCAGCATTCGCTCTGCGAACTATTAGGTAACGTTGATGCTCATACAAAGCATCAATCTAAATCGTAGCATCAGTCGCCGACACAAGTCAGCGGCTCCTAAGTGGCTTCGAGAAAACAGTCAAACCCTCGTTTTGCATGGCTCTGCGCTTTGCAATGTCGTGTAACCTTGGGTACAAACGCGGCCAACTGAGCGCTCTGCCTCAACCCTCCTCAAACAACACAGACACAATCTCGTCAAGCATGGTAAAGACGAGGTGCGCGCTGCAAAGCCAGTCAGCCATCGTCCCGCTCTACTTTCAAGAAGCAGGTCCTGTTCACTTACTTGAGCCGCGCGTTGTTGAACGTCGCAAAGATGCGCCGACTCGCCGCCTGCGCATTCACGCGGCCCACGACGTTGCCCGCCAAGTCAGGCACCAGCGTCGCGAGCATCAGGCTGGCCTCGGTACGAGTCTTCTTCTTCTCCGCCGCCCCTCGCGGCTTGCGGTCCCGTTGCAGCTCCCCATCTGGCCACAGGTTGTCCGTGACCATGCCCAGGTACCTCAGAATCGACTCGTCCTGCGTCAGCATCTTGACGTTGTCCCGCACTTTTCTCTCGATGGTCCCGCCGAGGAGCTGCTGAAGCACCACGACCACTGCTCTCCCCCGTAGCCAGTTGTTGCCCTTGTTGAGCTCAAACACTTCCAGGAAGATGTCGCAGATGGGCTTGATGAACGGCTCGAGCTCCTTGTTTTCAAAGGCGTTCAGCTCCGCCTCTGCTTCTGCCGCGGGGAATGTCTCCTCGTCGACGTTGAGTGGCATCGAGTTGAGCTGGCTTGTCGCCGCCGCAATCAGGTTCTGTCCCGCGACGGAAATTTGATCGAGCACGGGAATGTTGCCGAGGATATCGTCCATGCCGTCTGCAACCGAGTCGTATAAGCGTGTCATCATGTCTTTCTTGTCTTCGCGGTCTAGCATGTCCTGGCCAGGCGCGATGACACTTTGGGATAAAAAGGCGCGCAGCTCTCGGCTGCGGCACACGTCCGGTAGGAGGAGGAGCTCCCTCAGATACTGGTCCAGAGCTGTCCGCCTCTTGCGGAGAAACTCGCTTTGAAACTTCATGACCACGCGCCGCCTGGGAAAGTCCAAATGTCGCACCGACGGGTACCTCGACCGCAGTTTCTGGTGAAGGTCATGGAACTCACTATACCTCCTCGTGACTATCCAGGACGCCGCGGGCATCTGTTCTCCGGCATCGCGCTGGACCTCCACGACGTAGAGCGCAAACTCCCTGCCGTCCTCCTCCCTGCCCACCTGGATAGACTTGATCCTGATTGTCGAGCGGCCGTAGAGGCTGTTGTCACTCTCCTGAACCACGTATTGCTGGCGCTGAAGCTCCTTGCGCCTTATCTCTCGCTGCAAGCTAGCCTTGGACTTTCGGAGGATGCGCAGTTCCGACGTGTTGTTTGTCAGCTCAGCCTTTCTCGTCAATGAGTCCACAATGGCTTCCTGCGCCGCCAATCGATCGATGTCGTTTGTCAAAACGGTGATGGCCTCGGCGAGTCCCAGATCACCAGGCGCGGCCTCGTGAACCTCATCTTCATCTGCGGGGGCCACGCCATCCTCCGCCTCATCGACCTCATCTGCCAGAGTCTTGTCCTCGTCGGCGAACAAATCATCGTCAACGAAGACGCCGATGCGCGAGGCAGCGCTGACGAGGCCCAGGGAGGAGAGGCTCGGCTTCTCGGATTCCTTGACTACAACCGAAGACGCCCTACCCGCATCGATGGAGCCGCGATTCGAGTCATTGTCGTGTGCTGACATGAAACTGGACTCGTTGTCTTCAGCCCCGAACAAAGAGGCACGAAGGTCCTCGGCTGTCTGCGGTCGATCATCGTCTAGGATGCTGTTGAGCGCCTCCTCTACGGCCTGAACGACCTCGTTATCGGGTAGCGGCTGGGCCGGCGTATTCTGGTCGAGGCTCTGCACCGAGTCCAGCATGCCGTCCAGGTCATCGTCATCGAAAAGTGGATTAGTAGGTTTCTCGTCGAGAGATCTGCGCGATGCTACCGGAGCATCAGGCCGGCTGCCATGGCCATTACCATTGCCAGTGCCGTTCAGACTCTGCAAGTCGGAAGCCGAGCCAGTGCGTCGCGCTGCGGCGCCCAAGGGCGGCATCAGTCGAGTAAGAGGCTTGGGCTTGGACTGATACGACGTCACGGCCCGTTGCATCGGCGTGTGCCGCGGCTCTTCTGAAGAACCTGACGAAGCAGGTGGTGGTGGTGGTGGTGGTGGTGGTGGTGCGCTCGCGCTGGAGGACTCCTGCGACGCGAGGCACTTGTAGTACAGGTCAGAGCTCCTAAAGGCCTGAAAGTATCGATTCTGCATCTCCTGCAAGACGACACTTTGGGCCTTCAGGATGGATCGTCTAGCGGTGTGATACTGCACCGCCGTCGCAGACTTGCCGGCTTGGAGGAACTCGCGAACCTCGCGCTTCGAAGACGCTGGTGCTTTCAGCTCGGGCTTGGAGAGGTAAGCCTGGTAGATCTGCTGGAGGTCTAAGCGGTCGGAATCGGTCCACATGGTCAGGTTAGAGGAGGGCTGCTGTTCTTCCTCCTGGCCGTCATCCTCTAGCGGATTTCGGAACCCGTCGACGACCAGCCAGAACTGCACCAGAGACATCAGAAGCTGGCGGTCCATGTACTCCATAAAGTACGAAAGCCCAGAAGGGTCCCTCAAAAGTTCCACAAGGGAAGCGTTTTCCAAGCGTGATGTGGGGGCAGACGCCGGAAGCATTGGTCGCGGGAGAGCACGGCGGTCGCCGCCAGCAGCAAGGTGATTGACCACTTGATCCAGGACTCGTTTGCCCATCTCTAGTCGTCGCAAGTAAACGGGGTCCTGGTTGTCTTGCAGAGAATCGCGCTTGAGCTGGCTGGCCACCTCGCTCCGGATTCGCCGTGCGTCAGACAAGTTGTTCACCTTTCGAATGCCGCGGATGAATTTCTCGAACTTGCGCTCGTTGTCTCCCGGCACCAGCCGCGGTGCCAGCGCCGGCTTGCCGGATCGAGGCGTCGGCGAGGCATGCTGGTCGAGCGCCGCCCTGAGCTTGCGCACCGTCGACCGGTCCTGGAGCATAGAGCGACCGTAGTTCTCCATCAGCTGATTCCACGTATCCGGGTCGGACAGCAGCTGCAGTATCGGGGAGAGGACCGCGCAGCCGACAATCTCGCGGATGAGCGTGGCCACGGCCCTACTGGAGATCATCTTGTTGGGGAGGACCTTTGGCATGATGCGCGCGACCAGCGACCGCACATAGTCCTGCTGCACCATCTTGGTATCCGGGAACGACAGCGACGCCGCCGGGTGCAGCCGTCCATCCCTAAACTTGGACGCGATGGCCAGGTCCAGCTCTTCAGACTCGGTGACTGACCGGTTCAGCTTCCTCCCACGGACCGACCTCTCCGCATCGGAAAAGTCTCGGAAGTGGGCCGTGAGGATGGGCACAAGGCGGCTGGTGACGATGTCGGCAAGGTCTTGTTGCCGGAGTGGCTCGAGCAGGCTGGCGAGCGCCAGGCGCGCCGCCCGGTCCACCTCGTTGGGGAACACGGGGTTCTGGCTGATGTGCGAATACCACGTGCGCACAAAGTCGCGGAGTATCAGGTCGAGCAGGCCGTCGACGGCGCGGGCCACGCGCGGCGATCCGAGCTCGAGTGTCGGCTTGACGTACGTCTGTCGCCATCGCAGAGCGTCAACCTCGGCCCGCCAGCTATGGGCGCCGAGAAAGGACACGCCCCTGGGCAGCGAAGAGCGGCCGTTCGAGTGACGCGATGTCAGCAGCAGCGCCGCGGCGAGGCCCAGGACAGTGACGACGATGCCGGCGACAAAGGCGTAGCCCGCCCAGCGTAGCGCAGAGAACCAGCTCACGGCATAGCCCCAGGCGACGAAGGCGGCGGCGGCAGCGAGGGCCACGTCTCTTCGCTTCAGGGCCATGGCCAGAGCTGCAGTCTGTCACGCCGCATCGTCTAGGACATGGGCTTCATTCAGGTCGCTGTGGGGATGGGGAACCGAGTGCGTGACGAGAGAGGAGGTCAACTAGGGCCTTGGACCTCTTATCGATTAGACCCATTTGCTGTCGCTTGGCGCAACCGGCTCTCCACAGTGCCATGTGCCCGCATGACGCTGCATCACCGCCGCACCAGCATAAGGTAGCGTCCATCGGGCATGGAAGTGATACATGCAGTCCCGACAGCCCGCGCTACTGTGACCCTGCCCGCGTACCTTAAGGTACCTGTTTTCGTCAAGGTAGTGCAGCAAGTATTGTAACAAGTACATTGACTGAAAGAAGCACGTATATACACCCATCAACATGTCAGCAACCTTGGTCGTCGTCGGCTGCGCACAGCCAACACCAAAGGTACGACGGATGGAGACTCCAACGCAATGCGCTCCTCTTGCCTGTCCTCCACCCTAAACGCCCGGAACACCCTTTTGAGACGCCCATGAACCCACCCCTAAACGTACAATGATCGCCCGATCGACAAGCAGACGCCGGCGGATAGCTGAAATAGACAGACAACCTTCTCTTTGACCCGCTTCGAGCTTCTACTCGCTTAGTCCCGATCCGCCCCTTTGCCAGCCTGTGCTGTGCTTTTCTTTTCGTTTCTCGAATACGAATTTCTCCCGGAGAAGCGTCCGAGCCAGCTCAAAAGCATAGACCGATGCTGACCTTGTGACGGCCTCTCGTCAAATTGTCTCGACGAGGAGGTCGCTGATGGTGTCTTGACTCGGTCAGGCCACAAGGAAGCAGAGGCCCCGGACTGTGATGAGTGGCCTTCCCAAAGGCATCTGCAAAGTTCAATGCTGCTGCAGACATCGAGCTGAATGCTCTTTCAAGTCCGCTTCCCTTGTTTTCATGCTCAAAAATACCGGCAATCCCGATGTGCCTGTCAAGGGCCCGTTTGTTTTTCGCCCCGTGAATGCAAGAGACTTCGTTTTTGTTACAATGGCGCGTGGAGTCTCGGCCGCCCTTTACATGTTGGAGACTCCCTGCGAGCTAGGATCGACGACATTGTCGGAGAGGTTGATAAGGAGTTGCGCGAGGCACCTCTTGGTGGCTGCATCGTCTCGGAGCACCGACGAAAAGGTGGCGTCCCGAAGAGGCTCGGGCAGGCACTGTCGCAGGGCCTCGCGCGCCCTGGCGTTGTCACTCAGTCTGGAGGGTGCGGTCAGTCAAACTTGGCCAAGTAGAACAACAGACGTGAGGTGCCGGCGAGACTCACCGAAGAAAGCATCGAACGACATGCTTGAGGAGACGAGCGGTCTGCGATTCGACGAGCTGAGCAACCATATTGCTCAGCACCGTACCGACAGCATAAAAGCGCTCGTAGGTGGCGCAGATGTAGTTGAGCCCGTTGTCGTCGAGCAGAATCTTCTGCACGATGAAGATGGCGACGGTCTTGCTAAGCTCGGAGCCAGTCTCCATGATTCGAAGGCAGAGGGGAATAATCTCGGTGGTGAGGAGAAAGTTGATGACGTCGGAAGAGTCATTCTTGACGAGAGCCCCGATGACCCCCAGGCTAGTAAGCCGCAGGTATTCGAAAGGTCTCGACTTGGACGTCGTGTTGAGGAACGGATAGAGAAAGAGGGGAACATGTGCTGTCGAGGCAGGTTAGCCTTGCAATCGATTCACACGATGGCTAGGGGGCCGCACCATTGAGGAACAAGGCGCGTGTGTCATTGTGCGATGCCACGCACTGCAGCAGCGCCAGAGCGTTGCAAACGCGGTTCGATGCCGCCGCGGTCAGCTGCGAGGGGTTGAGTAGGGTGTAGACGGAGATGATTTCCTGCAAGAGGGATGTCATGACACCTGTAGAAAGGAGATGCATCCCGTCAGTAAGAGTGCTCGTGTCGAGACAGCCGTGGCCTGGGCAACTTACCAAACGAGTGCCACAAGATGAGGGCCAGCTCGGGGACCTGCTCTCTTTTCTTGCTCAACTCCAGCAGCGCAGCCTCTCTGGTGTTCTCATTGAGCAGATCGGCTATGTACGCCATCGTTCGTCGGTTGTCCTCGGAGATGCTCTCGTGGCCGCCATCCTGAGCGTGAGCTGCCGCCATGTTGCCGGCAGCAGAGTGGTTTCCGGACATGCGGTTGAAGTGCTGCTGCTGCTGCTGCTGCGCCTGTTGCTGTGCCTGTGCCTGGGCCTGCTGCTGTTGCTGCTGTTGCTGTTGTTGCTGTTGCTGTTGCTGCTGCTGTTGTTGCTGCTGCTGCTGCTGCTGCTGCTGCTGTTGGGCAACCGACACGGCGTTCTGGTGGCCCTGCTGGTGATGCGATGGCTGCTGGTGCATCCAGGGCGAGTCACCACCCTGGAACGGATGGTGCCCGTACACGTGCGCCGATGGAATCATCAGGGGCGGTCAGGACCAGGAGGGCGTTGCAGGTGACGTCGCTCGTCGCACGCGCGCGCAGCTGGGGATATTGCCGTGTAGCTGGGGCGGCGGTGCCGAGGATGGATTGAAAGGGCTAGGTGGTGGTGGTGGTGGTGGCCTCGCCAGTCCCCGCGAGCGCCACTGGTGATGGGGCAAGGTGTCCCGAGCGGAGGAGACGCAAGGCAGTCGGGGGTGCTCGTGGCGGATGGAGACGGAGCGGTCGGTCGGCCTGGCGTTGGGGACGAGGGAGGACGTGCAAGGTCTCGGCGACGGGCGGGAGGGATCGCGCTCGAGGAGAGGAACCAGGTCTTGCTTGTGTGAATGCGCTCCACCGCCCGAGAACCAGAGTTGAGCCGCGATGCTAGCGATGCTGGCGGCGCACGGACCAGGCAGAGGTATCGTTGGGGCCAAGCCTCGGTGCATGTATACTTGTACTTGGTGCCTTGCCGGCCCTGTTGGTTGGTGCCAAAGCCGCGTCCACGCTAAGGTAGCACTGTAAGGTAGCCGGTGGGGGCCAGCAGGCCAGCCGAGCCCAGCTGAGGCGAGGCTGGGCAGCCTCGCCTCATCGAGGCTACGTACGACCGGAGTCCACACCCTTGAGGTGTCTCCCGTCGACACCGTTGCGCATCTGAAATATTGGACACGACTGCGCGCAAAATTTACGTCCTCAAGCTATGTTTACATGTCATTTCGACCAAATCTCGTGCTGACCTCCAAATTCATTTCGTGCCCACTGCTTCTCTATCTATATGCTTTCCGCCTCGTCTGTGCCGCAAGTCCACCTCGGCCTCCTCGCAAATGCCCTTGTGAAGAAAATTACTGGCTAACAACGCTCAATATGGCCTATACAAACACAGTGCCTACCCTGATGATTATTGACCCACTTCAACTAAGGATCAGAAGTGAAGCCGTCATAACAGGGAGGTAGATGGTTATACCATCCACATTGCGTTCCCTCCTTCGAAGGGACGCCCTAAAAACAACCTGCCTTCTGTAATGATGATACCTTCAGTCCCGTCTTGCAAACTGAAGTAGGTGAATCACGCGCAAGGCGTCGGTCGGCGAGCCGACTATCCCCTCAACGTGGCTCGCAACATCTCGCCTGCATCCCATGAGCTCACAGCCTAAGCTCTCTGAGGATCTGATCGGCCATGTTCTTGAACTGCCACGTATTGCCCGTCAGGCGCTTGAACTGAATGCCGTGCAGTGACAGAAGCGGAACTTTGACGATGAAGATCTCAAACTCCATGACCATGCTTCCTCCTAGGTCGCTCTGCACCTGCGTGCTCGTCTCTCCAGGAGCCCGCCTGGGCGCTCCGCTGCGTCTTGGGATGCTATCCACCGACGTCTCGGAGTTGGAGAAGCTGCGGTCGCGGTCGGAGCGGTCGCGGTCTCGGTCTGACCGGCCGGGGGTACGTGGCGTCGTTGGGGGCCGGTCGCGGTCCACGTCGCGGATCTCGTCGCGGTCATCTCCGCGCATGAGACCGCCAAAGCTGAAGCGGCGTCGGTGTCCCGGCGTGGGCGCAGTCGGGCTGCCGGGAGGGTCTTGCACCTTGTTCAGGTCGATGCTGGGCGCGTGCCTGCAGCTGAAGCCGCCCTTGATCTCGGTGAAGTCCACATTGAGCTGCTTGAGCACCCGCTTGATATCGGCCCGGATCGCCGTCACGGACTTGCCAGAAGTCGTCGAGACGCTGAAGAGGCCCTTGAGGAACACCGGCTTTGCCAGTTCGGAGCTGTCCAGCCGGTCGGTTGAGACGCCGCTCTGCTCCTGCTCCAGGTCCGTCTCCTCTGGAACGTCGGCCTCCTGGACGCCTTCTCTCCTGAGCCGACGGCGCTGGATGCTCTCGCGGCGTGCATGGCCGAGCGACTTGGCCCTCATGTTGACTGCTTTTGATTGGCCATGACCCCTGTGCACGGGCCCCGAGTTCTCGTTCGCAAATGACTGGTCAGAGCCGCTCGTCACCGGTGGCTCTTTGGCGATCCTGTTGTGCTCTCGCGGCCGACGAATATCTGCAGAGTTGACGCTCGTTGATCGGCCAAGGCCCGACTTCCTAGAGTCATGGGTGCCGCTCGCCGTCATGGGCGGGCTGAGGAGCTCGCTGTGCTGCGGCTGGCTTCCTGCAGTGCGTAGCGCCGGTGTAGATTGATCATCTCTGCTCTGTCGTCCGCGGCGGATGCTGAAGCTCTTCTTCGGGGTCGCGGGCGGTGCCTCGGCTGGTGAGTGAACCTGCACCATGGGTGGGTGAGAACGGTCCCTCTCCGCTCGTTCCGGGTCTCTGCGCTTGCGGGTGCTAAATCGTCGGAGCAGGCCTGCGGCAGTTCCCTCTTTCTTGGACAGCTGGTCCGCCTTGGTTTCTGGCGGCGGTGGTGGCGGATGCGCGTGCTTGGCTGCGTCCGGCGCATCGTCCTCTCCGTGGGTACGAGCACGCGGCCTGGTCCTTCCGCCAGTTGGCTTCTCCCCGGGCATTTCAAACGCCGCCGAGTTGGTGTAGGCTGCCTGAGGGTGCGCTAGCTCGGGCATCGCCTCGGAGCTCTTGTCGCGGTCGCGACCTTTCTCCCTCTCCTTATCACGAGACGCGGGCGCGGGAGGAGTTATCGATTCGCCTTGCTCGCGCTCGTGCTTCTCTCTGACCAAGTAGTAAATGGAAAGAAGCGGGCTAAAGGCATACAGCGGGTCGGACCCAAGCTGCAGAGCCTCTGCGCTGGGACCTGTCAGGGTGTCTCGGCTGGTGCCCGAGTTTCGCCGCTTGTAGAAGTCGAAACCGAACCCACGCCGCTTCTCTGCATCTCTGCTCGGCTGCGGAATGTCCCTCTCGCGCAGATATACCTTGACGGCTTGCTGGTACTCGTCAGACTCGATGATCTTGACAAGTTGGGCCTTGATGCTCTCCGGAGAACCAAAGTTGAAGCCTTGCATCGCATGAACAACCTCGGAGTTCAGCGGCTGCGAGAGAGGCTCGCGGGTCGGGAGGTAGTTGTCGGGGGGCCCGTTGAAGCCCTTTGTCATCCAGGGGTGGCTCATGACTTCCTGCATTGTGGCGCGCTGCTTGGGATCGGTGACCAGCATCCTGGCCATGAGGTGTTTGCATTCTGGGCAAGGTCAGCATGGAGGCGCACGCTAAGGACGGAGGCAGGGAGGGCGTGACGTACCGCTGGACAGCCAACTAGGGTAGTCGACAAGTCCCTTCTTGATCTTGGCATGAAGTGCCGGCATGCTCTGGTCGTCGAACGGCACCTTACCACAGACGAGGACGTAGAGAACGATGCCGAAGCTCCAAACGTCGACCTCGGGTCCCGTGTATGCCCTCGCCTGCAGGAGCTCAGGCGCGGCAAAGTAGAGACTGCCGCAGAAGGTCTTTAGGTGGCCGCGAGGAGCAAACAGGTTGCTGAGGCCAAAGTCAATGATCTTGATATCGCCCGTCTTGCTGATGAGAATGTTCTCAATCTTGAGGTCGCGGTGCACGATGCTGTTTCGATGGCAGTAGTCCAGGGCACTGGCGATCTGCCGGCTGAACTTGCGGGCTTGCTTCTCCTTGAGCTTGCCGTGGGAGATGATGTAGTCGAGCATCTGGCCACCGTTGACGTACTCGAAGAGCATGTACCAGTGATAGTTGGTGCGCACCACGTCACGCATGCCGCAGATGTGGGGGTGGTTCAGGAGGGTGACGATGGCGGCCTCGCGGGCGGTTCGAACCTCCTTGGACTGGTCGGCACGCTCCTTGTCGGCACGGCTCTGGTGGCCATCGTCGGTCGATCCGCGGGGAACAATCTTGCAAGCGACCTAGGGGCACAGACGTGTTAGTGGCGCAGGGACCGATGACGACGGTACGGGGAAAGTCACGCATCGAGCGCAGTGTGAAGGGGAGCTGGACCGACCTGTTCGCTGCCGTCCTCCTTGCGAGCCAGCTTCACCTTGCCCATACTGCCGGCGCCGATGGTCTTGCCCAAGATCCACTTGCCCGACTGGGTCGGGATGGTGGTGCGCGACCTCGACTGCTTGGCAGCAGGATGCGGCGCGTCGGCGTGGCCATGGGCAGCGGCGTGCGAGGCGGCCGAGGGACTGCCATTGTTGGACACCGCCGAGGGAGGCATCTCGGGCTGGCCGTGCTGCGGCGGCGGCGGCGCGCGAGTGCGGGTGTTGGAGCGAGTACTGCTGCGGCGATGGGGGTGTCGGGAGGACGACGACGACGACTCAGCGCCCCTTGACGGGGGTGGTGGACGGTCACGGTCACGATCACGGTCGCGGTCGCGGTCGCGGCTCGAGGTGCGCTTGGAGTAGGATGCTAGATGCGAAGTTTCGTAATCATTGTGCGGAAGAACGTCCTGGATTGGGCGGGTCGAGGACGAGGTGCGACGGTGATGGCGAGTGTTGTGGTCAGAAGAGGTGGAGGCACTGGCGCCGGCTGTGGTTGTGGTGGTGGAAGGGGATGACGGTGCTGGATACCGGTGGTGGACCTGGGCACCAGCAACTGGGGCAGCACCCGCAGACGCTGCAGGCGGGGGCCGCGAGGAGCGCGCCGAGTAGGATCGGGACGGGGGCGCGCGCGACGACGACGACGACGAGTAGTCGGGGCCTGCAGAGGACGCCGTGGCCGTCATGACGACGGGAGACGAGGCGCGGGAATACAGGAAGCTGCAGTCACAGGTGAGAGAAGCAAGCGGCGTCCAGCTCGCCGGCTGATGGTGATGGTCGTCTGCGGTTCGCTGTCGCTGCGGGGATCAGAGATGAGGCTGGCCCAAGCGCGCGATAGGAGGCTGCGCCGAAGCAAACGACGATGGCGTACGGAGCAGAGGGCAGAAGCCGGGTGGGAAGAAACAAGAGAGGTCCGATGCAAGCTACTATGAAGAACGCAAGGTAATGCTGCAACCCGCGCCGCCCTCGTTTTGCTTTGGCTACGGGAGCACGAAGTACAAGAGGGTGGTCGGTCGATTGGGCCCGTCAGCACAACACAACATGCCCGCGGCGGTAATACCTAGTCGTGCACTTTGCCAGCGTGCCAACCCAATGCTGTCACTGGGCGCTTCAAGGCCCCCGATCAGAGTCTCGGCTAGTGCACAGCTCCAGACGTCAGCGCATCGGGTACCGTGGTAACGGGCGCTGGGGCTGGATGCAACGGAGAGCTGCCAAGGTTTGACGGTTGGCGTGGGCGCACCCGCCAGCAGCCCCTCCACTGGCGGGGGGCCACTTCATCGTCAGGCATCAGGCTGACCCCATCGGCAGGGGATGATGGGCGGGGGCCAATTCCAGCTCAGAAGCGCCCAACAACTCGTACTCGTCCGTAAGGTAATTATCACGGGGCTGGGAAGCATCGGGTCCTACCAACCATCTCGCTTCAGCCTCGACAGCCGACTTACACAGGTACGGCGGTGCAGCAAATGGTGAGCCCTTGGTCTGGATACATGTCTCACGACCAGGCGTTTCAGACTCGTTCAAAGTACAAGTAACTCGGGGTCGTGCGGTGGCACACGAGGCAATTCTTGGCCAATCTGGCCATCACGTCATGATGCGACGCGGCCTTTGCTCGATGCATCCAAGAGGGCTGGAGCTTGCTTGCCCGCCACGAGCCCGCTCCTCCTCGATGCTGGCGAAGAGATGGCACTGCTGAGAATAATAGCCCAAAAGATCAAAAAAAATTGGTAGCTTCTCTTTGATTGAGCGTGTCATCCTTAGTGCAGGGGCCATGCTAATCTTCTCTGTCTGGAAGAGTTGTCAGCAACGTGGTTCGAACGCTGGACCTCTCGAATTGCAAACTTACATCGTTTCAATAACCAATATTGCCCGAAGGCAAAGGAATGGGGCAACATTTTGACTTATAAGGGTACGTCGCCGGCAGCTCGCTAGCGTGGATCCGCCCGGCGCCACTGCTGTGGCGTGGCTTGAGCACTGCTAAGAGCTCTGACTTTGTGCCACGGTCAAGCATGTTGTGCAGGCTTGCAGCTGAGTCCGGGAGTTTCCGTTGCGTACGAGCGCATCGCGGAGAATCTAGAGGCGTCGAGGTAGCACAGGGCCAGCACGCTCAATACCGTCCCGTGACAAGTTGTTCGTAGGAAAACCCGCGGTGATTTGGAATCTGCCAGCCCAGTCATCGGGCTACACGGAGTTGATCATGGCGCCTTGCATTATTATACTCCGAAGCGCCAACTCTGTCTGATTGCAGCGGCCTTGGGAGATGGGGAGCCACTTCAAGCCCCTGTCAACCAGCCATGTTTGCTGCTGCGTTGCGTCACCCTACCAAGTCGGATCATCCTCTCGGGGAGCGCGGCCAGAACCTTGATTCCATGACGGAGTAAGGAGTACTGAGCACTTGATGGCACTGGTAACGTTCTCGTGGCGCATCAAGACTTGGGTGAAATGGTGTGGGATGTCTCCTTATCGATAAGAAGCTCGACTCCAACGACTCCACGTCGACTTGCGCCGGCTTTCCTGGCCATCGGCCAGCAACCTGTGTCGCAAACACCTTTGACGGCGCGTTTCGGCCCTTTGCTTTTCCCGTCAAAGTCATTCGTTGGTTATCGTGAGCGACAAGTGACCACTGTCACATGGAGTTGCTCTGAGCGCTTGGTCCTCATGTCCTACAAGCGCTCTCGTTCGACATTCGAAGCCGACGATTCTGCCCCATATGCCGTCTTTGGCACGCCCTTGCCGGACGAGGCCGAGACTCGCGACGATGGTGCCTACAAGCCGCTGTGGAAGCAGGACGTGAGAGACGAAAAGGGGAGGAGGCGGCTGCATGGCGCTTTTACGGGAGGATGGAGCGCAGGGTAAGTCCACATTCTCTGAGGCGCAATGCGACAAATCGCTTATATCTGAGGGTAGGTACTTCAATACCGTCGGGTCCAAAGAAGGATGGACACCGTCTACCTTTGTGTCGAGCCGAGCCAATCGCCATAAAGATGAGGCTGCAACGACGCAGCAACGGGCCGAGGAATACATGGACGAGGAGGATCTAGTAGATGCAGCGGAGGCCCAGCAGCTCCAGACTTCTCAGGCATTCGCGGGACTTGGTACATCCAGCGGAGGCGAGGCTCGAGCAGGTGGCCTCGTGGGTCTCTTCCGAGCAGATGGCAACACCATGGGGTTGCAGCTCTTGCGAAGGATGGGATGGAAAGACGGCCAGGGCATCGGTCCTAAGCTTCGACGCCCCGCAAGGCTTGGCGTCGGTAAAGAGTCTACACAGACACAAGGCGAAACTCATCTTTTCGCTCCCGATAACGCGACGATGATACAATTCACACGCAAGACTGATCGGAAGGGACTTGGCCATCAAGGAGGCACCAAACTTGAGGGCTTGGGCGGTAGAAAGGATGCCGACGGCGACGACGACGACGAGTTCGACAACGGTGGCAAGCGAGAAGTTGACGGAGGAGGCAAACCATCTTTGTTCACAACGGGACGAAGCAAGCCAAAGGATACCCGCGGTGCCTTTGGTGTTGGGGTTCTCAACGACACTGGCTCCGACGATGAAGATCCATACGAGATGGGCCCCAAGATCAGGTACAATCGAGTCGTCGGAGGAGACAAGAAGAAGAAGAACAAGAAGGCGTCGGCTGTCGCCAACCCAGCACTCGCCACTGCGCCGAAGTTCGTTCCCCAGACATCGCGGGTCGGAAACAGCTTTCGCCGCTGTCATGACGGACGACTGCCCCTGGACGGATTCGTCTTGGCCAAGGTCACCGAGGACCTGGCTGCGCTTCTGTCCGAATATGCGCCCCCAGCCGTTCCTCCTGGCTGGAAATCGGCAAAAGATCCCTTGGCGGCAGCCGACTCGTCGCAGTACATCTCAACGGCAGACGCGGCAAAGGCCTCCGAATTCGATCACCGATCACGAGCAGCCCTCTTAGGTGAGAAGCCGCTCCCCGGTAAGTCGGTCTTCGATTTCCTGTCGGCCTCGGCGCGAGATAAGCTCGCTGCCGCCTCTGGGAAGGTGGACCTACCGCCTGCTCGCGGCGAAGTGCCCGAGGAATATGCCATGTCTAGCGAGGAGCGGCAAAGGGCTTTGATAGCTAGAGCGCCGAAATTGGACCGTGATACAGCGGCAGCGGCACTGTCCAGGATGTCTGCGGGGCCCTATGCGGACGACGAGTCTAAAAGGATGCGATATAGACGCTATCTGGAGCACCAGTCGAACGGCGGCCTGCCTCCTCTGGAGAAAGTCCAAGGAATGTCGGACGACAGCTTTCTGCGAGAGGCGAATGAGTTTTACAACTGCGCCCGGATTTTCAAGCCGATGACTGGGTTCATGGCTTCTCGATTCACGACGTCCAAGACAATGCTGAATTCTAATGGCAGCGGCGGAGCCGCAAGTGCTGAGCTGCTGTCCAAGCCGGAACCCAAGCCAGCAGACGACGCTGAGGTGGCCGCAAAGATGGGCATGTTTGGGGCCATGACGCGCTCCGTCCAGGACTTCTTCCCGACTCGATTACTTTGCAAGCGCTTCAACGTCAAAGCGCCGGCGCATTCACGGCCGGATAACGAGCCCGAGAGCGCAGCGGCCAGGGGCACTCTCGACTCACGGGCACGGCCGACACAAGGAGGCGAGATGCAGCCTGCAGCGCTGCCCGTACCCGTGGGTTTGCTGCCCGCGCCCGAGGATGCCGAGGCTGCTTCTCAGAGTGCGATGACGGCAGCACAGCAGCCAAAGCCGGTGGAGGTGAATCCGGATACGAATGAAGCTGTCGAGGGCAAGGCTGCTAATGTTGATGCTCTACGAGCCGTCTTTGGCGATAGCGATAGCGAGTAAATTTGTTCAAGAAAATGTCAAATAGTTCGAACTCCAGCTGTTTCCTTCAGTCCTTTCCATCATGGTGTACACACATTCCTATAAAGCGGATCAGTGCCTCACAGTTGCGGAGAATTTATAGCCGGTCGATGACTAGGAAACATGAAGCAACTGGGCTTGGCCTCGTACAGCTATCAATATTTCTATGTCTCGCTTCCACCTCTTACGTGCAATTTTCTTGGCTGTTTGATCTCTTAATGCTCGCTGCGTCAGGTATGCCTTCTTTAATCGCTGTCCATCTCTTCCACAGAAGTGTCACCGTCACTCGAAATTGACCATGTTTTTGTCGTCTCGTTGCCAAGCTTCTTCACCTCATCCACAGAAGTTCCACGGCCGCTCGGGATTGACCATGGTCATGTCGTCTCGTCGCCAAGTTCCTTCATCTCATGCCACCTCACCAGCGATAGGGTATGGCACAGCGCGAGTCTTCGTCCTTGGCTTTGCTGAAGATTAAACCATTTCGAGCTCCGCATGTAGACATAGGTATCTTTCTCGCCATCTGCTATAAGTGCTAACTGAGCTTCGCTGTCGGCGGTGTCGAGGAGTTCGGCATAGTCAGATCCAAAATGGAAGTGTATAAAACGAAGAAAGGTGCTGGCCGCCGCAATGAGAAAAACGCTATCGGCGATAGCTGTCAGCCAAGGAACATGCGGGGGAAAAGGGGGAAAGGGGGGGGGGGGGTTCCGACTCTTGCCCCAGGAATTCTCGGTTGGCCTTCCAGGCGACAACAGCTTCACCGAAGCATTGAGCCAATGTCTCATTGGAGACCATTGGCCTGACTTCTCCTGATTTATCGTCAATGTGAAGGGATTTGAACGCCCTTTTTGCTTCGATCAAGGCCAGACAAGGGCTCTCCATCGACCAGCCTGCATTCACCCATTCTACAAATTCCTCCATCATCTTCAGCGACAGTAGCATGACGACTATTGACGGACGCTTCCGACCTTAGACGCTCTATCCGGACACAAACTTCGGTAAGCGCATCGGGATTCTGCTCGAGGCACGAGCATAAAGAATGCTGGAGAAAGGTCATGACGAGATGAACTGTCACTTCCTCCGGTTTGCTCCGTCGATCATCATGCTGATCCTCATCAACTCCTCCTACACTCATTTCGAACTCCGAAGAAGAATGCTCCGAAGAAGAATGCTCCGAAGAAGAATGATCTGCGGGGGAGGAAGAGCCCAGGATAGCGTCTGTAGAATTGACAAAGTCCGCCCGTTCTACACCTCTTCTTTCACGAACGGGATGGTCTCTCGCCTCGTATGGCTCGAACCGCATCGCCCGGGCAAGCGATACCCAGAATGCGCCATGCTGGAGTCGCATTAGCTCCGATTCATTTGCGCTGAAGAGATCAGCGGGACAAGGGTCCTGCGTAAGGGCCGTCGTATTCTCGAGATTCAACCGCTGCGGCAATTGATCGTCTGCATCTGTGCAAACAGGACACTGCGTATCATGATCCGCCCTGAAGGTTTCTAAGAATTTCTCCCCGGGACCGACAAGGAGCCGATAGGCGATCAGATGTCGTTGGGTCCATCTGCTGGCCGGTCTGGAAAACTCCGCACGGTCCAGCTGCAGCGGTACAGCCAGATGATGCGCTTCCGATAAATGTGTATGTTGTTGGGGAGTGCTGGCTGAGAACACTGCTTGCGGCATATTGCAGTCTAAACAAAGCGTAAGGCGGTCGTCGCGGGCGAGCTCCTCTTCTCTGAACAATAAAGATCCCGGGGACCGAACTCTAATATTCCCCGGTTGAGATGCACACCCAAGAAAAAAGCTTGTTGGTGCTATACGTAATTTGGCGCCTAGGCTTCCCCTGCCCATCTGCCCAAGCTAATGACGTGCTACGAAGATGGGAGGCCCCTTCATGGCACGTGACATAGCGTGATGTGGGCCGGAAACTCGCCATAAGTACTTCCAGCACGACCAGCGATGACTGCGTCGACGTCAACAATGACCCAAGCCTCGATGTCTCCGGCAAATTGCACTGCTATCGAACCTCAGCCTTCTCTGGTCACAACATCGTCGCTGAAGCGAAAGGCGGATGCCGAGCCTGGCTCTCCATCGAGGCTGGCGAGTCCAAAGTTCTAACACGCCTCCGATCCTCCCCAAGAGACGCCCCCTGACCCTCGTCGACAAGCTCGGTTCAGCACACCCGAGCCTGGCTCAATTTTATCCATCGTCCGCGACAACTGCAGAAGCCGCTTGTACCTTTCGCCGCTTCTCTGGACGGCAGAGCACGTGAAGCTCTTGGGGTTCCAATTCTCGGCCAAGAAGGTGCCCAGACCCGACGGCTCAGTACCTTTGGAATTGCAGTCGCCGCGCAATGGCGAGGGCTTGTCCCGGTTTTCCATGACCAGTGTCGACTTCGCAGTACGTGCGGCGAAGTCTTTGTTTCGGGGCTGTGAGGGCGCAGGAGTACCCGCGGCGAGTGACATCCTTGCCGCATGTAACTTTCAATTGGCATAGTAAGCAATGCGTCGTTTCATCATGGATCTGGTCTTTGCTAAGCGCTCGATACAGCACGTCCCCGCCATTCTTCTACTTCAACCGCGACCACTATCGAACCCGCCTTCCAACGTCCGCCCTTTTCAAGTCCGACCCCGCCAGTGCTCCGTCGCTCGCATTCATGAACCTTCACAAGCTACAGCCCACCCGCAGGGAATGTTTTTTCAAGGGAAAATACCGACACTGCTTCCGCGGCCCTGATAAAAGGACGCCCAGGGCGAATGATCCAGTCGAGCGGAAGATTTGGCGGAGACTTCGCCAGTTGCAACCAGCAAACACGTCAGAGGATCCGTGTATTGTGGCGGTACTCATTGCACTGGCGCAAGAATTGTCTTGGGCACAGAAACCTAGCCACACGGAAGGAGCGAGCCCAGCTGCTAATGGTGAGCACAAGCAATCTCTCTCGAAGAGTTTCAAGGTACGTTGCTCCTCTTCCTCCGAGTCAGCTAGTTTATATCGACAAGGTCCATGTCCTGGCGAAGCCTTGCATCGGCGCGCAGGAGCTGTATCTGTACACTGCTTGCATCCCGGCCGGCCTCCTCGATAAGTTGAATGAACCTTCCAGAGCCTCGCCGAGCGCAGACGTGACAATAGCGTACTACGCGCTTCCGCTGCGACCTCCAACTTCGCTGCCTCGTGAGCTCTTCCTTGCCTTGCGTGCGCCGTTGGAATAGCGGCGTTTACGAACGTCGCATGTTGACTGGGACAACGGTAGGCTTTTGGTAGCAATAGACAGCCAACAAATACAATGCAAGCTGCTGTGGCTTTTGAGGCTTCTGAATGCATGTTACTTCCTTCATGTGCCTTACAAAGTGTCCACCACCACGGGTTGCCGTCCAATTGCTGAAAACCTCCCTTGCCGATTCATGGCACACACTCCAGAGAGGAAGGAAGAGCACAGTATTATGTTTCTCATGGATGGAACAGGATTTGGCACATGCCCACGACTGCTAATTGAGTGGGGGGCTGGAGACGCCAGCCGGGCTGCCGTATAAACTCAGAATCACACGTTCTTTCTTCCTGACTGTCATGCGAGAAGCCAATCAATAACTTTGAACGTTGCATGGACAAGTTGAAACGGCCAACTACCCATGCCAGACGATGCTATGGAGCACCTAGGAATGTTCCGAGTTCACACAGTAGTCAACACGATGCAACATTGAAGACGGAGTCGAGCCCATTTGCGCCCGCCGCTCGATTACGTTGTACCTACCGTCACCTTCGATGAGCCGTCTCGTTAAATACAAGCGTGTGGCTTTTTGAATATACCTTTGCTAGAGCCGTTGACAAGCATATTGACGACTCGGCGCTTGAATTTGGCAAATCTTGTTTCTGCATTGTCAACATGTCCCACGACGAAGCGCAACTGGCAGGTGGGCAAAGACTCGGTTCATTACTCTGGTCAGATTGATTGATTCTAATGAGTAGTAAATAGCTAGGAGCAGGACTTTTCCGAGCCTCCTCGACGCGACGCTTGACGATATCTCCAACGGTCTGGAACTAGGCACTTTCACAAGTGTTGAGCTTGTCAAGGTTCGCCTCCCACATCATTTCCGACGCGGCAAGTGTTTCTAAGGGACATAGGCATATGTGGCTCGCATCGAGCAAGTCAATGAACAGGTCCATGCTGTTACGGAGGTCAACCCGGATGCGCTTGAGATCGCGGCAGGGCTCGACAGGGAGAGGGCCAACGGCACAACGAGAGGGTAGTCATGCAGGGCCAGCATTGCCGAGGCGCTCGCTTACGACGAAACCAGACCAGTGCACGGCATTCCGATTCTGTTGAAGAACAACATTGGAACGTTGGATAGAATGGAATCCAGCGGCATGTCGGTCACTTCCCGGACGCACTGTCTAGTCACGCAAAGCTAATATGGTTAAGCCGGATCGTGGCTTCTTGTAGGAGCCAAGGTGCCGCGCGACGCAGGCGTTGTCAGGAAGCTCCGCGAAGCCGGGGCCATCGTCCTCGGCAAGTCAAACCTCTGTCAATGGTCAAGCTACCGCTGCAAGACATCGAGTACCGGTTGGTCGGCACACGGCGGGCAGACGTTGGCAGCATACTACGCAGACCAGGAGCCGGGTGGGAGTTCGGGCGGCAGTGCCGTGGCAGTCGACCTTGGACTTGCCTTTGCTGCCCTCGGAACTGAGACGGACGGCTCAATCGTGTTGCCGGCGCAACGCAGCGGCGTCGTCGGGATCAAGCCTACGGTAGGGCTGACTTCGCGTGACATGATTGTCCCCATTTCGGAGCGGATGGACTCGGTGGGCGTTCTGGCACGAACAGTGCTGGACGCGGCTTGCGTCCTACAGATAATTATCGGGCCGGATCCTCAAGACGGGTACACGGTGTCAATTCCGAGCATCCCCGACTTTGTCGAGGCGTGTAGGCCGCACGCGATCCGTGGCTCCAGGATAGGTGTACCTTGGAACATCATCAACAAGCAAAATGAGGACGGCAAGTTGAGTGTAGAGGTCGGCGGCTTCGAGGAGGCACTCTCAGTGCTGGAGGGCAATGGGGCAATCGTCATCGAGGTCGAGTTTCCGGCTAAGCTGGAGGACCTTTTAGCGGCCGAGAAGATGGTGATGAGGGCGGACTTTGTCGCGGGCATTGCCCGGTACCTTGCCAACCTGACTGTCAACCCTCACGGCCTCAGAGACCTCGCTGACCTGCGCGAGCAGACGCAAAGACACCCCAAGGAAGGCTACCCAGACAAGAACACAACCTACTGGGACGAGATCTTGAAGCAGGGCTGGGACAACGAGGATGCTCGCTTTGCCCCAGCGTGCCAACGTTTGCTGGAGCTCGGAGGGCCGCAGGGGCTCCTGGGCGCGCTGGACCGGCACGACCTGACGGCAGTGGCGATGCCGACGTCGCTGGCGGCCAAGCGGGCGGCCGTGGTAGGCGCGCCGATAGTATCGGTCCCCATGGGACATAATCCGCCGGACGCGGACGTGGTACGGCTAGACGGCGCCGGGAGTGCCGTTTGGGGTGAGCTTTCTGGGGAGGCCGTGGGCGGATGCGGACCTGGTCGGGCTGGCGTACGCGTTTGAGCAGCTCACGGGGGTCAGGCGACGTCCGGTCAGGCGAGTGGTGATGCCGGATGTTGAGGTTGGAGGTGCCCCGGGATGAGCAGTCGATACTACAATACATGTGCCTGGGCGGCGGTGAAAGAGTTTGACTATAAAATAGAAGGAATAATTGTAGGCGGCTTTGCGGAAGCGACATGGGACTTCGGACTGGAGGTTCGAGACTTTGCATAAAAGGCCAAGGCTGCCAGCCTCACGAAGTCAGACTCTGTGACTCGCAGATGCACGGTTTCACGTGTCGGGTTCATTTACGGATTTTAAAGTCTACGGCAGCGAGACGCCTATCAAGCTTTAAGCCACGGCCAAAAGATATGCTTTGAGGCCACGACGAGACGAGCCGAGCCGATTGCCCAAGGAACATAAAAAGGTCGACCATTCCTGCTCATCCCTCTAACGCAGTACAACACCGACACACCGAGCACACCGTCGCTTCATCTTTACCAATCTCGAACTCCTGCGCTGGGCTAGATGTCCGTTGATTACATGTGTTCTTTGAGCTCACCCGGTTGCTCGGGCGAGAGCCAGCTTTATTCAAAATCACCCTTGGAAATCGCCTTGTCCCGTCAGCGCTTACACAAGAACAAAGGGCTGTCCTCGCCACTTTGCAACCTGGGCTTGACAAAGCTAGTGTATCCAGAGCCTGTAACCTCGACCCCGGAGCAAGAGGGGGTGCAAGAGACCAAAATCTGCCATCACGATATAGTGGTGCTTGACCAAGACCGGATACTGGTCGACGGAGATCTTATGAAACTCAACCACAATCTACTTGAGACCGAGTGGCCGCCTTGCTGGCGATGCAATGCCAAAGCACATGATTACTGGCTGGACGATGGCTCATATACCTACCGCTCCGAGCCTTGAAAACGGTACATGATTACATGTAAACACGGTCTGCGTCGGGAAGTGACGATCAGGCGTACGTGCCGGCGAGGCGACACGTACAAGCTGGATGAGCACCCATACAACTGCCGTTTCATGCCTCGACCTCGGTACATGTTTGCGGTGTGGTCTCTTCTGTCTGGGGCCTCGCGGTGGAGGCCGACGGATTTGTGCTGCGGGGGCAATCTTCGGTCGTCATTCTTTCTGGCTCATGGGCGATGGATCTGCGGAGGACGGACCATGTCTGACCACGAGTACGTTGATCGCTGCCTGTCATTGAGGGTGACGCGCATCGGGTATGCGTTATGGAGGTGCTGGGCGAGATGCTGGGCAGCTGCAGGATACCCACACGAGCTTGACTGACGGAGGAAAAGGGGCACCGGCTGTCCGTGCCTACTTCGGACGATAGTAGGTCGGTTTGGTAGGTAGGCACGTACTACATGACCAAGTACGCGAAGGTGCCTTTCAGCCAGAAGGTGTTATGTGGGAAAGATGATGTTCAATGGAAGGTACGCACCGGGAGGTGGTCACATTGAAAATCTGTTCGATTGTCTGTCGTTGATGCTTCTTCATCTTTAATACGTTCCTATTTTTTGGCTATCTAAATGCCATTTAATATCTCTATCCTCCGCCCCGTCTTCCCCGTCGTCCGGGCCGGTGCCGACGCCCTGGTCGGCTGTGCTGTCGAAGCGGCCAAAGGTTGGTGTCAGACTGGCGAGCTCAGGATCCCTGCGGGCCAATGGCTCACAGAGATGTAAGTTGCAGCCTTGCCCAAACCTTCATTTGTCTTCGAGCTTGAACTGTCGTGGAAAGATGGCGTAGGCCGAATGCTGACCTTGGCCTACAGCCTGACCGCCATGGCCAGTCGGGCAGTTCAATTGCTCACTGACACCGCCGTTGGTTGGCTTCGTCACAGCCTTCTGGAGGCCCTTGATCCGTACATCTCCCTGGATTAAGGGCTACGCCGGCCCGGCGACTCCTCCTTGACAACCCTTGCACCCGGCACCTGCGGGTCCAGCTTGGGAACCCCCTTCCAAATCATCGACTCTTCTTTTCTCCTCGAACGGCGTCTCTATTGGTTGATGCTGCACGTGCAACGGCGCTTGTCGAGCTCAGATCATCCATCATCGCTATTACACTCGAGATCGGCGAAGGAGGGACAATACGGAGGTACTTCGCACGCCTGTCGAGTAGCTTCTGCTCTCGCTCGAGAAGAAGCCAAAGGTGAGAAAGCCATATCATTTAGACCCTTGCCCACGAAGATGCAAGCTGACGGAACAGATGAGAGAATACATCAGACCGAGTTCACGGGCTTGTGCTGTCGAAGCGTCGTACAGCCCTTGGGATCGAGACGCGGACACTGCACCTGCGCCCTCCTCATCAAGGCCATCTGCTGCCGAACCCGAACTCGAACTCATCTCATGCTCGACTATGATTGTTGTCGTCCGCCAGCACCTTGCTTTGCCACCCAGGGGTAACAGGTCTCGGGCTCAAGATACGAGTGAGATGGAAGCCGTTTCCAATCGTTGGGGTGGCCTTTCTTTGCAATGGACCACACAGAACCCCTTCCAATCATTCAGGTGGCCATTTTTGGTGCAATCGACTGCCCGGAACCCGCTCTGAATCATCAGGGCAGCCTCTCAAATCATCGGGGTGGCCTTTCTATGCAACCGACTGCACAAATCCGTGCAATCAATTACACGGAACCTCCTTCCAAACCATCGAGGTGGCCTTTGTTTGCGATCGATTACACGGAACCCCCTTCCAAATCATCGAGGTGGCGGCTGTGTGCGATCGACTACACGGAACCCCAACCCAAATGAGGTGGCCTCTGTGTGCAATCGACGACACAGAACCCCCTTCCAAATCATCGAGGTGGCCTCTGTGTGCAACCGACCACACAATCGACTACACGGAACCCCCTTCCAGATCATCGAGGTGGCCTCTGAGCGCAATCAACTGCACTGATGCCCTTCCAAATCATCCGGGGCGGCCTCTTTTTGCGCCATCAACTGCACTGAACCCCCTTCCAAATCATCTGGGGCGGCCTCTCTTTGCGCAAGCAACGGCACTGAACCCCCTTCCAAGTCATCTGGGGCGGCCTCTATTTGCGCAATCGACTGCCTGAAACCCCCTTCCAAATCATCTGGGGCGGCCTCTTCCTTCCAAAGCATTGGGGTAGCCTATCTATGCGCAATCTACTGCAGAACGCTCCCCAAATCATCTCAGGCCTGAATGGCCAAGGCGCGCTGCTGCCGGCAGCGCCGCCTGCTAGGACATCACGAGGAGGGCTATGACAGCCTCATTTTCACGGCGATGCGGACGAACCGGCTACATGCAATCCTCGGGCACGCGGACGACCCGCCGGCACACCCATATCCGGCGACCTAAGGCCTGCCGTCCTTGCTCCCTATCCCGCACGGACCCCGGCCCTGATCCCGGCACCAGCTCCGGTCTCGGCTCGTCCGCAAAGCAACAAGGCAGTCACCTCCTCAAGATCTGGATCGTCCAGTACACGGTGCAGCACAAGCCTGCGTTCTGTCATAGTAATGGTTATCATCACTATCCCATCATCACAATAAGCCGTTGATCAGCTCGCGCACGCAGAGCAGCCTCTACACAAGCCTGCATGTCGTCTCCGCGCCAGCGGAGGCATCGCGACCGGCCTGGGGCAAATGTGCATCAGGCCCGGCGACGAAGTTGGGCGAATTGGCCGAGGGGGGGCGGGAAAGAGAAAATGGGGGGAAACGGGGCGCAGAGCGAGAGACGGAAAGAGAAAATGGAAATGACTATTGCCAAGGCTTTTCAGACCTGCGCATATCCATAAAATGTACGTTCAAGATTCGGGGGCTTCACTTGCTTCATTGTGTATCGTTGTGCTGGACTCAAGCGTAGCTTTGGGTATCAATTTTTCAGTAGGGCCGAGATGATTGATGATGTAGCCCTCGTCCTTGGAAGTGTTCCCTGATGCTCGAGGGTCATAGATTGTAAAGACCGCAACTGTGTTCTTAAATGTAGAGACCTCAACGACACGACGCCGAGGAGAGAAGAAGTATTTGATACAAATGAGTGACGCAAGGGATGAAGCCCTCTGCGTTGGTTCACGCCGCGGCATCACCTTCCACTAGAGGTACAGATCACCCGCGCGTCTGGCAATGCATACACTGCCGATGCTCTGGTAGATGTAACTTCTCTGGACTCTCACCCCCTTCTGTTGGCTCGTTGGCTCACGTCGCCGCTTGTCTGCAGGCGTTCAGAGCATCGCAGGCAACGGTCAGGACGGGCCATTCGTGACAGGATCGTGACTCCGTGCCCTCTTGGCTGTCTGCCCCTTTGCCACCTCCCCTGCATTCACTGCTCCCCAGAACGCATCCACGTCCACATCGTCACACCGTGTGCAAAAGTCCCCGGAGGCAGCCTAGAAAACACAATACAGCTATACATGCACCGTACTTCGTCAAGGAATACTATAGTCGGTACGGTATGTGTGCGCACGTGTTAGGTTTTATGAATTTGATCTATAGAAGCCTCTACGTGACTCTGGCCTCGCCCAAAGAGTCTTGGCTCTTGAGCCTCGCCTCGATGCTCATCTCGGTCCTTGCCCAATCACCCATCCTCCCCTAATAAGCTCAACACGGCCTCCCCCAACCGGGTCGCCGGCTCAGCCTCCGATCACCTGTGGACTTCGACGGCCAACCAACGGCGACGCTGGGCGTCTCACCAGGCGGCCTCTGAGCTAGACTCCGTGGATGAATACTATTACGACTACGGACTACATCCCACCGCGATAGATGAGTGCTTTTGTCAATGCCAAATATGCCTCCGCAAAGTCGCACGTCCGGTCGATGTAGCGTTGACAACGCACGGCACGGCTCGTTTTCGCGAAAAGAAATACACCAGATCCAAATGAGGCTAGGTGATCTAGAAATCTCGCAGAGATATGTTAATGAACGGTTTCTTCGGCGTGATTTGCAAGTACGAGAATGTCCATCATCAATAACCCACAACAAGTCCGAAGTCCTCGTAATAAGGAATTTTCTCGTGGCAAGTTGCGAGTGGGCCGAAGCCCAGGTCTAGGGAGGGCCCGTTATTCTTTTGCTATCTTTCCGTCTTATAGAACTCCCTTCATCACTAGTACGTTTTATGCAATAATAATAGCGAGAAGGACCACCGAATAATTAGCCGATGCGCTATGATCGTAACTAGAGTCCTCTTTGCGATTACTATAGCGGTGCAATACCGCTAGAGGAAGGAGGTCGAAGCCGATCTTCCTCCGATTTACCCCGGCGATCGCGCGTAGCCGTTAGACGCTACATTGGCGACGTCCGCGCGGGCTTGATAACCTGGTGTCTCGCCGCCGCCGCCTTACCGAGTGATCTCGGTACGGTAGTCTAGTAGAGCGGACCTTCGTGCTCTGCTAACTTATCTAACTACCCTGTTGGCCTCTCGTGCTAGGGCAGCGTAATCATCTTAATAAAGGTTACAACACAAGCCCAGGGTGTATATGTTATTATTCTCACCGCTAGCGACTGCCCTAGGTAGATCTTCCTATACGTTCTATTTGCGCGTTAAATAATCGAAAACGCGGCCCATAACGTTAGTAAATACTTTTTGACTTTTTGCTGCCTTGTCTCGCCGAACTATACGATGTGATTTTACACGCCTGCTACTGCTGCCACTACGACACTCCCTGAGCAGCAGCCACAGCCTAATTTGCTTGGGCAGGGTCTTATACACTGTCTCATTGCAAGGTCGTTGCTCTCGGCTTCTTATGTATTCGTTCGTCCTCAACAAGATAGGGAAAAGTATAATATTATGAATAAGATATAACAAAAATACTAAGGCAGGCTGTAGGGCTGTGGCTCCAATCTAGGCCCTAATCTGGGCCGCGAGGCTAACTAACCCATCTCTCCACAGAAAGGCTCGCAGTGAGCCGCTGACTCGAGGTGCTGCCGGAGAGCGGTCTCTGTAGGAAATGGTGAACGCCCGGGGGGGCAGAAAGGGCAACGCGTCTTGCATGACTGAACTACAAGATCTGCCCACTCGTCCGCAGAAGTGCTGCTGCCGGATGCCGGGGTGAGGACGTAGGGAGTGAAAGAGGACGATGCACTACCACTGGAAGGGTCTGAAGCCAATACATTCGACTGACTGCTTCGGGTCGGTGACGTTGCTGCTAGCCGCCTGTTGACCTCCAAGAGCATCTTGTCGACGCGTTCTTCAGGCTGTGTGATGCGGCGGTCTGTATCGTGAAGTAGTACAAGCTGTTTGAAATCGTTGCGGTTCATGCCAGATGAACACGCTCCACTTTCAAGATGGCTAGTTAGTCCAGATGGAGTGGAGAAAGTCCTGTTGCATGAGTCCCCAATACACTGGAACCTGCCCAAGGGTCGGTGGATGGGCGACTGAAGATGCTGCTGAAGGGCAGCAGCGTCGTGAAACCTCCGAGAGCACTTCTGACAAGTAGTAGTAGGATGCGAGACGTCGCGTATGTGATCTTCCAGAGCAGCCATGGTCCGAAACCGCCGGCGGCATACACGGCATTCGTAATTAGCCCTTGATGAATGGATTTTATTTCGAAGGTGTTGCTCCAGTGCCGCGGAGCTCTTGAAACTCCGGTCGCAGTCACAGCATCGAAACTTTTTCGAATGGAGAGAGCTCCGCCAGTGTGAAGTCAAGGATGATGCGCTATAGAACACTTCATTGCAGTCGCCGCAGCGAACGTGATCCGATCCACTTTGATGCATCGTCAAGTCTTGCTGCGATAATCGCCCAGCGGAGCATCGAGGACACTCCCAGCAGCGACTCGCCTCGCTGTGTTTCTTGAGATCCTGCGGACGGGCGAAATCCTTGTCACAGAATGGACAAACCGAATGTCCCGTCATTTCGTTGTGCCGTCGAAGGGCTTCTCTGGTCCCAAATCGGCGGGCACAGTCGCCGCATTCTTCCATGGTTCAGAAAACGATGAGGTGCAAGCAAATTATCGATAGAGCAATTAAAAAGAAGGCGACTTGGAGCCTTGAATGCAGGGAGGTTGCGTGTTGAAAGAGCAAAGAAGGCTGCTGAGAAGGCCGACGGGTGGGAGGGTTTAGAGCTGGTGACGGGTGGACATTGCGACACTCGACCCTCCTTGACCATCCTCCCTCCTGCCTTTATAATAGGCTGTGGAGGCTAATGGAACTGTGAAAAGCTTACACTGCACCTAGCAAGCGCCGGGCAAGGCGGCGCAAAGCTAAAGATGAGGTGACGACGCTGTGGGAGTCATGATAGTCCAGACGCTGTTCAACAGCTGTTTGCAGTTGGCGAGACGCAGCGCTCTTTTGTTGGCTATTCGTCCTGGCGCGTTTGTCCCTCGTCGGCGTTGATATGTGGCCGCGGGGAGGTAAGGGATGCTGCATGTGCTTCCGATGGGTACATGTACCTTGAACGGGAGACGCAAGCGAGCCAATATCCAGGCTACGGCAGCATCACCCGAGCGCAGACAATGAATCTGCAGGCAGAGCTTAAGCAGCCTTACATATGCGATTCTTGTCCCGCAAATGCTCTGTACGACGGTATAAAGCTCGCTGACTTTCAAAGAAAAATCTGCTGTCTGACATCATCCCAGGACACTTTTCCACCCAGTGGCATGGCGGAAGGTTATGCCAGTCTTGTTGGCTCGATCGGAGCATCGCAGCTCGCTGACAGGACGAATACTACCATCATGACAAGCGCCTAGCCTGCGATGATGACAATGGTGAGACCCCCAGGGGGCAATGCGAGCGCAAACAGGACTCCGCAAGGGAGCGTTGTCGGAAGCAGAATAAGAGATGGATCAGATTCTGGGTTGACGCGCCCAGTCACAAATGTCCCAATGGGCCCAGATTGTTCTATTCGCCGGCAAGTTGTCGTCCTGAATACCATGTGCAGATGTCCCGCGATACTCATTCAGAGCGTTCGATTGTGACACTTCAGGCACAAGCGACCACAAAGTCAAAGCTTCCATGGAGAGTTTTTCCGCAACGCCCTGGCGCAGCAAAGTCGATCTCTTCTCTCAAAGGATAAGGGTGGAGGCAACAGCAATGCTGCACATGCTTCTGACTAAACCTTGTTTCGTGTGGGGAAAGCCGCCGACAAGTTCGACAACCCAGGGTCGTAGAGCAGCTCCCTGACGTTGGTGATGCTATAAGCGACCTGGAGAAGCCACCATGGTGGCTGTGACTCCACCGGGGTCAAAACATGTACGCTCGATACGACAAAGTTTCCTCGTGGGCAGTTGGCTCGGGACATGTCGTTCCTACCGGCCTATCGGGGGGGTTTTCGACAAAGAAATGCGGAGATGCTCTGATTCCCGTCTCTGCGACACATCCTATGACAAGGGTGAGTATGTTTCACAGGGAATACTGCATCATGCTGGGCGGTCTGGTGTGGTTCCCTAGGCAGAAGTCATCGAGGAAGGACTCCATGACGAGTTTGCGGATTGTACTGAAATGGAATCACGGGCCAAGCGTCGAAGAGATCTTTGTTCAAAAAGGTCCATTGAGCATACGACAACCCATTTTGAGAGACGAAGAGTGCTCGAGAGGGCCAGAGCATGCATCATTGAGCTCAATGTTCAAAAGGTCGCATTGCTGCTGTTGTCATTCGAGATTCGCAAGCTTCGGGCCTCAACGACAACCGGTACGTTTCAATTCTCCATGAGAAAAGTAAATGAGCCAATTTTCTGGTTGTTCTAACGTTACCGCAAGTAATCGTACGCCCATCCAATGGCTGGGCGTGACGGGTGGACAATGCGAAGAGCTTCCACGACCATCATCAGCGGCGTCTGTGGGGCTGCAGCCAACCTAAGCCGAGACGGTCTAAGCGCCACGCGGGCGGCTAATAATGCACCATCCACCCGCAGGTACCTGCTCTGCTGCGCTGGCTGGGGAGCAACAACATTCCCCCGTAATCAATCGCCCGCTCCACCCCATCTCCTCCCTACAGGGACCCGCACGCTCGCAACCGAAGCAGCACACGAACCCACCGACCATTGCCCCCATTCCGCAGCTTCAACCACGATCCTGCGACTCGCAGCCTGGCTCCGAGACGTCGATGCTGCCTCCGACACTTCGCTGAAGCCTGTCCGACCCCTCGCCCGTCCGCACGCTCGCCCGCCGCACGGGACCGCTGCAGTGACCAGACCGCTGCAACGTCGCTCGTCACCACCCCAGCCCAACTTGGCCCATCTGCCTCGCCGGACCGCGGCGCCTGACACCCGCGAGCCACCCGCCGCATTGTCTGGAACGCAGCAAGCTGGCAGCAGACCGTCCGTGTCTCCCCCCTCGGAGCTAGCCGAGGCGCCCGAGGCGCGACAGCAGCTACATCAGCGCCGTCCGCGCCGCGACCTCACCACGGAGTCCAAGCAGCGTCACCACGTCCCCGACACGCACCACGAGCCTGAGCAGTCGTCGCCGCCGCCGCCGCAGTATCCCGCCTCCGAGGCGTCCTCCTCCGCGCGCCCTCCGCCCTTTTCGTCGCTCTTTGCCCCCTTTCACGACGCCGGCGAGCCCTCAGGCAAGTTTGCAGCCGCCGCAACCGCACACGCCAGCGCCTCTGCATCGCTCGCCGCGCCAGCCTACACCAGCGTCTCGTGCCCCGAGTCGGAGCCATTTGACCCCGACCAGGCTGCTGCGAGGGCCTTTGAAGACCCCGTCGCCGAGACCAAGAGCGCGCTTCCCCGCGATACCAAGGGAGAGTCGAGTCGCAAGCTCGACGACGCCGAGCCCCCGCCAGCGTACTCAGAGGACGACAGTCACAGCCCTCTACACTCTTTCTCATACGTCATGGCTTCCGCCGGAGGACCGTCGAGTATCATTACTCAGGTGCAGCAGGGCGGCGGCCCACCCCTAAACGCCATTGGAGGTGAGGCGACCTTGACTGTCGGGTCAGCGTGAGCGTGGCAAGCAGGCAGGAATTGACTTGATATGCAGATGTCGGCGCCGACGAGACCATTGCCATGAACCTGAGGTAAGAGGACACTGCGCTGGGAGGTTTGACCCTCTGCTGACCTGGTTCGCGTAGGGGTACTAGATTTGTGCTCTCGCGGGACGAGCTGTTGACGCTGCCTGAGTTTGTGCTGCTGTCCCTGTTCCCCAACGGCCTGTTTCCCGAAGGACACATGAATGGTTTCTCCGAAAATGACGCGGTGCAAGTGGACGTGAGTGGATGATGGCCTGGCAAAGACGTATCCCTGACTGATGCGCGACTAGTACGATCCGGTTTCGCTGCAGTACATGCTGGACTTTTTCCGGAATGTGGCCCAATCGATCCCGTCCGAGTCGTCGCCCGGCACGTCGCAGGACGGCGACGCGATGCCCGTGGACTCTCTGGGCCCCCGAGACGACTCGTCGAAGCGTGCGGGCATCATTGTGCTGAGAGAGGACCTTGACTTTTATGCGATCCCGCCCAGCGCGGCCATCAGCCAGCCAGACATGATCAAGGTGAAGCGTGCGGCTGCCAAGGCGCTGCAGCAGCAGGACGGCATCTTTTCGGGGCTGAAGCGGAGTGACGAGCCGGGGACTACAGAGGCCCATCTCATTGAGATGCTGACGGCAGGGTGAGTCTAGGGAAGTTGGCCGAGGAAGAAACATCAGCTGACCATTGCACAGAGGCTTCAATCACGACGACCGATGGGGCCACCGGGCGGGTGAGCCGAACAAGGCCGTCATCTGCAGCCTGGCGCTGGCCCGGCTCCGCAGTGACATCCGCGGCAACGACATGGGCACGAGCGCCGTGGGCATGGCGCAGAAGCTGCTCCTCTTCTGGAGGAAGCCGGCGCGAAGATGCTGGTGGGAGGGCATCGAGCTTGACAACGTGGACGGCGTCGAGGGCAAGCTCAAGGTGTGGATCCGGCGGGTGTGGACACTGGAGATGAGCGTCATCGGGCTGCGCTGAGTCCTACGCAGAAGGAGGAGATGTGTGAGGTGAGGTAAAAGAGATGCATCGAGTGCATTTGATTGAGCTGGCGGGCGTCATCAGGGTACAAACACACGGGCTTTTTCCATTGTGCGACTTTTGTTATGCTGCTGCTTTCCTCCCTGTTACATAGCTGTTACATATTCCACGAGCAGCCCAAGTGTCGGTAATAGCATTTCGTTTGTACAAGTATTCGCACATTTGTGCTCGTCTCACCCACCTTTCTCCCACCCCACGTGGCCGGGCCCTTCGGGGTGGCGCCGCGGACGGGAAGGGTCCAAGCCCCATCGGGTAGGTTGACCAAAAGACTGGGCCCCCCGCAGGACGACGGGTTCCCCCTCGCGGGCCACTGAGATGATCGAGCTCTCCGTTCCGCAGGCGCGGGAAGCGGTCGAGGCAGCACGGCGATGGGAGGCGTATTGGCCAGCTGAGCGGCAGGCCGTCAGCTCGGGAGGGGTTGGTGCAGTTGGGGGCTGCTGGGGCTGGATGAAGGCGATGAGAAAGAAGCAAGGTGATGATGCCCGTCTGGCTGGCTCCACGGCTATTGTTTGCCAATGCTCTGTGTCCGTCCATGCGGACATTCAAGTTGCCTGGTTGTCCGTCGACCCCCTCCAGTGTCCGCCACCCCGCTTCGGGCTGGTGGTGCCGGCCGGGCATGCTAGACGGAGCATGCCCGATCGTACAAGGTAGGTAGCTAGCTTAGACCCAGGGCACCCAAATCCCATCTCGTCCTCTTTTCTGGCACCCTGCCGTGACGAGCTCCTCGTCCGTGTGTTGTTTGCCGTTCAGAAAACCGTCCACCGAGCCGGCAGCAGCAACTCGGCGCCATGGCTCTCCTCGTCCGCTCCCTCGCCGTCTCGGCGGCCGCACTCGTCCTGGCGGCCACGGCCTCGGCCTCGCCGTCCATGGACCTCGCCGCCCGCGCCGACAGCGGCAGCAGCTGCCCCAACACGCTCAAGGTGAACTACCCGGCGCCCGTCGCGGCCAAGGGCTGGACGTACCGCCTCGCGGCCACGGGCTTCAAGAAGCCGCGCAGCATCGTCTTCGACAAGGACGGCGGGCTGCTCGTCTTCGACAAGGACGGCGGGCTGCTCGTCGTCGACTCGGGCGTGGGCGTCTTCCGCGTCGTCGTCGAGCAGGACAAGGGCGAGACGTGCGTGGTCATGGGCGAGCCCAAGAAGATTATCAACAGCACCGAGGTGAGTTTTGCTTTCGTAGTGTGTGTGTTGTGTGCGAGTGCCCGAGTAGATGAGTGAGAGCGGCTTACACGCTCTCCCTCTCTCAGCTCAACCACGGCCTCGCCCTCTCCGACGACGGCAAGACGCTCTACGGCTCGTCGTCGTCCAAGGTCTTCGCCTGGTCCTACGACTCCACGGCCGGCACCGTCGGCGACGCCCGCCGCACCGTCGTCGCCAACATGTCGTCGACGGACAAGACGACGCGCACGCTGCTCCTCTCGCGCAAGCAGCCCGGCACCCTCGTCGTCTCGCGCGGCAGCGTCGACGACGACGACGCCCGCGCCGCCGACAAGGCCAGCGGCCACTCGCAGATCCGCGCCTTTGACGTCGGCCGCCTGGGCCCCGACGACGCCGCCTACGACTTTGCCGGCACCGCCGGCACCGTGCTCGGCTGGGGCCTGCGCAACTCGGTCGGCGTCGCCGAGGACCCGGCCCGGGGCGGCATCTGGTCCGTCGAGAACTCCATCGACTCGCTCACGCGCGGCGGCCGCGACATCCACGCCGACAACCCCGCCGAGGAGCTCAACTACCACGGCCGCCTCGGCGACGGCGGCGGCAAGGACCAGGGCGGCAACTACGGCTTCCCGCTGTGCTACGCGCTGTGGAACACGACGGGCTTCCCGGACCTGGGCTCCCTCAAGACGGGCGACCAGTTCCCGGGCCCCAACGGCGACGACGAGAAGCTGTCGGACGCGGCGTGCAACACCGACTACGTGCCGCCGCGGCTGGCCTTTCAGGCGCACACGGCGCCCCTCGACATCAAGTTCAACGCCGACGGGTCCAAGGCGTTTGTCTCTTTCCACGGCAGCTGTATGTACTGCTCGTGTCCCCTGTCCCCTGACCCCTGACCCCTGACTCTTGACCCTAAATTCTCCCTCTTCGCTGTTACTTACTGACCGAATCTAGGGAGCCGCAAGAGCCCCGCCGGCTATCGCATTGCCTCTATAGACTTCAACAAGGACGCCGGCGAGCCTACCGCCGCGCACGACAGCACCACGGCCGCCGTCGACGTGCTCTCGACGCCCGACCTCGGCAAGTGTCCCGACGGCTGCTTCCGCCCCGTTGGCCTCGCCTGGGACGCCAAGGGCCGCCTGTGGGCCAGCTCCGACAGCACCGGCGAGATCTTCGTCCTGTACCAGAACGGCACCACCGACGGCGGCGGCGGCGGCAGCGGCGGCCCGCGCGCGCTGTTGGCGGACAGGGCGGCGGCGTGGGCGGTCGTCCTGGCAGCGATGGTTGCGGGCGTATTCCTGGCATAAGATTGAAAGAGAGGAAGAGTGGAAGCATCACAGAGAAGAAGGGTGCGGCTCTAGAGTAGCACGCAAAGCATGACGAGTTATGAAATCTCTTTGCATTTAGGACTGGATCAAGGATGCTGGACAGCGAATACGAAGCTGGGGCTGGTTCTATGGCTAGTAAGGCCTGTGAAGAGGCAAAATGCAAATACACATGTCCTTTCATCAGTTCAAAGACGTAATCAAATCTGCCAAAGTATTATAGTGCCGGTATTGGGGCGTTGACGGTGTGCTCGTCGGTCAATGACGAGGCACATGCCGACCCAGATCGTCACACAGCCAGGCTGCGCAGGCACAGCGCATCAACGTGTCGGGCCAGACCGGCAGACATCTACCGGCGTGACGTGTATTGTTCTCTTTTGCCATATAACGCCGTGCAATCAAGCCACAGAGAAAAGATGCCCCAATCCCTTCTTCTTTACATGTCCGCCCATGCCATCCCGGCTTACTCCTCAATCGACTTGACGCACTCCCACTCGCCCCGCAGGTTCTCCTTCCACAGCGACACCTTGTTGTCGGCGCCGCTGACGGCCAGGACGTTGCCGCTCAGCGACCAGCTGACGCGCCACACGGCCGCCTCAAAGTTGAGCACCTTGCAGTCCCACTGGCCGCCGCTCGACGCGTCCGACGTCCAGATGCGCACCGTCTTGTCCTGCGACGCCGACGCAATGTACGACTTTTGCAGCACCGTGGGCGACCACGCCACGTCGCGCACCCAGTCGGCGTGGCCCACCAAGGGCTCGCGCTCCTGCTTGTATGACTGCGAGGCCTGGTCAAAGGCCCAGATCTTGAGGACGTTGTCGGACCCGCCCGTGACGAAGCGCCTGTTGCCTGCGGAGCCGGCGCTCGGGGCGCTGCTGACGATGCTGCCGGGCGACGTGGCGGGTGCCCAGGAGACCGAGTTGACGCCGAGGCCGTGCGCGGGAAAGGTGGTGTGGTCGATGGCGTTGTCCTTGAACTCGAGGACGCTCACGTTGCCGTCCGACGAGGCGCAGGCGAGGAGGCAGCCGGCCTCGTGGGGGGACCAGGCGACGATGTTGACCGAGGCCTTGTGCAGGGGGAAGTCGTAGATGCGCTGCCACTGGTTGTTCGGGCCCTGCTCTTTCCATATGAAGACCTTGCCATCGTATCCGGCCGAGGCCAGGATGTTGCCGTACTTGGGATGCGCCCAGGCAACGCACCAGACGGCGCCCTCGTGGCTATACTCGGGGATCAGCCAGTGCTCTCCACGTCGACTGCAGGAGACTCGTCACGCCTTACCCCTTGAGAGTTTCTATCAGGCGCTGCGACTCGCCCTCGATTTCGAAAATCTTGATGGTCCTGTCGCTCGAACACGTCGCCAGCTTGCGGCCGTAGTAGTCGAGCACGGCATCGTGCTGATCAGGTCAGTACCTCTGGACAATCGAGACGCAGATGCGGAAACAGAGCGCATGCGACGTACAATCATGTCATCGTGGCCCGAGTTTGCAATGACCTGCGCCGCCTGGTGAGGGTTGTTAGCTGCGATCCCCTTGCTTCGCAGGGGTTGATGCTGCTTGGACATGCCGACAGCGCGACATACCATCTTGACTTGTAGAGCGTCGAGCCGTCGACCTTGCAGAGCTGGAGAAAAGAGCGGCGAAGGGAAGAAAAGAGTGGTGGGAAGAGAGAAGAGGGTTTGGCTGCTGGAGCTTGAAGCTGTCGGCTGGCATCTGCAGCGACAGGCACTCCTGGCCTTGGTGACAGCTGGCGGCGTTGAGCTGCACGTGATGCCACGCGGGCAGGCCATGAATGCTGAGGTGGTCAAGGATTTGATGTGGAGCGGCGCCCTGCGCTAGGCGAAAGAGCAACGGAGCTGCTACGGCGGGTTCAAAGGCAGATCCAGACATTGAGACCTGAGCCTCATGTCGCATTTGTTTCACGACAAACTTGTTCAACCTCAAGTTTCTCTTCCTCAATCTGAGAAGCAGGTGATTGTTAGCGGTGCGTCCTGCGACCTCGCTCAGGGTCGCGTTCTATCTGAGCTTACCCTACTCGTACTGGTGGCAACGCGCACCCAGCACCCAACAGCAGGCCTGCAGAGTGCTGGAGAGCAAAATCCACCTGCATCCGCCAGCGACTTCAAAGCCTCTCCGTGAGCGCATACCTGCACTTGATCCCGAGATGCGATTCGGCAACGAGACTGTCAATTAAAGAGATTTCCGTGCAACTCCCAACAAAGCACAGAAGCCACAGTTCGTCACCACATCCTCGTGATGCAGCTCCTATTACCAAGACAAGCGCTTCGACAGCCTGTCGAGAATGGCTGGCATCATCTCTTGTTTGACTCTTCTTCAGAGCTCCGTACGTTCTCTGCCTGTCCGCCCAGCACTTTCTGCCCGATTCGGGCCAGATCCTCGTTCAGCAGCGTGTCCTTTTCGAACCCTCCTACCGCCTGATCCAGCAGCGCTGCGACGATCTCATCCAGGCCCACGAGCGGCACGCCGATGGCACCGCACCCCAGGGCCCGCGCGGTCCGCGCCGCCAGGCCGACAAGGCTCGGGGCGTAGATCAGCCCGGGCTTGGCGACGCATGCGTCCACTGCACCCTTGGAGTCGGCGGCGAGTTCGTTGACGCGGTTCTCGGCCTCTCCTCGCATCAAGGCGTAGTCGCCAAGCACCCAGGGTTTCTTGCTCTGGTCTCGCTCGGCGTTGGAACCACTGACGTAGAGGAAGCGCAGCGGCTGAGACGCGCCGTCGCGCGGGAGACTCGAGAGCTCCTTGAGCCCGTTGACCGCGTAGTCGACGCAGATTCTGTAGACGTCTTGCCAGGGCATTGACATATACTTGGCGGGCGTGACGGCGAGGAGCCTATAGAGTTGTCAGAACAAGTACCGCCGTACGCCGAACCACTGTCCCGCCAGAGGCTTCTTGAACACGTCGAAAGGATTCGGCGCGAGATAAATGAGGCGATATGGAAGCTGGAGTTGCTTACCAGATGCAAGCATCGGCCCCCACGAGTTCCTTCTTCACATTCTCTGGATAGTTGCCAAAGTCTTCGCAGACGACCGACTTGAACTTTCCCGTATCGACGTTTGGCCCCAGGTTCTCGGGGACAGCTGTCGCGCGGCGCCCGAGGGCCACGAGGGATGTAATCTTTGGATGAGACAATGCTTGGCGGATGAGTTCCGTCCCGACAAAGCCGGTGGCTCCGGTGACGATGAGCTTCATGACCCTTCAGTGCAGGATGACTGCTGATGTTGAGATGCCAAGATGGGCAGAAGCGGACGCGGGGGTGTTGCCGTCATTCGTCTCACAGTTACGTCGTCGACAATCAGTGTCCCTAGCCAATAGAAGCACGGTCCCTGCCACTTCAGCCGCAGAATTGATCGTCCAAGGACCAAATGTATCTACATTTCGCTGAAGAGAGGGTCGAAAGACCATGTGAAAATGGGCATGATGCCTCATAGCGAACTGGCCTAGACGCGTGCGAGAGGGGATCAGCGGCCGGGGGCGTGCCTCAACGAGACACTGCCGAGAATCCGGGGCTCGTGGCGCTAAGACCTCCGAGCCTCGGGACTCCGGGAGCGTCCGAATCGGGAGAAGGCAGTCCAATGTCACAGGCACCGGCACAGCGCCACCCTCGGCCGTCATTACCAAGAACCAACCGTCAGAGACCATCGTCTCGTCGACGTCCTCCATCTAAACCTAGCATTTCACATAGCAGCCGACTTTGCTTGCCTGGCGTCTTCACGGCTTTCTTCACACTCTACGCAACAAAGCGCTGCCGCAAGTCGCCTCTTCGGTCCCCACCGTCGCGCCGAGGCTATTCCAACAGCGGCGCCCCCGCCTCCGGAGTCCGGACACACCCCCAACCCATCCGTCCATCCATTCATTCACCCATCCAGCCTCGCATCAGCACTCGCCGCCTCCCTCTCGCCAATCCCCCATCGCAGAGACAGACACGGCCATGGCGGACGCTTCCTGCAGCGGCGCGACGCCGTCCAAGCGCCTCGTCGACGACCAGTCGCGCGACGTCAGCCACCGCCAGGACCGCCTCGTCGACCGCGCCGGCGTCAACGGCCATGCTGTGAGTCGCGCGCCTCCGAGCTTCTGCCCAGGGGCTTCCCCGCGCGCTGACCTTGTGTCTCCTCCAGTCCTTTCGATCTGCCCCCCATCATCCCGCGCAGGGGCACGACTCGTTTGGCGCATTCATGGACGGTGCGCCCGCCTCCATGCCCGGCATGGGCCCTCACTCGCCCGCCGGCCGCCTCGCCGTCCATACTGCTGCCCTGCAGCCGCGCCCCGAGCTCGCCATGCAAGCGGCGCGCGCTTCTCCCGCTCCCGACGTGAGCAACTGGGCCGCCGACTTTACGCGCTTCTCGGGCAGCAACAGCCAGCCACAGATGCGCGCGCCCGCGCCCGCCATGCAGATGAACCACCTCCAGCAGCAGCCCAACTTCCAAGCCGCGTTTGGCCAGGCGTCCTTTGCGCCGCCCATGTTTGCCCAGGGTAACGCCGCTGGCTTCATGGGTCCGGCCGCGGCGCCCGTCGAGTCCGACTTTGATCAGGACATGGCGCGGTGGATGTCAAGCAACGGCGGCGGCAACATGACCGACGTGGACGCTGCCATGGAACAGATGGCCCGCGAGCTCGAGCTCAACGAAGCCGCCCTGCCCGAGACGGCGACTACGGCTGCTGAGTCGACTACACAACAAAACGGCATACCCTTGACCGACCTCGAGACCCCCGAGCTCGGCAATCTCTCCCTCCACGATCCCACGATCCTCAGCCGCACCGAACCCCTTGCCACGGGAGAAGCACTTCAGACGCCGCAAGACGAGCATCTCGACGACGCCGCGAGGGCCAAGTCGGCCGTCTCTGAGGCCGCCGAGCGCCTCCTCGAGTCCGTGCAGCACGAGGACGGCGAGAAGTGGCAAAACTCCGTCTTCCTTTCCCTCATGCGCGACTTCCGCGACGGCCGCAAGGACATTGTCGACAACGAGATACGGCAGACAGAAGACGCTGCCGCCGGCGAGGGTGAGAGCCTGACGTGACGCCGCTGCGTCGACGACCAGACGAAACAAACAACGCGCCATGTTCCGTCGCAGAAGGACAGCTGTCCAGTGCGGCGGGTCCGTGTCGTGCAGCCATTTGCGTCGTGCGTGAGGTCTATCCAAGCAACTATCTCCTATTGACGCGGCGCACACATTGCATGGGATGCAGATGGCAGGCGTCTGCAAGCTCTTGACTACGCCAGCTGGCAACTCTGCTGACGACTTGAGGGTTGGCTAGGTTCCAGCACAGACTCAAGTCATGCAGACACAGACTTATTGGCATTCTCCAGCACCTCACGCCACCGACGGCAGAGTCACGTAAACTCACACTTGATGTGTCTTAAAGGCACATGCCGAAGAGAAGGGCTTGTCAAACAGGCGCCGGCACAACACATTCATAGTTTGGCACGGCAGTTTGGCAGAATCACAAGTAGCATCAATCCAGATGATCAAATTGAGTGTTGGTATTTCTATCCCCTACAGCCAGCAATCAATCAGAGACTTGAGCCTTCTCTCCACCAAGTGCAAAGGCACATTTCTCGCTGTCCGTAACGCAACGCTAGTGACTAAACAAACAGTTCAAATACAGGTCTGAATGATGATCAAGTGTGCCCGTCTAGACCCCCAAACGTCCGGCATCTCCCGGATTGAACTAGAAAGAAAACAGGGTGAGTTGCTGTGTGACACCAGCAGTGTGTGACACCAACTGCTGGAAAGGTGACCAGATAAGTAGTGATCAAAGTGATTCGTAAGATGCCATGGCTGAAAATACAAGCCCAAAGAAGTCCGTCCATGCGAATTGTAATGCACGCTTCCAAGTGTGCATCCTGTGCAGATGTGCGCCGGTCCAACCAGCTGCATGATTCGTCAAAAGGAGAGACTTTGCAATCTCAAAACGCCAAACGTCAATGCTGTGTCGTAAGCCTCGTGGGCTCCTGTATATATGCCCGATGAGCCCCATGCTACCCAAAAGAAAAACAGCTGCTCAGGGGTTTGCCGTCCCCTGAAAGGAGTCATCAAGTTGACCACCAGAGGCATCCGCAATCAGTGAGCTCAACGAGGTTCTCACGTGAGACGATAGAGCCAGAGCGCCATCGCTTTTCCCGATCGTGTCGAGTCTTCCCTCGCATATGGAGCAGCTCCTCCAACCATTTCGCGTTCTCCGGGATGTTCACCTCGACGGGGTTGCCGTTCTTGTCAAGGACATCCCTCGTCCCAGTCCCACCATTGATGATCTGGATCTGGCGGCAAGTAGGCGGGGATATGGCGTCGTCGCCCCAGCGTCGCTCAAGGAACTTGACGACCTTGGGGTAGGAGGAGACGGGCACCACCGAGTCTGGCCCAGTCATTGTTGGCGAAGCGTGACCGACGGTCGTAGTCTGAGTCGCTCCGGTGTAATTCGTGGGCTTGGGGACGGCGACATTCTGGCTAGGATAGATGAATATTTCGAGCGCAGTATCGGGCCAGGTGCAGATCCAGGGCTTGTCGCCATCTTGAGCCCCAACGGACTTCTTCTTGAACTTGTCTGTGTCGATTTCAAAGACTGGCCCGTCGGTATCGCTCCAGCCTCGCTTGGACAGAACGGGTCGGAAGCTTTCCTCGGAGACAATGACCGTCTTGTCATAGAACGTCCTGAGCCACCACGCCGGACCACGGCCCTTTTCAAAGGAGTCCTCGACCAACGTGAGAGGTTGCGGGTCGGGAATGTCGGGTGGCTGTGTCCCCCAGATATACTTGGCGTCGGTATTGTTCAAGGCAGTCAGAGTCAGTAAATAGTTGCTCGTGTTGGTCGCGTTGGCTACACGGCTGATGTCCATCGCGTAGAACCGAGAAGGCATGTCGCAGCTCCATGCTGACGACTGTGATGGGTCGCTGAAGCAAGATTTTGGCGCCTGACTGGTATCAAGCGGCGGCACAGAAAAGAAGCCCGTCGACAAAGGGGCCAGACCGGCGGGGAGTGTCGGCAAGGGCTCAACGTCCACACCTGTCGGTGTTGGTTGGATGTCATATTGACTGTGCGACAAATTAGCATCACTGACCCTTTTCTATGCATATAGCTATGGCTGCAATATACTTACTCGTCGCCTATTGGGTCTGAGTTACCGCGGTTTGCAAGCACGGTACCAATCACTGCGCCCATGACAATACCCATGATGACGATACCCACAACGAGCAGGCAGATGGCCCAGTACGGGACGATCCCCCACATCTTTTTTCTAGCCCTCCGTTGCCACTTCGTCACGGTGGGTTTCTCAGAAATGATACGAGCCGCTGTGTTGACTTCGTGCTGGCTTGCCTCGCTCCGAGAGGCGGGGCGGGACTGTGGCAAAGCTAGGTCGTCCTCGGTCGAGGAAAATTCGGGGTTCCTAGTCGCCATTCCAAGGCCGCCAGCGCCAGGAATTCCCTGCACCGCGGAGTCTGGAGTGTTCTGGACGGGCTCAGGAGACTTTCTCCTTGCATAAGATTCCTCGGGATACCTCGTGTATGGCGGGAGCTCTTCTAGATGTCCCAGAGGTCCGATCATGTCGCCGGCCTCCTCGCCATCCGGCCCTATTTGCCGCTGATAGGAGTTACCCATGCCGGCGAAGCCAACGGGAATGTGTTGCTGAGTAGTGTCATCGGCCACGGCAGTATTTTGAGTGTATAGTGTATAAGGATGAGTCGGGCCACGAGGTCCGTCGTACGATTGCCGGTTCACGTGAGGCGTCGTGGCCGCGGAGGCGTTGCTGAAAGTCCGTTGCGGATACATTTGATACGGGTATGAGGGATCGGAAGGCCCTTGATAGGGAGCTTCGGGTTGCATCAGCGGGAAGCCGGTTGAGATATCGGGCAGCACTGGTGGGTCTCCTCCTTGACGGCCACACGGAGAACTCGAGCCGTCGTTGCGAAGGGTTAGGGAGTCGTGTGCCCGTGGGGGCTTGGAGGTGCTCGATGGTCGGTCGTCATCACGAGTGTTTTTTAACGCTGGTGAGACGAGGGCAACCGGTGGCGGTGGTTGAGGCGTTGTTGCGACGGGAGGTGAGGGTGAAATCATAAAGTCAGGGACAGCCTGCGTCGGCCGGAAGCCATCCGAGACGGCGTAGGCGTCCAAATCGTAGTCATCATCGCTTCGAGCACTTTCGGACAGTCGCCTTGGCATCCCTGTCGACGATGTCCGCCCATGACCCGAGGCGTTGCCATTGCTTGACTGCATGCTTGCGATTGAAAGCACGATGGAGCCGGTCGTAATTGGGGCCTTTGCAGGCAAAGGTCGGCTCGCAACGTGGGACTTGGGAGACCACGAGAGGCCGCAGAGTGCAGCACCTCGTCGTGTCCTCTCAGGTTTCCCCCGTAGCGATCGTCGTCGTCGTCGTCGTCGTCGTCGTCGTCAAAGGCGTCTTCGAGGTTGTATTTCCAGGTCGTCCTATTTGGGGGCCGGTGGTCACACGCAGCGCAAGCACTGTAAAGAGTCGGTCTTCGCGACAGATTGGCGACCTCTTCGGGGACGAATTGATCGACTGGATGGAAACGATAGCGAGCGGCGGATGTGATGACGGAGATGCAAAGGTGAGCGAATCGATGGAGAGTCGTGGAGGAGAGATTCCCTGTGCTTGGTGTGCCCACGACGGAGATGCCGGGGCCTACAATGCATTTGGGGGGAACGGCAGCCCGTGTTCCGTGGGTCAGTGAGTCTGCGGGCGCACCACTAGCACAGCTGGAACCAAGGAGACATCGGCAGCGGCCACGCTCAGACACTGGGGAGTGGGAGTGAGCGAGCTAGGATGCGGCCGAGTTGCGAGGCATCGAGGTGAAGGGTGGTGGGCTTCGGGCCAAGAGAAGCAGTGGCCGGCACCAGGGGAGGGGGGTGCAGCGGCGAGGGGCGTTATTGGCTGGCAGGGGTTACAGTTGGGTCCCTCGCTGGGTCCTGCTGGGGCTTGGCAGCCAGGGCCCTGTCAGTGATGAGTGCAACGCCCTGACGGCCCCAGTTTTGGAGAGGTCAACCGGCAGACACCGCAGGACTGGGCGTTTTACTAGGTGGGTGGGTATCCGTAAGGTAAGGTACGGAGCGCCGCTAGCATCGGCTGTGCAGAAACAATAACTTGCTCAGCGAGAAACGGCGTTGAGGCACGAACGTGTAATAGTTCACAACCACAAAGTAGATATGGGCGTATGAAGAACGAGTACAGCGTCAATGTCTTGTTGGTCTGGCATCGCCGCGGAACAAAGGAAGGCGTGCTGGAAATTCTCTTCTTCCCGCACCTCCGTCGCCTCTCGTCGAACGCTTTGCTGCGCAGGCACTGCCTCAATGAGACTCGCAAATCCAGCGAATGAGGCCCGCCCTGCGTGTGGGACGCGCTGCGGGCAAAAGCGACCCAGTCCGGGTTCTCACAGGGCTGCATGGCGCACACTTGTACATTGCGCTGGAGCTGGCAATGCGATGGAGCGAGCTTCACGGCGAAGCGGCTATCCTGATCTTTGAGCCAATCGTAAGTTTTGGAGGCTATTCTGTTGCTGCGAGGACTACAAGGCAGCCTGACGTGCCGAGAACACCATCGCTGTCACCCCACCGGCACCAAACTCGCCTGACGTGAAGCTGCGCCGTCCTCTTATGTGCGTCCTCCTCTGTGGGCAAAAAGCAACGCTGCATGCACCGCGGCGTCGAAGAGGTGACACTGCAGCTCAGAGTCGCCAAGGTGAATGGACGGTGGCAGCACGGAAGCGGCATGACCGCCGACATGAACCAAGACCAGCCAAGTGCCGTGGTGGTGGTTGAGAGTCATGCGCAGCGACTGTACGGTGGAGACGACATGGCCATTACCGATATCCGAGAAGCGGTTGAACGAATTGCCAAAAAGAGAAGATGTCATCCTTTCGGCAACGGACATTTGAAAGCTGCTAGATGGCACACGATCTTGCAGATCCCCGTCTTCGTGCTGGCCCATGATGGCGTCGACAGAGGACTTGCAGGAACCATACTGATAGGACATTGTTCAGCAGTCGGCTCTGTTCTGTGCGATTAGAGCGCCTGGTCCCGATGGAAGTCAAACCTTCGCAGGTAGGACTAATTCGACAAATCGATCGCACGTCCCAACCTCTACCAATCTACTGGTACCCTCATTGCAGGCGCCGCTAGCCGAGATATCAACTTACGAGTACTCCTTGGCTATCATCAAATCTGAAGACGCCCTTGGCTCGTGTCCCACAGAAAGCATCGGCTAACTTAGCGCCGTCTGTCACTGGATTGCTGCAGCCCGTCGTAGGGATTATGGGGACATTATAAATTCGCGGAAAGAAGCGGGTCAATGGTGAGGAGCCCTCTGGGTCAACGACGCGTATCTACCTTGATGAATGATCTAATATTCCGAGTGCGTAACCTAGGAGCAAAGCCAAGGCACGTGGAGGGTATTCAGAGGTAAAGTCGAAGTTAGCATAAGATTTAAGGATCGTCCCTAAAATTCTCTTAAGCTTGACTCGTAGGATCGAATATAACGACGGCGGCTGTCATTCTTACTTCGATAGCTTCTTCAACGGACCAATGGATAGGCATGCATGACCATGCACTTATCTACCAAGAATAGTACCAAGATGAGAAACTCTGAGGTGGCCGACATCCGTAGGCAACGCCCTTTGTGAGAAACGGAGGTTATGTAGGTGCACGCCCGTGCAGAAGAACGTCGTTGTCGAAGACGTGATAACTAGGCCAAGGATAATCTGGTAGCTAGGTATAGAACGTGCAGCCCGACGTCATGCCCGCTACCAGTCTTGCCAGCGAGGCAACAGCTAGAAAGGCATTTCCGAAGCTGCCTAATCCCTCCAAGAGGAAGCTGGAGGTGACTTGGCAGGGGCGGCCCTGCTCATCAATGTTGAATGCATCTCGGAAAAGCTGCAAGGCATCTGGAATTGTATTATTAGTTCCCCGTATTCTCTTCGGTGCTAACAAGATAATCAGGATGCCAGGCCCGGACGATCATAGCTGTGGCCTGCAGCCACGCGAGTCGCGCTAACAATGCACGATGGAGGCACGATACCAGGCCTGCCCCACCCGACAGGACAGTGCATCTCGTCACCATCACGTCAAAGATGTCCTGGGACTGTGCTATCCGCATCAACTCATAGAGCAGCGACAACAAAGCCGTCGCTGATCATCAACGCCGCGGCAAAATCATCGAATCATTGCGTTGGCGTTTGAGCTGCATTCCAATGTATGTCGAGCCAAACGCCACGCGGCGCGGCAGAGTTTCAGGTCCATCGGCAACAATTGGGGGATGTCGACCATGTCAATTACTCCGTCTTGTCCGTAGAGGGCCTTTGAGATTCTCCCTTCGGCGGCGGCAGATGCCGTATCTGGCGCGCCGCCAAACCTTGTCTTCGCGCCGCGCCAGCACATCGGCTCTCGTCGCCTACCTTACATGCAACCTTACCACTCCTGGGCCGCTGTGGGTACCTTGACGCCCTGACAGACGGCTAGCCCCCTGTGGATCGAGGATAACAACCCACCGCGAGGAGTTGCTAACGGTATTTGTGGGCACAAACGTCTACGGAACTCGCTTTCGGCGGCATCACAGCCATCAGGCCACGCCTTACGAGTACGCACTTCCCCATCTTTAGCGCCGCTTGACTGCGATTCTCGGCAGGGCGCCTCCAGCCTGCCTCAGCCGGTGCCTCCCGGCAGCGTTCTCGACCGCTCAAGATGCTGGACATGGTGGTTGTGGCGTCAGTACTCGTGGGCGAAGCTTTTTGATATTGGATTTCGGATCTCCGTGCAGGCATCGTCATGCCTGTTGTGGAGCCAGGCACAATGGACCGATCGCGCATGCACCTTTGATGGCTGAGAACCTGCCATTTCTGTTTCGCCGACGTTCCCGAGCCGCTTCAGCTACTACTGTTACGCCCGAGCTATAACTTTCTGCTTCGTGTTTCCACATTCCGTGAGTAAACCTTGAGACTCGTTGAATTCGGCACTGTTGCGAGCTTTTTCACTTGGCAATCTACATGCACCTTGGGCGAAAGAGTCATGCGCTCGCTGCCGACGGAGGCAGGACTTTCGCGGGCGCAATTACCGAGCCAGTAGGCTTGGGGCCGCATATGTCGCCAGAACTATGCCTCGGATGGAGCCGAAATGAATCCTTGGCTTCCGAGCCCACGTGGTGTCGTCGATATCAATCCAACGACAGGTCCTCATTTGACAACACGCTCATCTAGGCCTCGATGACTGACTCGACCATCGTGGTGGATGAACCGGCACTTGCCGTTGGTCGGCCAAGTTTTCAATGGCCCTCACACGTAGGCGCAGGAGTCCATCGCTGCAGACGGCAGCAGCTTACCACTCGAACAGCGCGGAAGATGGCCGATCCTTTGCCAGCTCTGGTTCTCGGCATCGGAACGCAGAACAGGCCGACATGAGGCGTTCTTGCCGCGCGATGAAAGTTCACAGACTGCGTCCGTATGTCTCATGAGGTCATGGGTAAGCGGAAGTGCGCTCGAGGTCGAACCAGAAGCTTGCCACAGCTCCAAGGAAGAAGTCTGGTCTATGGTCTTTCCGACGTATCACTCCATCAGATATCAAGCTTTTGCTCTGCTGCACCATTTCAAAAGACGGCAGCCACCGGAGCAAGCGGCTGAGCTACACCAACCTTGTCAGATGGCGGCGAAGTTCAATTGGCTGGCGGCGACTCCCGCGACTATATGAGCCGAACGACACTTGACAACGAATTGAGTATGGTGCACGATTCTATACTCTGCCATCATGGCTCTGCAAACGACGGTGCGTTGTCAACACAAACAGACGTTCTCGAGATACAACATGAAGACAGCTTGCCCTCCCTAAGAACAGTCAGCTTCTCGGCACTGTGTGACGAGCTCTTCGGCAATGCACCAAAGCTTTCTCCCACGGAAGACTGATCGAGGGGGACTCATTCTAAAATGAAACAGAAATTGACGCAGCGCACGCACCGGGCGTCGCACGAAGTGATACGCTTGTAGTATACTTCGTACAGAGACCCCCAATCGTCCTGTCTCAGCATACGTACCAAGCTAGCCTCTAGCATAATGATTCCCGTGTCTCTTGGTACTTGGTCACGATATTACAATGCACAGTCTCTCGTAACCCGATACTCCACACTGTCAGACAATGTAATACTTCTTCTTATACTCCGCCATTTATCAGTCCATTATCAAAAGTTTCGAATATTGCAGCTTCTGACCTTCGTCATAGCCCAGACGCCTTTGACGGTAGCTGCACCGATAACGTTCGCCTTTACAAACATCAGTCTCAGCACGGCGGAGTTGTTTGGTGCGCTCTCGTACATCATACTGCTTGCAAGCCCTTTGGACAGTCTGATCCAGAGTCTTCTCGAGATCATCACTGGCATGGTCGGTTTGCGACGCATCCAAGCCTCTCTGAAGGACAGTCAGAGAGTTTGCATCTCATGCACCAAGTGCAAATTCTACTGGAGAAGCAGACGGAACTTCTGGCTCGGTCCTGTTGTCGAACATGAGGCCAACCGGTCCATCTTCCCGATCCATCTTCACCGTTGAGTCCAAAACGGTGCGTTTGGATGGGATGAGCAGACACCAGTTCTGAAGGTTGTCTCCTTGTCTATCAGAAAAACAGCTTGACCATGGTCACAGGCCCGGTAGCGTCAGGCAAATCCACTCTTTGCCGTGCCTTGGTAAATGAGGTGCCTTTTAGCAGAGGTATCATTGGTCTGGCATGGTCGGCATCCCGAATGGCTACTGTGCTCCAAAACCCTTCCTGTGGAACGGAACGATCCGGGAGGATATAATCGGCTTTTCCCACCTAAACGAACACAAGTATCATGCGGGACTTCAGGCTACAATGCTCAACAACGACGTCTCCACCCTCCCTCTGGGCTCGGATACGAGAGAGGGCAACAATGGCACATCTCTCAGCGGGGGCCAGAGCTGCAACTTGGGTACCTGAGAACGTCCCGTTAGCTTCGTCTGCTGGACCTAGAGGCCAAACCTCCTCTATAGTAAAGACGTTTCTTCGCCTAAGCGGATAGAATGTAATGTATTGATAATTAGTCTAGCAATTAGTGTCTCGAAACGACCGAGGGCATCGCTACAGTTAGAGTTCTAGGATGGGTAGAGAGTTGCATCGAGAAGAACAATGGCCTGCTCAATGAGTCACAGCGGCCGGCATATCTTCTGTCCATGGCGCAGAAGTTTCTGACCACCATGCTCAATATCATTGTTGCCATTCTCGCGACAATCATTACCATACTTGCCACGCAATTGAAGACGAACTCTGGCTTGACCGGAGTTAGCTTCATAAGTCTTCTCAACTTGAACGGCATGATCGCGGCCATGATGCAAGACTACACGGAGCTGGAGATATTGCTGGGCGCCGTGAAACGCTTGGCGACATTCGGCGAATCAACTCCACTAGAATCAAATGCCGGTGCCGATGTGATACCGGAAAAAGACTGGCGGGCCCGCGGCGAAGTTCATATCGAGAACGTATCTGCTACGTATAAGTGAGTAGTCGAGAACGAGACATCACTCGAACATGATGGATTATACTAACTCTAGTATCAGATCATGGGCTACTCCGTTCGCGTCAGATGATGCCGCCCCCCAAAGTCGGCTTTCTTTGCAAAATGTTTCCCTACATGTCCAGCCTGGACAGCATGTAGTGATATGTGGGCTAACAGGGAGATACGTTTGAAAATACAGAAAGACAGCTTTTCCCTTTTTTGGCAAATGTACTAACCAATTTTAGCGGCAAATCGTCCCTTGTGCTGCTGGTACTCAGACTACTTGACCCAACCGCCGATAGTGATCATTCGATCTACATTGACGGCAAACCTATCGGGCGCGTGATTCGGGATATTCTACGGCAACGTCTAATTACAATTCCCCAGGATCCCTGCTTCTTACCGGCGGGATATACAATCAAGGAAAACGTCGATATGTTTAACGAAGCAACGGATAAAGAGTGCATCGATGTTCTTGAACAGACAAACTTGTCAATTCTATTGAAGGAGGGGATTCATGAACGTTTTCACACTGAGACCCTAAGTCATGGCCACCAGCAGCTATTTAGTCTTGCTCGGGCTGTTCTTCGCAAAAGGGTCAGGGCCAGGTATGGGAACGTTTCCGGTGGCCCCTCGATTATGGATGAGCCCAACACCAAGGTCGATCAAGCCACCGATGCGATCATGCAAGATATTGTTAGGAACAAGTTCGGCAATTGCTCTATACTACTCATCTCGCATCGCATGGAAGCGGTAATGACTCTTTGCGATAGAGTGGTAGTGTTGAGTGAAGGCAGAGTAGTGGAGCAAGCAGACCCAAAGAAGGTGTTGGAATCCAACGGAAGCTGGTTTGGTAGCCTGTTGATAGAATCCAAATAATGCTCATGGAGCTGCATATATATATATTATGATATGTAGTCTTAATTAAATAGGGTCTGAACAAGATCGCTAAGTGGCCGGGCCTTGACGAGCAAATTAACAAGTCACGATTGAGCCGGCATGGTACCCATCAACTCGAATGGTATCATCACCCCGGATTGTATTGACTCTTCAGATGTATAAGAGATATTTGCGTTGATACAATAGCGCTTGATTCACCGCGTCGCTTGGCCCGGACCATTGTGATGCGGGTTCCTACTTCTACATAAGTAAATTTCCATCCACCATAAAGACTGAAGTCAACGCTTCCACAGTGTAATGACTTTCACTAAAATTGAGGCCGAATACCTGACGGACCACCCCCCTCCCCCACTTCTTCTTGGGTGCTTCTAACTGCACCCAGCTGACTGATCTGGTCTTTGTACGAGTAGTGAGTGGTGTATCACTAGATAAGCATACTAAAAGTCGTCTATCTCCGTAAGCATCCTAATGCCATGGGTATCAGAAGACATTACGTGTCTCGCCGGCTAGTTCAGGAGACGCGCCCTCGCTCTTTGGCGACATGTCGTAGTCCGCGAGGTGGACACTGCGCTTTGGCATCGGCTAGCGGGCCATCTGGAAGTCGACTGTTCGTTACTGCGATACGAGGGAGGCCTCGGTTGAAGTTCAATATAGAGACATGCGGTCACCGGGGCAAATCGGAGAAAGACGGGCGGGCTTCTACTCTACTCCCGTGGTATCACGCCGTCACAGCAACTGCAAGGCGGACTCTAGTTTCGATGATGGCTAGCCGACCAGTCACTCGGTGACTTCCCTCGCCGTCTTTGTAGCAAAGAGCTTGCCAATCATGAATTGAGTGCTGGTAGAGGGAGAGGCAGCACAAGGGCCAAGGACTCTAGACCTGGGCTGAGGTGGAGTCGCAACTCGTCACGACGACTGCCTCTAATTATTACGAGCATTTCAAACTTGCTGTGGGCTGACAATGGACAGCTTCGTATTCGGAGAGCAGGCTGGCGAGCATGCTGAATGATATGTCTCTTTTGGGACCACCCAGCGTCTTGGCTCTGCTCTGGGGTATCCGCGCCGCTCGTTGCCGACGCTACATTGGCCAACGTACCATTTTGCAGAGGCTTAATTGAGATTGACAAAGGGACTCATTCGTCACGGTTCAATATAGTCTTTAATCGTAATGGTCTTCGTACACAGAGTCAGTTGAGCGATCACGGCGTCTAGCTCAGAGGCCGCCTGGTGAGACGACCAGCCCCGCCATATGGTGATTGGCCCATATGGGTACTCCTAGGCATCAGAATTCCACAGGCATTCGGAGGCTGGGCCGGCTCCCCGGCTCGGAGAGACCGATTTGAGCCAGGGGGAGGATGACGGGTATGGACCGGGATCATTATCGAGGCGAGGCTTAGGAGTCAAGACTCTTTCGGTGAGGGCAGAGTTAGGTGGGGGACGGGCTCTGTAGATCAACGTAATGAAACCTGGCACGTGCACAGGACTATAGTATTCCTTGACGGAGTGCGGCGCATGTATACTCCGTAGCTGCATTGTGTTTCGCGGGCTGCCTCCGGGGACTTTTGCATAAGGTATGATTGCTGCGGAACTGCCGCTGGATGTGGACGCGTTTTATGATGCAGAGGAAGTGGCAAAGAGGCAGACAGCCAATAGAGCACGTAGTCACCGTCCTTTCACGAAAGGGCAGTGACCTGCAAATCGACCTATCGTGACCATTGCCGGCAATTCTCCTCACAGCTGCAGACAAGAGGCGAGGCGCCGCGCCGTCGCCGGGCGTGAGTCAACCGGGTGCAGAGCCCATGGGTGTTGCCGGTAGGTACCAGACCCCAGAGCATCGGCAGTGTATGCATTGCCAAGACGCGTGGGTGATCTGCCTTGCGGTGCGTGTCGAGGACTTGCGGCATGCGGCGCAGGCAACGGGCAGCCGATCGGGGAGGTGACTTGGCTGGTAGGATCTCGCATCTACCTTGGCCGGTACCACGGCCAATCGACCCAACCGGGCCTCGCGGTCGTGTGTCTCGAAGCTTGGCTTTAGGGTGGCATCGTTCGAATTGAGGCGCATACCTCAAGGTAGTTGGCATCATGGGAGCTTCACTTGGCACTCAGTCGCCTTGCAATGGCTGAATACCGAAAGTCTCGTGAGCTGCGCCTAGAGCCATGGCTGCGCGCTCGATAACGGCGTGGAGTGCGTGAAACATGGTGAAGGACAAGGGTGTTCTTGATTGTTGATTGATGATTGATTGCCAAACTGTTCAACGCCTGTTGCGAGTGTCACCCCACGCAGCCCATTCCCAGGGCACGCCAAAGAGGCAAGGACAAGCAGCTGAGGGCCTGGGCTGAGCCTCACCCGTGCGCGTAACCTCGCTGAGCGAAAGAGTCATCAGGCCGTACAAGTCCCAGTCGACTTACCTACCTTAGTGGCAAGTCCTAGCACATGCTGTCCGCCTAGCGACATGCAAGCCGCCGTCACAATGCAGGCGCCTGGAGATGATAATAAAACCTGGCCTTCGACATGGACACCAACTCGCATCTTTGCAACTTCATCTCACAACACCTGGAGTGACGAGACTGACGAGACCGACGAGCGCATCTCACATCTCGTCGCGAACGAGGGCCAACTGCGTCTATACGTGTTGGAGCGAAGCGCGGGCCTCTGACCTCATCTCACCACCGCGTTGCCACCTCCATCATGGAGACCGCCCAGCCATCTTCAACGGCTCCTCCGCCGGTAGGCATCCTGGGCGCACCCTCGCCCCAGTTCGCCCTCCTCAACTACTTCTTCCCGGGCTTCTCCGTCCTCACGTCGGCCGCCAACGCCTACCTGGGCACCGACGTCAACCTCTACCTCCCCGCGCTGCTGGGCATCTTCGGCGCCATCGTCCTCTGGGGCTACGTGCGCGACTCGGTGTGGACGCTCATCGACGAGTACCTCATGTCGTCGGTCCGCATCCGCACCGACGATGAAATCTACAACATGGTGATGCTGTGGCTTTCGAAGCAAAAGTTCTCGCAGAACTCGCGCCACTTCCTCGCAAACACCAACATCAACTCAAAGAGCCGCAACATGTACCGCTACGACGATTCCGATAACGAGGACGACGGAGACTGTGAAGAGGACGACACTGGCGAGGTCGGACCGGTCACGGGCCACAAGAACACGCTGCACTACACGCCCGCCTTTGGCACTCACTTCTTCTGGTACAAGGGCTATCCGCTCATGTTCGAGCGCCACCAGAACCGCGAGCAGGTCAACTTCCAATCGGCGAGCGAGCGTGAGGAGCTTTCGCTGTCATGTTTCGGCCGTAACCCGCGCGTCCTCAAGGAGTTGCTGCTCGAGGCGCGCCTGCTGCATATGAAGAAGGACGAGCGCAAGACGCTCATCTACCGCGGCAACCTCAACGACAACTACTGGCAACGTTGCATGTCGCGCCTCAACCGCCCCTTTCCCACCGTCATCCTCAACGAGATGGTCAAGCAGGAGCTGCTCGACGACGCCGCCGACTATCTCAACCCGGCGACGCGGCGTTGGTACTCTAATCGCGGGATTCCCTACCGTCGCGGCTACCTGCTCCACGGGCCGCCGGGCACGGGCAAGAGTTCGCTAAGTCTTGCGCTGGCGGGCTACTTCCGTATGAAGATTTACATTGTCAGCCTGAGTTCGGCTTCGGCCACGGAGGAGAACATTACGTCGCTATTCCACGACCTGCCCACGCGCTGCATCGTCCTTCTCGAGGACATTGACAGCGCTGGTCTCACCCACACGCGCGAAGAAGCTCCCGTCGAGAGCAACTCGGAGGATGCACCCGCCGCTGATGCGACCTCTCCAGCCACTGGAGCACCGACTCCGACGCCCCCAGTCGGAGGGCGTTTGTCTCTGTCCGGGTTGCTCAACATTCTAGACGGCGTCGCCTCTCAGGAGGGCCGCATCCTCGTCATGACAACCAATCACATAGAAAAGCTCGACAAGGCGCTGATCCGCCCGGGCCGTGTCGACATGATCATTCCCTTTGGCCTTGCCGACGCGGATATGATCGCATCCATCTTCCGCGCCATCTACGCCCCCTACGAAAATGAAGACCTAAGCCGTCGCCGCATGCTCAAGGCCACCACCAAGAAGGCCACTGCACAAGCTGGGTACGACAGCGAGGCGGAGGCCAAAGAACGCGCGAAAGAACGCGACCGGACTCGCGAGCGCGTCGACGTGCTCGCGCAGCGCTTCACTGCCGAGATTCCCGCCTTGGAGTTCAGTCCCGCCGAGATTCAGGGCCTGCTGTTGCGTCACAAGCGCACCCCCGAGGAGGCCATCGCCGCGGCGGGTACGTGGGTAGTCCAGCTGCGCAATGACAAGAAGGAAAAGGCAAAGCAGGAAGCCGAGAAGCGGCGCAAGGAGGAGGAGGAGCGACAGAAGAAGGAGGAAGACGAGCGGCAGAAAAAGGCAAAGGAGAATGAGGACGACAAGACTAAGACGGAGGCCGAGGGAAAGAGTGAGCCCAAAGCAGAGAAGTCTGAGGTGAAGAGCGAGGCGCATACAGACAACAACGACGCAGAGACCTCGTCGACGAAGGGACTGGAGCCCAAGAGCGAAGCGAAACAGAAGAGCGCGTCGGACTCGGGGTACGAGACGCCTTGATTTTGGTTCTTTGCATAGCGCTGGCGTTGAAAGGTGGTATCCATGGAACTCTTTTGACCAGACCAGGGAAAACATAGCCTTTGCAATATATATACTTGAATTTTTGATTGCGATGACGAGTTCAGACAGTTGCCGCCGGCACGTATAGGTCGTTTACTCGGCTCCCTGCCACTACATACACTGATCACGCGGAACGCAATCTCCATTCTGCAACTAGACTCGTGTTAGGATATCCTGTCCAAGTTTCCGAGAGGAATTGTCCATCATCTGCGTACCTCGTCGCGGTAGTAGTTGTCGACGCACACGCACCCCTGCTTGAGGCGCATGGCGGCGCGGGCCGTCAGACACCGATTTACGCCATCGCCTTTGCCGACGCAGACGTTGGTGCATCGAGGGACGCAGTCGACGGCTTTCTCGTTGCTCTTTTGCAGCCAGAGAACTCAAAAGTCAGCCTTCAAGGTTTCTAAACCGCGGATCGTTGGTGGGATTGTCGAGAGGCGGTTGCTTACCCCACATTCTAGAGTCGGGGGCGGCTCCTCGCCTTCGGTAGCGGCCGCAGCCAGGGCAAAGCATACTGCGAGCACCAAGTTTTGAAGCTTCATGTTGGGCAAGCTGGCGACGAGGCCATGAGGTGGATCGAGACGAGAACTTGTTTACTTTGTTCAGCAGCCATCGAAAAATAGCTTGCGGACTACTCACGCTTTAGAATGCTTTCGCGCGAGCTTGTCGGAATGCATGTGCTCGTCGGCGCGCAAGACAGTGATTCACCGTGTCGCCGTCATCGTACTGTACTTGTACCTGTACAGGTACGTGATTTCCCTCTCATGCCCCTCCTTTGTTTGTTTGAACAAGAAATTTCGTGTCATTTTGGAACATTCTTCAGTAAAGGAAATGACGTTTAGACATCTACTGCCCACCAAAGGTCAAGACTAAAGATTCTCGAATATCGGGCTGTCGTGTCCCTGGGATCGCATCGCCTAGGTTTCTTGTAAGCTCAAAGCCAAAAAGCTCATGTTGTCCACTTCTGACAGCAACCACGTAGCACTCGACTCCGAGTCTCGCCAGTCCCCGGGTTTCGATTGTCCCCGAGTCTCGGTCCTCCGATGGAGCGGCCGAGAGTGGAACCTTGCTGAGCTATTTTCAAGGCTCCGAGCCCCGCCGTCCGGCATGGCGCCCAGGCGACAGAGCGGGGAGTGTACACCTCAACTGACCAGCGGGCTCGTGTGTGGGTCGCTGGCAAAGGCGAGAACACCGGTACTGACCTATGGAAGGTGGCTTTGGCAGACTGATGGAAGAGAAAACTCAAGAGGTCATGCATCAGACCCATCACCAGCTGAAGGTGACGTTGGCTGCACCGCCTGTTGCCATCAAAGGACGTCGTCGCGACGCGGCCCGTCTGCGGCATCTTCCGCGTCAGGTCGGTCGAGGGGATGGGCAGCCCTGCGGAGGACGCATGCAAAGGTGAATCGAGGGGCTGATTGATAAGGCCACGTCATTGTGAGCTGTTGCCTGTGTCCGGTGTTCGCTAATAATTGCAGCCGAAGGCATCGGCTCGACGGGCCTGGACACGGCCACTACAGACATGTGCCAGCCAGAAGGACGGGTATGCTGCGCCAGCTTCGTACGTACGCATGTCTGCCGCATCTGTTTCAACCGGGCCAGCGCCAAGTCATACAGGGCCTTGAAACCAAGACTCTTGAATCTGCGAAATAAAGCTGTTGCCAGAGTTCCAAGAGGACGTGTTCTCGATACAGCAACTCGGACGAGGCGACGCAAGAGTTGTCCATTTTCTCACGGTCCCGGGTGGAACTGAAGCTAGGAAGCAATGGAGCTAGCTGGCGTGCCTAACATCTGGAGACGACATATATACGTTTCACGTTGCTCGATTCGAGGCTTCTAGGCACGGGGAGGCCCGAGCCAAGACCGAGCTGGCAAACGCGAGTGGATGGAAAAGGCTCGCGCTAGAGAAGCAGGAGGGACTTGCGAGGAGCCGGTTGCAATATACGGAGTACCTACGCTCGAGTCAATCAACTACCTACCGAAGCGAGATCTCGGATGCTACATCAGCCGCCCGAGGGCTCCTTTGAGGCTGGCTGAACCACGCAGCCGTGCCTGCTCCTGATTATGCGAGGGCCGTTGGACAGCAGCGAAGAGAGCGCGAGGACTGAGCAGACTCCCGGCTGCTGAGCTGACGCCGCGCATCTGAAGGACTGTGCCGCTAAAAACGGAGTATGGCGCGGGGGGAATTATCAGATTCGTATGGCGGTGGGGCCCAAATAGGCAAAGTCGGGTATCTACCTTACCTTGGATGGGACGCAAGTGAAGAAGGGCTTCGATGGATGCGAAGAAAGGTGGCGTCGCGAAGTCTGGCGACGGCGCCGGGTTGAAGGGGCGTCGTGTCTCGACAACAGGCATCATGGGCCAAGGTAGGTACGAGTAGGTACTTGTACAGCGGCCTGCTGAGGATGGTGCCCCGCTCCAAGGCTCTTCGTCGCCGTTGCTGCGCCTAGACCTGCCGCGGGCTCATGTGAGGATGCAGACAAGAGCGTTCCATGAGAGTGCGTGTCTCACGGCAGCGGAGCTGCAACATCGTCAGCACGCGACCCGAGAGACTGGCAGTCTCGCCAGACACGGCAAGGCCCCAACCGAACCGTCTGGGACACACACAGCCCGCTGCCACCAGCTGAAGCCGCCGGGCACCGACTATTTCGTGCATCGTGACTTGCGTCATCTTCTGCTGCAGAGCCCCTGGCAGTACCTGTACCTACCCGTGGGTGCGGCTCCAGCGAGGCGGAGTCGTGGTGATGATGGACGACGGCGGGTTTCGTTGGTCCTGTTCACCAACGCCAGCAACGGGTGGCTCCATGGGATTTGCAATTGTGGGGGCTTCCTGAGATTGCCTCTTGAAGTGGCGCCGGCCAGCACCAACTGCGCTCCACCGACCCCCCCCGGCAGGCAGATCCATCCGGCCGCACCCTGTCGACGGTGGCTTGCGAATCTGCTGCGCTGGGCTGCCGTCCATAAAAAAGGGCGGTGAAAATCCCGTCCCTCCTCCGTCCCAAGCCCTCCACGCCTGCGCGATCCATCCTCGACCCGGCGTCTCTCCTCCTTTCCTCCCAACAACCCGCTGCTCTTCTTCGCACTCTTCTCCAAACCCACCACGCATCATGGCTTCCCGACCCCAGAGCATTGGCATCAAGGCCATCGAGATTTACTTCCCCAGCCAGGTTCGCACCGCTCGCCCTGCCCCCCCCCTTGCCCCTCAGTCGTGCGCGCCGACATCGCTAACCCGCCGTCTTCTCGCTGCAGTACGTCGAGCAGGCGGAACTCGAAAAGTTCGATGGCGTCAGCACGGGCAAGTATACCATCGGCCTCGGCCAGACCAAGATGAGCTTCTGCGACGATCGCGAGGGTGAGTGTTCTGGACCCCAAATTTCCATCGTTGCCGCGCGATAGCGGGGCGGCACGATGGCTTCACTGCGCTCGTAGAGTCGCGTGCTGATGCCCTCGTGCCCACCAGACATGTACTCCCTCGCCCTCACCGCCACCTCGCAGCTGCTCGAGAAGTACAACATCGACCCCGACTCCATTGGCCGCCTCGAGGTCGGCACCGAGACGCTCCTCGACAAGTCCAAGTCGGTCAAGACGGTCCTCATGCAGCTGTTTGGCGACAACACCAACATCGAGGGCGTCGACACCGTCAACGCCTGCTACGGCGGCACCAACGCCCTCTTCAACAGCATCAACTGGGTCGAGTCGTCGGCCTGGGACGGCCGTGATGCCATTGTCGTCGCCGGCGACATTGCGCTCTACGCCAAGGGCAACGCCCGGCCCACTGGCGGTGCTGGCGTCGTCGCCATGCTCGTTGGCCCCGATGCCCCCGTCGTCGCCGAGCCCGGCCTGCGCGGCACCTACATGCAGCATGCCTACGACTTCTACAAGCCCGACCTGACCAGCGAGTACCCCTACGTCGATGGCCACTACTCCAACAACTGCTACACCAAGGCTCTCGACGCCAGCTACCGCGACTACAACAAGCGCGAGGCCCGGCACGCCACCAACGGCACCACCGACGACGCCAGCAAGACGGCCCTCGACCGCTTCGACTACTTGGCCTTCCACGCCCCGCACTGCAAGCTGGTGGCAAAGTCGTACGCCCGCCTGCTGTACCACGACTACCTGAGCAACGCAGACGCCCCGCTCTTCGCCGACGTGGCCCCCGAGCTGCGCGACATGGACTACGAGAAGTCTCTGACTGACAAGGTCGTCGAGAAGACCTTCATGGGCCTCACCAAGAAGAAGTTCCAGGACCGCGTCGGCCCCTCCATCCAGGTCCCCACCATGTGCGGCAACATGTACTGCGCTAGCGTCTGGGGCGGCCTGGCCAGCTTGCTGAGCTTCGTCGACAGCAAGACGCTCGAGGGCAAGCGCATCGGCCTCTTCAGCTACGGCTCGGGCCTGGCGTCTAGCTTCATGTCTTTCCGCGTCAACGGCAGCGTCGACAAGATTTCCAAGACGCTGGACCTTGCCGCTCGTCTGGAGGCCCGACGTGCCGTGCCTCCTGAGACGTACGACCAGGTAAGCACGCCCATCATTTTTGATACATGACGGCGCTTTTCACTGACAGCAGCCTCAGATGTGCGACCTCCGCAAGCAGGCCCACCTCCAAAAGGACTACGTTCCCAACGGCGAGGTCTCGACCATCGCCCCCGGCACCTACTACCTGACCAAGGTCGACGACATGTTCAGGCGCGAGTACGCGGTCAAGGCCTAATGTGCCGACCGTGTTGCTGCATAGACCAGCCGACGCATGTCGATTGGATTAATTCGTTCGAATCATCTTGGCGAAGGGGGGTCTTTTGCGCGCTTCATACACGCAGCTGTCCGGCGACAATGACAAGCCGGCAGCTGCCATTTCATGACGAAGTAGACGTACTCGGGAAGGGCAGGGGATATAGTATCATTTTGATCATAGACTGCCTGGGGCCATTGCATACAAAGGGAGGCCCTCTAATTGAGCTACGGCGGGGGCAAGAGGCCGGCCTGAGATGGTCCGGCCACCGCCAAGACTTGTGTAAATACTCTGGGCTGAGCCTGACCCATGGCACCATTTTCGGGGTGGGAAGATCAGATATCGGACGTCTAATAGAGCGAGAGACGTAGAGGGACAAAAGCTGGGTTGAAAAGCAAACTGTTGAAGGCTTCATTCGCGTTCCCCCCTTTCCAACGCTGCGTGAAGACGAAGATTGGAATAACGGGTGCTCGCACCTCTCCAGCTCGTAAATGCTGCTCCCAGTGCAAGTTGAAGCCCCAAGATCAGCTCTGAGGAGATGGGTCCTTGTCTGGCGTTCATTCCTTCGAGTGCCAATATCTCGGCAAGGTGAGAAGACGCCACATCTCGACCAGCGCGGAGTGGGAGCCAGCGGAGACTTGATCGGCCGAGTGGAGCTTGCAGTGCCGGACCCCCCGGAAGCCCGGGATGTTGCTCGAGGACGCTCGGAAGCAGAGGAAGCAGAGGACTGGCAGAGGCAACCTAACACTTTTCAGCCGCAACTGCGAAGCTAATAAAGCGACTCTTTGCGTGCATCGAAAACAAGAGAAAACACTTGCAACGATACTGTCTAATGACCCCAGATGTTGAGAGCTCATGGACTACAATGTACATCCAAGTCGTGTAGAGAGAGTTGTCCGAGATCAAACAAGGCATCGCACGCTGCTCATTTTGCTTTCGGTTCTCTGCCTCAGCTACTCCGTAGAGGCGGAGATTGAGCGGACTTTACCTAACGTCCGGGTCTTCATTCACTAATTCGCATTCTGCAAATGACGTGTCTCACAATCTCGCCGCAGCGCAACTCCCATGCGTCAACCCCGCCTGACGATATTCGAAACTCTATGAGGGCATGACGCCGCGTAGAAGCTGGAAATGAGCGGCGGGACGTGAAACTCTATCGCCCAACGCAGCGGGTAGCAGCGCCACGCTCCGTCAATGATGTCTGATTGCCCAGAGCTTCATGATGTGTGTGGCGGCACAACGGTGACGCCAGTGCATAAGTAAGTAAGAAAGTCGCGGCTTCAGCTCGTAAAGCTGCGATCCGTCAATTCATCTGCTACTCTCACATCTCCCAAACGACTCGTATCACTTGAGAACCTCGCTGGTCAGACTGCGCTCAAAACAAAGCACGAAAGAAGAGAGACGCACCAGAAGAAGCCATGGCAAACGACTACAAATTTGAAGGCTGGATGGGCCTCGACCCTTCCTCCGTCGAGGGCAAGATGGTCTGGAAGGAGTACGAGCCCAAGCCGTGGGAGGAGACGGATGTTGACATAAAAATCTCCCACTCGGGCATCTGCGGCACCGACGTCCACGTTCTGCGTTCCGGCTGGGTAAGCCGCTCTGGTCACTTCCAATGTGTCGAGCTCTCAGCCTTGAAGATGCTGGGATCTGGGGGTGTTGAAAGATCGTGCTAGCTGACACTACGCGTCGAACCGCAGGCCCCATCCCCATATCCTGTCGTCGTCGGCCACGAAATCGTCGGCACCGCCGTGCGCGTCGGTTCCAAAGCCGAAGGCAACATCAAAGTGGGCGACGTCGTCGGTGTCGGCGCCCAATCCGACTCGTGCCTCGGCCGCGATGGCCACGACTGCCACGAGTGCTCTTCCAAGAACGAAAACTACTGCTCCGGCGCCGTGTCCACGTTCCCGGGCAAGCATCGCAACGGCGGCAACGCGTACGGCGGTTATGCCCGGTACCATCGCTGTCCGTCCCACTTTGTCATCAAGATCCCCAAGGGTCTCGCCCCGGAACACGCGGCGCCTATGCTGTGCGGAGGCGTGACGGTGTACTCGCCGCTGAAGCACTTTGGCGCGGGACCGGGCAAGAAGGTAGGCGTCGTGGGCGTTGGTGGGTTAGGACATTTCGCGGTACTGTTTGCGAAGGCGTTGGGCGCGGATGAGGTGGTGGGGATCTCGCGAAAGAATACCAAGAGGCAGGATGCCTTGGACCTGGGCTGCAACGAATACATCGCTACGGACGAGGACAAGGACTGGGCGACCAAGCATGCGCGCCGCTTTGATCTGATCATCTGTACCGCGGCGTCGACAAAGGTACGTCGGAATCACCCTTCTCCTTTACACGAGCACCCGAGCCACCATCTAGTCCTGTCGACAGAGCCATCAATCCATGGCAAGCGAAGTAGCGTACTGACCCTCGCTTAGATGCCCCTCGACAGCTACCTCGGCCTCCTCGGCGTGGATGGCACCCTTGTTCAAGTGGGTGCCCCCGAGGGAAACGTGTCCGTCAACGTCTTTAGCCTCTTACCCGCGCGCCGCCGCATGGCCGGCTCCGGCATCGGCTCCCCGAGGGAGATTTACGAAATGTTCAAGCTCGCCGCCGACAAGAACATCAAGCCGTGGGTTGAGAAGCGGCCGATGAAGGATGCCAATCAGGCCGTCGTCGACATGGACGCCGGCAAGCCACGGTTCCGCTACGTCTTGGTGAACTAGACGGCAAAGCAGATGACGGTGGAACAAGTACAATGATACTGTCAACCGCCCTGACCGAGCAAGATCATTTGGGAATGGTGCAGATTGGGAAACGCTGTGAGCTTGGTTGCGTCGGCTGGGCAAATCAAGACTGGGTACGAAAGGGACCCCGACCAGTGACTATCAACTGTCGGCGCCAGGTGGTATTGCTGTATCTACGCGGTATATTATAGTAATGAGGTGCAGTGTCTATAATCCCAGCATGGAGCTTGTCTCTGGGTGCACGATCAGATATCAGCTCGACTTCGCCTTGACTGACATTGACGAGTACGCCGGACGTGGGAGGAACTTATAGATCCGAGGCCACATGTGCCTCCAATTGACAGATTAAAATTAACACTTGTCACTACCATTCAGGCGAGCTCTTAGTTGTTGACGTCCTTGATGATGTCCTCAGGACTGGCGAATGAGAACTCGGCCATTGTCTCCTCCCAAAGCTGCTCTGATATTTGCTTCCCTTCTTCGGTGTAAACCATGGGTGCCATGCTGCATTTCTCATACGTTAGCCAAGTACATCCCCTTCTATTGCTTCCAAACTTGTCTCTTCAATTCTCGTTTTACAAGATGTACATGCAGACTTACGGCTTGAGCTTCTGAGCTGACAGGTAATGTCCGTGACTCTCCTCCCCGTGCCTGCAAGCAGCGTCGGTGATGTGCCGAGCGCCAACTGCGGCTGTGTAACCAAGTCGGCTAAAAATCACTTTGAAGATCTTGCCGCCCATGGTCTGATCGATCTAACGGTTGAATTTCGAATCGGAAATCATGCCTGGCGTTGCGCAGTTGATGACGGCGACGCATGAAGGAACTCGTCTGGCGAGCTCGGCGAGGAAGAACTGGCCGAGCAATTTAGAAACCATCATGCGGTCCGTCATGTCGACGCGACCCGGCTTGAAAGCGCAGGGAGCAGTGGGATGCTTTTCTTTTCCTTGAAACTTGTCCAAGCAGCGACCTCGGAAGTTGTCAATGTGATGCGGGTCGGCCCATCTTGGTTTGCGCGTTTGCTCTTGGCGATTGGCAAGAGTAGAGACATCAGTAGGGCCGTCGATACGCAATTGACTTGTATCTTTTCATCGTGGCCGGTGTTCTCATTGAGCTCGTGCTTGGTCAGGACCAGACCTGCATTCAAAACAGCAATGTCTAGTCGGTCGAGAGTGTTGGCGCGATCCGCAAAGGCCACGACTGAGTCGTAAGAGTCGAGATCCAACTTCCACACCTCTATGGCGCTCTTGCCGAGGCTTCCGCCCTGGGATAGCTGGGCGGCGGCAGCTTCGCCTTTGGCCTTGTTGCGAACAGCTAGGATGAGCTTGTTCACGCCGAGGTCGATCAACTGGCGGCTGACTCCCAGGCCGACACCGGTGTTGGACCCTGTGACAATGGCTGTCATGCCTACGAGGCTGATGCCCGAGACGACCTCTGGAGTGAACATGAAGGTGAGCTGGCGATATAAGAAGCTCAGAATGCTACCCTCCTTTTCAGGAGACGTGTCAAATTGTCGTGCCATGGCAGAGGATGGATGGAAGAAGACGATAAATGCTTCAGCGCCGTCGGTAGCCGTCCGCGTCGGAACCAACTCGTTATGTTCTAAGCCAAGATGATTTTCTACTTGTTGTCGATGAGTGTCGATTTCGGACTGACGAACGGTCCAGGCACTTTACCAAGTCGCGTTCATTTTACCTCCGCATCTTTCATCAATCTTGGCACTAACGTGCTGGGGGCATAAGCACGATAGCTGCAGGTGGTTATCTGTTGATCTTCACAAGCAAGAGTGGTCCTTGACATCTGGCATCTGGCCTCTACCTACCCGATCGTGCCAAGACGCTGTTTACAAAGTCGATGCTATCACGGCCAAGAACGATGCTTAGTTTCGTTTTGGAGGCTGCTGAAGACTTGCAAGCTACATGTGTGCGAAGAGGCACAGTTGACATTCATAAGGCCGGCGCCAAGGTATCCGTATCATTGAATTCTGGAATGTAATGTAATGGCCGCAACATGGCCCTGATTGTACATCCAAATTGACTCCCGAATAGCCAGTCTGGCATCACAGGTTTCATGTAGCTGAAGAGCAAGAGTTCTTCCGTACCAGTCACATTTGCAGACGCTATTCTAGCATATACAATGCCTGAGATGCAATGCCAAGAATCTACTCGAAGCCTCTAATGAAACTTACTAGCAATCAGACGACTGCATCATCAAGGGGATGACGAGTTGAAGGGTGACTTCGGACTTGACCAAGAGGTTTGATACGGCTTTTGTTCTTTTTTTAAGTTAGCTAGGTAGTTGATGGCTCTAGCTACACCTTATCAAAATGAGGCCGTTAGACACGCAGAGGCATGGCCACGCGGCCCTTTAGAAGCTTGAACCCTTGCCCCTGCGACTGCTTCTTGGCCGTCTCAATCGTCTGCTGCGCGTTGGGGTCGCTGAAGCCGCAACCCGTCTTGCCAGCCTGAAACTGAGCTCCAACGCCGGAACAGACACCACCGTTGCCGTTTTGCTGAGCGCAGCACTTGGAGGCGCAATCGTCGTTGGACACGCACGCGCCGGTGATGAACTGCCCGCCGGCACCGTTGCCGACATTCTTGAAGCCAGCGGGATCGCCACCGACGGCTCCAGCCTTGGCTCCCGATCCCTTCTGTGGCTGCTGCTGCTTCTGCGGCTGTTGCTGTTGTTGTTGCTGTTGCTGTTGCCGCTGCGACTGCTTCTTGGCCGTCTCAGTCGTCTGCTGAGCATTGGGGTCGTTGAAGCCGCAGCCCGTCTTGCCCGCTTGGAACTGGGCTCCAACGCCAGAGCAGACGCCTCCGGCGCCATTCTGCTGAGCACAGCATTGAGACGCGCAATCGGCATTGGATACGCACGCACCAGTGATGAACTGCCCACCGGCTCCGTTACCAACGTTCTTGAAGCCAGCCGGGTCGCCGCCCACTACTCCGGGCTTGGCTCCCGACCCCGATCCCTTCTGAGGCTGCTGCTGCTGGGGCGGCGTCGGCGTATGTTGCTGCGGCGCTTTCTTGCCATTGGGGTCGTTGAAACCACATCCCGTCTTGCCTGCTTGGAACTGCGCTCCAACGCCGGAGCAGACACCTCCACCACCGTTTTGTTGAGCGCAGCAGTTGGACGCGCAGTCAGCGTTGGAAAGGCATCCGCCGGTGATGAATTGTTTGCCGGCTCCATTGCCGACGTTCTTGTCGCCAGCGGGGTCGCCAGCTGCCATCACGGAGACGGCCACTGATGCCGTCGTGTTAGTTGATTTGCTCCTAGTATGCAGAGAGAGATGGTGACTTACAAGCCAGGACAGCCGTCAATGCGATGCGAACCATCTTGAATCTGAAACCTTTGAAAGAGTGGACGAAGTAGTAATTCGACAAAGAAGAAATGATTGTAATTTGGCGACACCTGTCGAGTCTGAATGAATGAATGGAACGTAAAGAAGAGACGACGCCAGGTCGGTGAAGAGACGGAAACAGCGCAAGAAACTGTGGCTTTGGAGATCAGACGGTAGATGCCCCAAGTGTTCATTGAGAGGTTCCTCCTCACTTTATAAGCTCATGGGAATATAGCAACCTGTTGCATCTGCTCTCATTTGAGCCCGCAGTGACATATGCGCGGAGTGACGCCTCAACTGAGGCCGTTCCAGCATGCCCCCGCCGAACCAGATCTCGGCTGTGGCATAATATCGTGTGCATTATCCTCCCAGGATCAAAGTTCGGGTGCGACGCTTAGTCTACCAGCTAGATTGAAATGCGCGTCACAAACCAGACGGATTGTCAGTGGTGAAGAGATGGGTCTGCGACAATGGGGGGTCAATCTTGAGACGGTGGCCGGTCGGAGCCATCGACTAGTTGAGAAGGTTTGTCGGATGTCGCAACTCTGAGGCGCCCCAGTTCGGATGACTTGTCTCTATGAAGACAGATGCAGCGTTGGCACCGACATGTCAAACGTGTAGCATCCTCCGGACGCCTCCTCGTTTCACCGGTCTGGTGGAGCTGCGCCGCCACCGAAGCTTGTCCCAGACGCCAGCGCCGTTGGGATACCAGGTCAGTACCACGGTTTTACATAGGTTAAAGCAGGTTTTGAGCATTAAATGAGGCATGAACGGTTCATCCATCTGAACATGCAGCCAGCATTCACAGTCCGCATTGCGGCGGAGGTGCCTAGAGGAATGACAGGAGCGTTAGGGGTCTGGCGACAACACTGACGTCGGCAGGCATGGCCGAGCCAAGAGGTTACCAGGATTCTTCACAATGCGCAGCTGCACTTGGTCATTGTCGGCACTCCCTGCTTGGCAGCATGAACCATGCGACTCAGCACATGATCGAGTTGACGTTCAAGGCACGACTTACACCCGAAGCCAGTGCCTCCTCGTCGGGTGGTCAACCCCTGCCAAGGTTGCGTCTCAGCCCGCCCCAAGCTTGGCTCTCTGCGCTTGACGGCCCTTCCGTGACAGGATCTCCTGGTCGCTTCGAATATTCCATTCTTGTTCTCTATCATCCGGTCGTTGGGCCATTTCGGCATTGTCCTCTGTCGTCTCGTCTGTCCGCGAAAGTGCCCCTGCCGTGCCACTCTTGTCCAGGCTTCCGAACCAGAAAGGCGCGGCGTAAGGAGACAAGCTACGATGGGAAAATAGGAGGTGATTCTAATTTGTTTGGCTGGCATTACAGCCAGTGACCATATGCTGTGGTATATCTGTGACAGGTGCTGTACATGCGTCTAGGTGCGTCGTCGCTGCTATTCCTTCCCTTTGTACTTCCACTCGGCGTGCCGGTGCAGCTTGCAGTCGCCGCTCAGGATGCTGCGCCAGATGCCGTACAGCCCACCGACGGGCCACAGGCTCTTGGCGGACATGCGCCACAGACGGCGCTCCTCGTGGGCCGCATCGACGTCGATGCGGACCTTGTCGTACACGGTGGGCAGGGTGGCGGCGTGGTACTTTTCGCGCAGAGCGTCGTACCAGGACCGGTTGTTGCCGTACACGCGCCAGAAGTCGGGCTCGTCGTAGTAGGTGTGGGCGTAAAGCCACTTGCGGCCGCCGAGCTCGACAAGTTTGTCCTCGAGGGCGCGGTTCTTGGCAATAAAAGCCTCGTGGGACGCGGGGCCCCAACCCCACAGACCGATGTTGAGGGACTGCTCAGGTGTGGTGGTGGTGGTGGTGGTGGTCGAGCCGTCGGACGTCTTCGTCTCTGGCTCCGTCGTGTATGGGTGAAAGGTCGGCGGCGGCGTCTGCTTGAGGGGACACAGCCAGAGGGGCCAGATGTCGAACCTGTCGGCCGTGTAGTCGATGAATTCCTCGGCCTTGCTGAACGGCAAGGCGAGGTCCTGGACGACGAAGCGCGCCGACTCGCCGCTGGCGTGGAGGGCGCGGTAAAGCATGCGCGTGTGCATAAAGTCATCGAGAAACCAGCGGGTGAAGCGGTTAAAGGGCACGTATCTGAAGTAGGTCCAGCCCTGGGCGCCGACCCAGAACCCGGCCCGGTCGTAGCGGAAGAGGTACTCGGCAAGAGGGATGTAGTCGATGGCGGACGAGGGGCTCTTGGAGTCGTTGGCGTCAGCGGTGGGGGAAGTAGACGACGACGGCAGTCCCTTGGTCCGGTCCTGGACGTGCAGGTAATACCACGGGTCCCAGGCCTTGCTAAACGTCCGCGGCGTCCGGTCTGCTGGCTTCTCGTTGGTCATCTGACCCGTGACGACGACGGCGTGGTCCTTGGAAAAGACGATGCCGTCCACGTAGTCATTGGCCGGGTTCTCCGTCTCGGCGCGCACCTTGGCCACGGCCTCGGCCACGCTGCTCGTGCGGTGGTACGTGGTGCGCACCCACTTCTTGGCCTCGACGAGCCGCAGCTCCATGAGCGTCGTGACGCCCAGCGTGCCGACGGCGCCGGCCGCGCCGCGGAACAGGTCGGCCCGCTCCTCGCGCGAGGCGCGCACCACGCCGCCGTTGCCCAGCACCATCTCGACGTAGTTGACCGTCTCGTCGAAGAAGCCGTGGCGGAACGACGAGCTCTCGCCCGCCGTGCCCGCGAAGCCGCCGCCGGCGGTGATGCCGGGGAACTCCATGACGACGGGCGGCACGAGGCCCTCGCGCAGCGTCGTCTCGACCAGCCGGTCCATGGGCACGTTGGGCTCCACGAGGGCGGTGCGCGCGACGCCGTCGACGGCCACGACGTGCGACAGGGCGCTGATGTCGACGACGCGCGCGCCGGGACGCGGCCGCGGGCGCGTGCTGTTGGTGGAGCCGTGGTAGATGCGGTACGGCTCCTTGCGCCCGAAGAAGCCGCGCACGGCGGCGGCGATCTTGCCGACGGCCTGCGCGTGGCGCTCCATGACGGCCTTTGGCGGGGGTGGCGGTCGGGGGTGCTGCTGGCGATGTCGCTGACGGACGACGAGAAAAGCTGGGGTCTTGGGTTTTGGAATCGGCGTTCGTTCCTGGATCCGGGGTGGAGACTGGGCCCGGCAAAGCTCCCGTCCCGTTTGGTCGGGCTCTCAGCGCGCGCCTCAGCCGAAGCTGGCGTAGCACCCGCCGGATGTCCGCATATGCTGTACTTTGTATGCTCTGTGCCTCATGAGATAGACGACGTTGTTCAGAGAATCACAAAGACGACGTTCTGCAAGGGCACATAAGAGCGGTGCTTGCATACGTAGGACTCTCAACGCCGTGCCTGTATTTCTACACGGGACATTTACATGGTCGCAGGCCAAGAACAAACAACACAGTCCCTCCATCTAGCAGCCCAGATCTTCGTCTGCAGACCAGAGGATCCTCACAACCTCGCAAGAGGCTTCACCGCAGGCTCCTTTGCATTGCGCACCACACGATCCCGCATCTCCCCCAGTCCCATGTCGCTCAGGCTGTCGAACCGCAGCGCCGTCTCGTGCAGGGCGCGCGCGCTGATGGCCGTCGCGCTCGATGCAACGCTCGCTGGGTCCTCAACCACCTTTCGCACGAAGCCAGCCCAGGCGTCCATGCAGCGGCGCGCGTTGGGCGTCTTGGTCAGGATCATGGCGAAGCAGTGCGGCATGGCCTCGTACTCTTCAAAGACGACCGTCACGCCGTCGCGGGTGAGCTGCTTGGCGAACAACTTGTCCTCGTGGGCCAGCAGCTCCCACCCTGTGCAGATGTACACGGGCGGCGCCCCGGCCCAGCTGCGGGCCATGATGGGCGACGCGAGTGGGTGCGTGGCCAGGGCGGCGTCGGCATACAGGTACTTGCGCGGCGGCGACGCGGGCCAGATGTCGCATGGGACCAGGTTCTGCTTGGCCGCGATTGCGGGTTTGGGGAGGTAGTCAAAGTCATGGGGCGTCGCTCCTTGAAAGGTAGGCGAGCTGTGCGTGATGTCCATCCATGGCGAGTTGCAAGCCGCGCCGGCGGGCAGAGGGATCTCGCGAAGCTCGCCGTGCCACATGACGGGTTCGCCCTGACGACGCAGCTCGAGTATGAGTTGCAGCAGGACCAGCGCTAGGTTTCCTCCGGCACTGAAGACACACAGTTGTCAGCAAACGTCCATCGGGGGCTGAGGGCTCCGACATACCTGTCTCCCGAGATGACAATGTGCTCCGCCGGCACAGGCTCGTGGTACGCGTCTGGGGGCGGATACAGCAACGTCAGGTACGAAACGAAGGCGTCCAGCACCGCCGCCGGGAACGCATCCTTGGGCGCCAGGCGGTAGCGCACCGAGTAGCAGCGCCCGCCCGTCAGCTTGGCCAGCTTCTTGGTCGTGGGCCGGTGCGACGACGGGTCAAGCAGATAGAACGCGCCGCCGTGAAAGTACAGCACCGTCGTCGGCGCCGTGCACTCCTTGATCAACTCGCGGTACTTTTCCTTTTCGGAAATCGCCGGCGGTCGCTCGTTGGGGCTTGCGGCGGCACGGTAACCCGTCCATTCGGCCTCGACCGACACGTACTCGGGGACCGTAACGGCAGCGGGGGCGGCGTCGGATTGCTCACGGAACGTCTCGAGGACCCTTCCCAGCGCGTCGCGAGCACCGACCTCGGGCGGCGGCGGCGACGCATACGTGCTGACCCAGAGGCGGCCCTTGACGCCTGCGTCGCGCGTGCTGAGGCGCTGGACCGACGAGATGGTGTGCGGCCGCGACGGGTTGGGCTCGAGGAACGAGCGCAGCACCGAGACGATGACGGCGCTGCGCAGGTCGAGATACGGTGCCGTCGTGGACAGGTTGAGGATGTGGGCGACGATGACGCGCAGTATCAGCGGCAGCTTGGGCAGCAGGGCTCTCAGTATCTTGAGGTTGCTCTGCCCGCTGCCGACCTGCGCCCGGGGGGAGGAGGTTGAGTCTGCCATGGTGGTGGGCGGCCAGAGCAGGCACAACGAGCATTCAGGAAGTCGAGAGTGTCGGAGCACAGTTCAACAACATCGACAAGTCGTCAAGTCAAGAGACACTTGGACGAGGCAAGACGTCGCCGATTCACAGCACCACCGGCCCAGCAGAGCAGAGCAGATCAGAGCAGACGGAGCCGGGGCGAATCCATCCATGTCTCCCCGGCCCGAGAAGCTGGGCCGTGGGGAGATTTGAGTGACGCCGTCGATTCGCATCTAGCTCCCGCTCTGGCATAGGGGCCGTGGTGGGGGGTGGGGAAGCGTCCATCATTTGCTGGCCCAGCTGCGGGCGCGGAGGTGCGAGCCGAGGTCCGGCATTGAGAGGCGTATTATCACGGCCCGAGTCTGCCATCGTGACGTGTGCGTTGGAATACTTTACTTTGCTGGGTCAATACTTGACACGACGTCTGGGAATCTGTTGTGGCGACGCAGGAGAATAAATAAGGTAAGCTGGAGCGGCTCAACCCTGCCATGGCGGAGCTACAGGATTTCCGCTGTTCAATGCGCTGGGAGCTGGCTTTGCCTGCACGAGCAAAGAAACGAAAGCAGTCTACAGAGTATTTTAGGGCATTTATAGACACCTATGCGCGTTATGTTGCAGCGTATTAATGTCCTTGGCATAACACATGCTTGTAAGAGTTACATCCTATTCGACACAAGATTCGTCGACGATACATTGACACGATCCAACCGTGCACAAGCCAAGTGACTGCTTAGGAGCTGCTGCCGGCTTCCTTCTGCTCGTTGCTTGAGCTTTCAGCCCCGTTGGAGGCGCCTGATGAGGCGGCTTCGCTCTTCTTGGCCGCCGCCATCTGCCACGCCGGAATTGACGCCTTCCCACCACCACTGCTGCTGCTGCCGCTGACGGCTGACGGCTTGCTCAAGTTGGCCTTGGGTGTCTCAGACGCAGCTGGGGTGCTGCTCTCTGGCGCGCTCTCGACAGTAGGGGCCGGGGCTCGGCCGCCGCTCGATGGCCGGAGGTAGTTGTTCGTCGGCGCCGGGGTGGAGCCCGACGACATCCTCTGCGAAACCAAGGTCTTGAGGCTAGTGAGCTCCGTGTTGATCTCAGACAGCCGATTGTCGGTGAGGTCCTTTTGGTTGTCCATTGCCTTGGGGATCGCGTCCTTGAGCGCCTGCACCTCATCGCGGATGCGCTGTGCGTCGTCCTCGCGGCGCCGGTTGGCGGCTTTCAGGTCCGACATGACCGTCTCAAGCTCCGAAATGGCCGTGTCGAGCCTCTCTGTCCGTTGCTGCTCTGCTGCCTTGAGCGACTCGGTGTCCTTGGCGAGCTGCTCCACCAGCGTAAATGCCTTGTCAAACTGCTCCTCGATGGACTTCTTGTCCTGCTCTAATCTCTCAGGTGTCGGTGGCGCCACGAGAGGGTACACGTAACGCTGTGCGCTGTCAGTCACAGTTGATATTCAGCGACGCGGGAGGTTGTGCATACCTTGCCCAGCGAGTACAGACCGTAGCTCACGCCGCTGACCACCGTCGCCATTATGAACCAGTCTCTCCAGTCTCTCCTCGGCGTCGGGGGCGGCGGCTGCCACGCATACTGGGGATGTTGTTGGTAGTATGGCTGAGGAGGCCCGGACGGACCGCTTGCGTATTGTGCGCTGGGCTGCTGTGACGGCGCAACGACGCTGCCAGATCGGGCGAGGGCTGCATCGATTTCCTCCTGCGTGAGGTTCTTTGACCGCAGGAATGATATTTTGTTCTCGACGGTCGACGAAGAGACGCTGGGGTCCTGCAGAACTACTTCAAGGTCAGCTGCGTCGGGTGAGCGTGCGTCCATTGGGACTGACATTGCGCCTGGGTGCGGGTTAGTATGGTGAATACCGTATGGGTCGCGATTAGTACTCACCGCAGAGGCCACCAGGTCCTCGCGAATAGCCATGGTGGACTCGAGCTATCTCGGAGCTCCCCGTCTCATTCACCAAGCTGCGCGAGAAAGTCGTAGTTGTCAAGATGATGCGGATGGATGGAAGGGTCGAAGGAACGGCATGTGCGTGCAGCAGGCCGCTGCGTTCGGCAAGTGTGGAGTTGGATGGCTGATGCACGGTGGCTGGCTGGGGCTGGGCCGAGGCTGATGGTACGGGCCTTTGGGCCACTAGCGGAGTACGGACTCACGGAGTATTGGGGGGGGGGGGGGGGGGGGGGGG